>CM019066.1:40091870-40546917 GCA_009667805.1 Leptobrachium leishanense | reverse complement strand
GTAGACGGGCATATATATATATACATACAGGTGTAGACGGGCATATATATATACATACAGGTGTAGACGGGCATATAGATATACATACAGGTGTAGACGGGCATATATATATATACATACAGGTGTAGACGGGCATATATATATACATACAGGTGTAGACGGGTATATATACATACAGGTGTAGACGGGTATATATATATACATACAGGTGTAGACGGGTATATATATATACATACAGGTGTAGACGGGTATATATATACATACATACAGGTGTAGACGGGTATATATATATACATACAGGTGTAGACGGGTATATATATATATATACATACAGGTGTAGACGGGTATATATATATATATATATATACACATACAGGTGTAGACGGGTATATATATATATACATACAGGTGTAGACGGGCATATATATATACATACATACAGGTGTAGACGGGTATATATATATATATATACACATACATATATATATATATACACATACATACATACATACATACAGGTGTGGACGTATATATACATACAGGTGTGAGCAGGTATATATACGCACATATATAATATATATATATATTATACACATACACACACAGGTGTGAGCAGGTTATATATATATATATATATCACACACACACACACACACACGTGTGGATGGGCGTATATACACACGTGTGTGGGGCGTATATACACACGTGTGGATGGGCGTATATACACACGTGTGGATGGGCGTATATACACAGGTGTAGGTGGGCGTATATACAGGTATAGGTGGGCGTATATATACACACACAGGTGTAGGTGGGCGTATGTATATATACACACACAGGTGTAGGTGGGCGTATATACACACACAGGTGTAGGCGGGCGTATATACACACACAGGTGTAGGCGGGCGTATATACACACACAGGTGTAGGCGGGCGTATATACACACACAGGTGTAGGCGGGCGTATACACACACACAGGTGTAGGCGGGCGTATACACACACACACACACACACAGGTGTAGGCGGGCGTATATACACAGGTGTAGGCGGGCGTATATATACACATACAGGTGTGGGCGGGCGTATAAATACACATACAGGTGTAGGCGGGCGAATATATACACATACAGGTTAGGGCTGTGCAATATTGACAAAATAATCATATTGCGATTTCTTGAATGAATATTGTGATTTTATTTGCGATTTAGCCAATTGTTTTTGCTTTTTCAAACATGCTACATACATTCTAAATGTATTCAGTATCCAGCACATGGATATACTGCCCCAGCACATGGATACTGCCTCAGCTCATGGATATACTGCCCCAGCACGTGGATATACTGCCCCAGCACGTGGATAATGCCCCAGCACATGGATATACTGCCCCAGCACATGGATATACAGCCCCAGCACATGGATATACTGCCCCAGCACATGGAAATACTGCCCCAGCACATGGATATACTGCCCCAGCACATGGAAATGCTGCCCCAGCACATGGAATGCCGCCCCAGCACATGGAAATGCTGCCCCAGCACATGGAAATGCTGCCCCAGCACATGGAAATGCTTGCCCCAGCACATGGAAATGCTGCCCCAGCACATGGAAATGCTGCCCCAGCACATGGAAATGCTGCCCCAGCACATGGAAATGCTGCCCCAGCACATGGAAATGCTGCCCCAGCACATGGAAATGCTGCCCCAGCACATGGAAATGCTGCCCCAGCACATGGAAATGCTGCCCCAGCACATGGAATTGCTGCCCCAGCACATGGAAATGCTGCCCCAGCACATGGAAATGCTGCCCCAGCACATGGAAATACTGCCCCAGCACATGGAATTACTGCCCCAGCACATGGAATTACTGCCCCAGCACATGGAATTACTGCCCCAGCACATGGAATTACTGCCCCAGCACATGGAATTACTGCCCCAGCACATGGAATTACTGCCCCAGCACATGGAATTACTGCCCCAGCACATGGAATTACTGCCCCAGCACATGGAATTACTGCCCCAGCACATGGAATTACTGCCCCAGCACATGGAAATACTGCCCCAGCACATGGAAATACTGCCCCAGCACATGGAAATACTGCCCCAGCACATGGAAATACTGCCCCAGCACATGGATATACTGCCCCAGCACATGGATATACTGCCCCAGCACATGGATATACTGCCCCAGCACATGGAAATGCTGCCCCAGCACATGGAAATGCTGCCCCAGCACATGGAAATGCTGCCCCAGCACATGGAAATGCTGCCCCAGCACATGGAAATGCTGCCAGCACATGGAAATGCTGCCCCAGCACATGAAATGCTGGCCCAGCACATGGAATTACTGCCCCAGCTCACCTCTGTGCGCCACGTGTTCGGCTCCCTGTTAACTTCCGGCGGCATGGAGCTTGAGCGCTCGCCTGGGGGAACCATGTGACGAGCCGCGCGAGAACGCGGCTCGTCACGTGGTTCCCCCTGCGAGCGCCCAAAGCACCATGCCGCCGGAAGTTAACAGGGAGCCAAAAATTGCAGCCCTATGCGATTTAGAAATTGCAGGGTCAGAAATCGCGATTCGATTGCAATTAATTGCACAGCCCTAATACAGGTGTAGGCGGGCGTATATATACACATACAGGTGTAGGCGGGCGTATACACACACATACAGGTGTAGGCGGGCGTATACACACACATACAGGTGTAGGCGGGCGTATACACACACATACAGGTGTAGGCGGGCGTATACACACACATACAGGTGTAGGCGGGCGTATACACACACATACAGGTGTAGGCGGGCGTATACACACACATACAGGTGTAGGCGGGCGTATACACACACATACAGGTGTAGGCGGGCGTATACACACACATACAGGTGTAGGCGGGCGTATACACACACATACAGGTGTAGGCGGGCGTATAACACACATACAGGTTGTAGGCGGGCGTATACACACACACAGGTGTAGGCGGGCGTATACACACACACAGGTGTAGGCGGGCGTATACACACACACAGGTGTAGGCGGGCGTATACACACACACAGGTGTAGGCGGGCGTATACACACACACAGGTGTAGGCGGGCGTATACACACACACAGGTGTAGGCGGGCGTATACACACACACAGGTGTAGGCGGGCGTATACACACCACAGGTGTAGGCGGGCGTATACACACACACAGGTGTAGGCGGGCGTATATACACACACAGGTGTAGACGGGCGTATATACACACACCAGGTGTAGGCGGGCGTATATACACACACACACACACACACACACACAGGTGTAGACGGGCGTATATACACACACACAGGTGTAGACGGGCGTATATACACACACACAGGTGTAGACGGGCGTATATACACACACACAGGTGTAGGCGGGCGTATATACACACACACACACAGGTGTAGGCGGGCGTATATACCACACACACACACACAGGTGTAGGCGGGCGTATATTACACACACACACAGGTGTAGGCGGGGCGTATTTACACACACACACACAGGTGTAGGCGGGTATATATTACACACACACAGGTGTAGGCGGGCGTATACACACAGGTGTAGGCGGGCGTAGTATACACCACAGGTAGTCAACACACCACACAGGTAGTCACACACAGGTAGTCACATACAGGTAGTCACACACACACAGGTAGTCACATACAGGTAGTCACACACACACAGGTAGTCACATACAGGTAGTCACACACAGGTAGTCACATACAGGTAGTCACACACAGGTAGTCACACACACACACAGGTAGTCACACACAGGTAGTCACATACAGGTAGTCACACACACACACAGGTAGTCACATACAGGTAGTCACATACAGTAGTCACACACACACACAGGTAGTCACATACAGGTAGTCACACACACACACACACACACAGGTAGTCACATACAGGTAGTCACACACACACACACACACAGGTAGTCACATACAGGTAGTCACACACACACACACACACAGGTAGTCACATACAGGTAGTCACACACACACACACACAGGTAGTCACATACAGGTAGTCACACACACACACACACACAGGTGTAGACGGGCGTATATACACACACAGGTGTAGGCGGGCGTATATACACACACACACACACACACACAGGTGTAGGCGGGCGTATATACACACACAGGTGTAGGCGGGCGTATATACACACACACACACAGGTGTAGGCGGGCGTATATATACACACACACAGGTGTAGGCGGGCGTATATACACACACACACAGGTGTAGGCGGGCGTATATATACACACACACAGGTGTAGGCGGGCGTATATATACACACACACAGGTGTAGGCGGGCGTATATATACACACACACACAGGTGTAGGCGGGCGTATACACACACACAGGTGTAGGCGGGCGTATACACACACACACACAGGTGTAGGCGGGCGTATACACACACACACACAGGTGTAGGCGGGCGTATACACACACACAGGTGTAGGCGGGCGTATACACACACACAGGTGTAGGCGGGCATATATACACACAGGTAGTCACACACACACACAGGTAGTCACATACAGGTAGTCACACACACACAGGTAGTCACATACAGGTAGTCACACACAGGTAGTCACACACACACAGGTAGTCACATACAGGTAGTCACACACACACAGGTAGTCACACACAGGTAGTCACACACACACAGGTAGTCACACACACACACAGGTAGTCACATACAGGTAGTCACACACACACACACAGGTAGTCACATACAGGTAGTCACACACACACACAGGTAGTCACTACAGGTAGTCACACACACACACACACACACACAGGTAGTCACATACAGGTAGTCACACAACACACAGGTAGTCTCACACACACACATACAGGTATCACATACAGGTAGTCACATACAGGTAGTCACATACAGGTAGTCACACACACACAGGTAGTCACACACACACAGGTAGTCACATACAGGTAGTCACACACACACAGGTAGTCTCACACACACACATACAGGTAGTCACACACACACAGGTAGTCACACACAGGTAGTCACACACACACAGGTAGTCACACACACACACAGGTAGTCACATACAGGTAGTCACACACACACACACAGGTAGTCACATACAGGTAGTCACACACACACACAGGTAGTCACATACAGGTAGTCACACACACACACACACACACACAGGTAGTCACATACAGGTAGTCACACACACACACAGGTAGTCTCACACACACACATACAGGTAGTCACATACAGGTAGTCACATACAGGTAGTCACATACAGGTAGTCACACACACACAGGTAGTCACACACACACACAGGTAGTCACATACAGGTAGTCACACACACACAGGTAGTCTCACACACACACATACAGGTAGTCACACACACACAGGTAGTCACACCTGGCTTGTGAGGCCTTGTGTAGATGATGGTTGTATAAGAGCTCTGTCTCCTTCTCTAGATAGACCCCACGTGACCGCTTATGAGAAATGCCGGCTGCAGGGCCCCCTGTATGTAATAATTAGTAAATGCAGGAAGCGGAGCAGCTGCCGGGTCACAATGCCTCCACATTACACACACACAGCACCCTGACAGCCCGGCCTCCCTCACTTAAAGGGTTAATGGCAGGTCCACAACCTGTCGGAAAGCCCAGCACTGCCCCCCCCCCCATCACTTACAATGGAAGATTCCACGCGTGGAGCGCCAAGGGCCGGGCGATATGATCTGCAAGGGATGTAGGGGGTTCCAGGGTCAGACCCCCTAGGAATGCCCCGCTTGGCAGGCAGGGGTACATGTGCCGGGGAAGGAAACCCCTGCAGCGGCTCCACCAGCTCCCTGGCCAGGAAACACTTCCCTGAACAAAGGCACGCCGGAGCATCATGGGAAATGGAGTCCCCCCCCCTCCCCGCAACAGCAGGACGTATTGGTGTGCAGCGGGGACAGCACCTGCCCGTCACGTGACCTCAACCCGGAAATCACCCACACACCCCGTGCACAGGGAGGGGAGGAGCCCCCAAAACACCCCGTGCAGAGGGAAGGGGGCCCCATATCTACCCCCCACACATCCTGTGCAGAGGGAACCCCCATATCTACCCCCACTCATCCTGTGCAGAGGGAACCCCCATATTCTACCCCCACACATCCTGTGCAGAGGGAACCCCCATATCTACCCCCACTCATCCTGTGCAGAGGGAACCCCCATATCTACCCCCCACACATCCTGTGCAGAGGGAACCCCCATATCTACCCCCCACACATCCTGTGCAGAGGAGGGGGAACCCCCATATCTACCCCCACACATCCTGTGCAGAGGGAGGGACCCCCATATCTACCCCCACACATCCTGTGCAGAGAGGGAACCCCATATCTACCCCCACTCATCCTGTGCAGAGGAACCCCCATATCTACCCCCACACATCCTGTGCAGAGGGAACCCCCATATCTACCCCCCACACATCCTGTGCAGAGGGAGAGGGAACCCCCATATCTACCCCCCACACATCCTGTGCAGAGAGGAACCCCCATATCTACCCCCCACTCATCCTGTGCAGAGGAACCCCCATATCTACCCCCACTCATCCTGTGCAGAGGGAACCCCCATATATACCCCCACACATCCTGTGCAGAGGAGGGGGAACCCCCATATCTACCCCCACATATCCTGTGCAGAGGGAACCCCATATCTACCCCCCACTCATCCTGTGCAGAGGGAGGGGGAACCCCCATATCTACCCTCACACATCCTGTGCAGAGGGAACCCCCATATCTACCCCCCACTCATCCTGTGCAGAGGGAACCCCCATATCTACCCCCCACTCATCCTGTGCAGAGGGAGGGGGAACCCCATATCTACCCCCCACACATCCTGTGCAGAGGGAGGGGGAACCCCATATCTACCCCCACACATCCGCAGAGGGAACCCCCATATCTACCCCCACACATCCTGTGCAGAGGAGGGGGAACCCCCATATCTACCCCCACACATCCTGTGCAGAGGGAGGGGGAACCCCCATATCTACCCCCACTCATCCTGTGCAGAGGAGGGGGAACCCCCATATCTACCCCCACACATCCTGTGCAGAGGGAGGGGGAACCCCCATATCTACCCCCCACATCCTGTGCAGAGGGAACCCCCATATCTACCCCCCACACATCCTGTGCAGAAGAACCCCCATATCTACCCCCACTCATCCTGTGCAGAGGGAACCCCCATATCTACCCCCCACACATCCTGTGCAGAGGGAGGGGGAACCCCCATATCTACCCCCACACATCCTGTGCAGAGGGAGTGGGAACCCCCATATCTACCCCCCACACATCCTGTGCAGAGGGAGAGGGAACCCCCATATCTACCCCCACACATCCTGTGCAGAGGGAACCCCCATATCTACCCCCCACTCATCCTGTGCAGAGGGAACCCCCATATATACCCCCACACATCCTGTGCAGAGGGAGGGGGAACCCCCGTATCTACCCCCCACACATCCTGTGCAGAGGGAACCCCCATATCTACCCCCCACACATCCTGTGCAGAGGGAACCCCCATATCTACCCCCCACACATCCTGTGCAGAGGGAACCCCCATATCTACCCCCACTCATCCTGTGCAGAGGGAACCCCCATATCTACCCCCCACACATCCTGTGCAGAGGGAGGGGGAACCCCCATATCTACCCCCACATATCCTGTGCAGAGGGAGGGGGAACCCCCATATCTACCCCCCACACATCCTGTGCAGAGGGAGAGGGAACCCCCATATCTACCCCCCACACATCCTGTGCAGAGGGAACCCCCATATCTACCCCCCACTCATCCTGTGCAGAGGGAACCCCCATATATACCCCCACACATCCTGTGCAGAGGGAGGGGGAACCCCCATATCTACCCCCACATATCCTGTGCAGAGGGAACCCCCATATCTACCCCCCACTCATCCTGTGCAGAGGGAGGGGGAACCCCCATATCTACCCTCACACATCCTGTGCAGAGGGAACCCCCATATCTACCCCAACACATCCTGTGCAGAGGGAGAGGGAACCCCCATATCTACCCCCACACATCCTGTGCAGAGGGAGGGGGAACCCCATATCTACCCCCAAATATCCTGTGCAGATGAGGAGGAACCCCTATATCTACCCCCACATACCCCCAACCTCAATATCTACCTCCCCATATACCCCCAACCTCAATATCTACCTCCCCATATACCCCAACCTCAATATCTATGCCCCCCCCACACACACACAATCCCGATAACTACCTGATATACCCTGAGCAAAGGAGGAGGGACCTCCATATCTGCTCCACATACCCTGAGCAGAGAAGGGGGTACCCCTCCAACCCAAATATCTACCCCATATATACCCTGAGCAGAAGAGGAGGAGGGACCACAACCCCAACATCTTCCTCAAATCTCCTTATTTACTCCCCATACCCCGTACTTGTATAACTCACATACTCTTGTCTCCTATATAAACAATACAATATCCCCTATATAGGGATATGCTTCACATATACCTTATATCCCTCACATATACCCTACATACAGTGGCAAGAAAAAGTATGTGAACCCTTTGGGATTACGTGGAGTTTTGCATGAATTGGTCATAAAATGTGCTCTAATCTTCATCTAAGTCGCAACAATTTGAAAAACACAGTCTGCTTAAAATAATACAACACAAACATTATATGTTTTCATGTTTTTATTGAACAGAACATGTAAACATTCACAGTGCAGGGTGGAAAAAGTATGTGAACCCCTAGCTTAATGACTTCTCCAAGAGCTAATTGGAGCCAGGAGTGAGCCAACCTTGAGTCCAATCAGTGTGATATTATTGGATGTGTTGCTGAAAGCTGTCCTGCCCTTTAAAAACACACCAGTTTTGGATTTACTGGTTTCAAGAAGCACTGCCTGATGTGAACCATGCCTCGCAGAAAAGAGCTCTCAGAAGACCTACGATCAAGAATTGTTGACTTGCATGTAGCTGGAAATGATTACAAAAGTATCTCCAAAAGCCTTGATGTTCGTGTGTCCACGGTAAGACAGACTGTCTACAAATGGAGAAAGTTCAGCACTGTTGCTACTCTCCCTAGGCGTGGTCGTCCTGTAAAGATGACTGCAAGCACAGCGCAGAATGCTTAATGAGGTAAAGAAGAATCCTAGAGTGTCAGCTAAAGACTTACAGAAATCTCTGGCACATGCTAACATTTTTGTTGACACATCTACAATAAGGAAAACATTAAGCAAGAATGGAGTACATGGGAGGACACCACGGAGGAAGCCATTGCTGTCCAAAAAGAATATTGCAGCACGCTTGAAGTTTGCAAAAGAGCACCTGGATGTTCCACAGCACTACTGGCAAAATATTCTGTGGACAAATGAAACCAAAATTGAGTTGTTTGGAAAAAACACACAACACTATGTGTGGAGAAAAAAAGGCACAGCACACCAACATCAAAACCTCATCCCCACTGTAAAACATGGGGGAGGGAGCATCATGGTTTGGGGCTGCTTTGCTGCCTCAGGGCCTGGACGGATTGTTGTCATTGATGGAAAAATGAATTCCAGAGTTTATCAAGACATTTTGCAGGAAAACGTAAGACCATCTGTCCGCCAACTGAAGCTCCGCAGAGGATGGGTGATGCAACAGGACAATGACCCAAAGCATACAAGTAATTCAACAAATGAATGGCTTCAACAAAACAAAATACGCCTTCTGGAGTGGCCCAGTCAGAGTCCTGACCTCAACCCGATTGAAATGCTGTGACATGACCTTAAGAGAACGATTCACACCAGACATCCCAAGAATATTGCTACACTGAAACAGTTTTGTGGAGTGGTCCAAAATTACTCCAGATCGTTGTGCAGGTCTGATCTGCAACTACAGGAAACGTTTGGTTGAGGTTATTGCTGCCAAAGGAGGGTCAACCAGTTATTAAGTCCAAAGGTTCACATACTTTTTCCACCCTGCACTGTGAATGTTTACATGTTCTGTTCAATAAACACATGAAAACATATAATGTTTGTGTTGTATTATTTTAAGCAGACTGTGTTTTTCAAATTGTTGTGACTTAGATGAAGATCAGAGCACATTTTATGACCAATCCATGCAAAACTCCACGTAATCCCAAAGGGTTCACATACTTTTTCTTGCCATTGTGTCTGCTATATACCTTCCATATCCCTATATACATCACACACCTTTTCTATACCTCATATAGCCTGCAGGGCAGCCGTCAGAAATCTCAAGGTCCCTTACCAAGTCTCGGGATGGGCCACCCCATGCTCTCCCTCAACCAATGAGAGCACCCTTTACCACCCTTCCAAAATACAAAAAGTGTGTTACAGAACTGCACAAGAATAAAAGTCCCAGTAATTTGTGGCGTGTAAGATATTTATTAATAAAGAGCACCTGTTACTGTCAGGGAGTCCCTCTGTGTATATGCTCAGTGTCACGAAAAGGACGCAGGGTTAAGCAAATCACTATCTGTCTATCCTAGACCCAAATACTGACTTCACAGCCAAGAATCCCCCGCGCACGCTTGCCTAACTGTCCCAGAAATGCCTTCGCTCGCAACAAGCATGTAAAACGTGATGAAATGGTCACAGGATTGCAACGCAGTATCCTTTTACTCTCGACCCGGAGAACCGACTGTTTCCCACAATCCCTGTACCTGCTTTCCTTATACTATTCGTCACACTGCCACCACAAACCAGGGCTTTCCCAGGATGCCTACCGGAATCCGAGCTGGTCTGAGACTCTGATTACGCACCCCACAATAGGAGAACAGTACAGCGCCTGCCCCCAACACAGCTAACCGTTTGGTAGATAGACCCCAATTTACACAAAGGCAAATCTCTATGATAATCCAGTCCTTCAGTTAGCGTGGATCGAATATCAGTCAGAAGCAGAGCTTAATAAATTGTATATTTATGATATAAAAAGTTATATGTATCACAGTGCATTTAGGGTTACAGAAAAATGGATATGATAGTTTAACCCTTTACACACAAACAGCAAGAAAATAAAAAGAGTAAAACACAGACCCTACTCACATGTCGGTAAGCTAACATCTGTGACTCCTGGGACTGGAGCTTGGAAGAACACCGGCCAAAATCCTAACTTCTGTGAACCTCAAGTGGACAAAGTACCGGTTGGGTGGAGTAGAGGTAACATCACTGCTCTGCGTGGAGAGAGCCTGTGGAGTCATGGGTTCGATCCCACCGATCAACCTCTTCAGTAAGTGTCCTTGGGCAAGACACCTAACGGTACATACTCGCCACCAGGACATACTTGAAAACGAGAGAAATCTCAATGTATCCTTCCTGGCAAAATCCTTTCTCAAAAAAAAAAGGCCCAGCCACATGGCACATTCCAGAATATATAGGGTTTTCCGTTCATTCAAAATACAGCCCATTCACTACAATTCCCAGAATTCCCACTCCTAGGCACGCTCAGTGCACTTCTTCATTAATTTTATTCCCAGGTATATCAATCATCTCCAAAGATCAGAGAGCAGGCCATTTGTGCTGTTGCTCGTTCTCAGGACCCTCACAAACACCCCCCTTGTTTCTCACTGCAATTGTAAAGGGTCATCCAGACGTGGACCCCTTGCTTGATGTGCCTAGAGGGGTGTCAGCTATACCCTCTTGACGAGGCCCAATAAGGCCGAAACGATCGTCGGGGGTTGCTTCACCTCTCGTGCAGGGATGACGTCCTTGGCAATCAGCACTGGCCACCCTTTCTGGGTGAGAGCAGGCTGATTTGCATATGGAAAATTCATCCCTGTAATGGTACAATCAAGCTAAAACCTTGTTTGTGAGACCTGAGCGGGCACCCACCGTAGAGCAGGCCATTTGTGCTGTTGCTCGTTCTCAGGACCCTCACAAACACCCCCCCTTGTTTCTCATCTCCAAAGATCACCTCTAGTGATCAAAGGATGTGATTGCTTCTTTGATCTACGTGACCACTTACAAGTTGTTGCCGCAGAGTCTGCCACAGAACTCCGAAGTGTGAATTCCTGCAGAGAGGAGACAATGGATATTTCCATTTGACCAAATGGGTAATTTCCACCCTGATCCTGTATCAAAGAAAGCCTATTTTGCAACAACCTGTTATATCCCTCCAAGGGGGAAAAAGATAACCATTTTAATTACTTTCTAGCACATACTCAAAGCTGAGGCTTTCACCAGGCAGCTGTGGAAAATGGACACTTCGCATATATGGATAGACCTAGATATATATATGTACAGTTGTGTTCAAAATTATTCAACCCCCACTGAAATTGAGTGTTTTGGACAGTTTGACATTGATTTTGATCATTCAGTCATCTTGCTTACAATTAAATCAAAGAGGCACGTGTAGGTCAGACAAATATAACATAACATTTATAATGAAATAACCGCAAATGTCTTTTCTGTGCTCACATCATTATCAGTTTTATTCAACCCCCAAGTGACATTCAATCTTAGTACTTGGTACAACATCCTTTTACAGTTATAACAGCTTTTAAACGTGAAGCATAGCTTGACACAAGTGTCTTGCAGCGATCTACGGGTATCTTCGCCCATTCGTCATGGGCAAAAGCCTCCAGTTCAGTCACATTCTTAGGCTTGCGCACTGCAACTGCTTTCTTTAAGTCCCACCAGAGGTTCTCAATCGGATTTAAGTCAGGTGACTGCGATGGCCACTCCAAAATGTTCCAGCCTTTAATCTGCAACCATGCTCTAGTGGACTTGGAGGTATGCTTGGGATCATTGTCCTGTTGAAAGGTCCAACGTCTCCCAAGCCGCAGGTTTGTGACGGACTGCATCACATTGTCATCCAATATCTCCTGGTACTGAAGAGAATTCATGGTACCTTGCACACGCTGAAGCTTCTATGTACCTGCAGAAGCAAAACAGCCCCAAAGCATGATTGACCCCCCGCCATGCTTCACAGTAGGCAAGGTGTTCTTTTCTTCATAGGCCTTGTTCTTCCTCCTCCAAACATAGCGTTGATCCATGGGCCCAAACAGTTCTAATTTTGTTTCATCAGTCCACAGAACACTATCCCAAAACTTCTGTGGTTTGTCCACATGACTTTTGGCATACTGCAGTCGACTCTTCTTAATCTTTGGAGACAGCAAGGGGGTGCGCCTGGGAGTTCTGGCATGGAGGCCTTCATTACGCAGTGTGCGCCATATTGTCTGAGCTGAAACTTCAGTACCCACATCTGGCAAATCTTTTCTCAGTTCCTCAGCAGTCACACGGGGACTTTTCTCCACTCTACGCTTCAGGTAGCGCACAGCAGTCGAAGTCAGCATCTTCTTTCTGCCACGACCAGGTAGCGTTTCAACAGTGCCCTTTGCCTTGAATTTGCGAATGATGCTTCCTATGGTCTCTCTTGGTATGTTTAACATCTTTGCAATCTTCTTATAGCCATTGCCCTTCCTGTGAAGAGTAATCACCTCTTCTCTTGTCTTCCTGGACCATTCTCTTGACTTCACCATGTTTGTAACCACACCAGTAAATGTCTAGAAGGAGCTGAGTATCACAGTCATTTTAAAGCTGCCTAATTGGTGCTTATTATGCTTTATTGCTGCTCCGTGACATCCACAGGTGTTTTCAATACCTGATTGAAAACACTTGAATGAACCTCTGTTCTTCAGAGTGGTAGTCTTTTAAGGGGTTGAATAATTGTGTCAATGAAGAATTCACAAAAGAAACATTTACTACTGTATTACAAAACCAATTGATGTCATTTTAGTTGCATATGGTTCTTTAAAAAGTCCTTGTAGGGTTTCATTCTGAATACAATTACAAATGTACACTAAATTCCCTAAAACCCTTTACAGCATTGGGGGTTGAATAATTTTGAACACAACTGTATATATAGATATATAGATACAGATATATATATAAATATATATACAGTGGCAAGAAAAGGTATGTGAACCCTTTGGGATTACGTGGAGTTTTGCATGAATTGGTCATAAAATGTGCTCTGATCTTCATCTAAGTCACAACAATTTGAAAAACACAGTCTGCTTAAAATAATACAACACAAACATTATATGTTTTCATGTTTTTATTGAACAGAACATGTAAACATTCACAGTGCAGGGTGGAAAAAGTATGTGAACCTTTGGACTTAATAACTGGTTGACCCTCCTTTGGCAGCAATAACCACAACCAAACGTTTCCTGTAGTTGCAGATCAGACCTGCACAACGATCTGGAGTAATTTTGGACCACTCCACAAAACTGTTTCAGTGTAACAATATTCTTGGGATGTCTGGTGTGAATCTCTCTCTTAAGGTCATGCCACAGCATTTCAATCGGGTTGAGGTCAGGACTCTGACTGGGTCACTCCAGAAGGCGTATTTTGTTTTGTTGAAGCCATTCTTTTGTTGAATTACTTGTATGCTTTGGGTCATTGTCCTGTTTCATCACCCATCCTCTGCGGAGCTTCAGTTGGCGGACAGATGGTCTTACATTTTCCTGCAAAATGTCTTGATAAACTCTGGAATTCATTTTTCCATCAATGACAACAATCCGTCCAAGCCCTGATGCAGCAAAGCAGCCCCAACCCATGATGATCCCTCTGCCATGTTTTACAGTGGGGATGAGGTTTTGATGTTGGTGTGCTGTGCCTTTTTTTCTCCACACATATTGTTGTGTGTTTTTTCCAAACAACTCAATTTTGGTTTCATCTGTCCACAGAATATTTTGCCAGTAGTGCTGTGGAACATCCAGGTGCTCATTTGCAAACTTCAAACGTGCTGCAATATTCTTTTTGGACAGCAATGGCTTCCTCCGTGGTGTCCTCCCATGTACTCCATTCTTGTTCAATGTTTTCCTTATTGTAGATGTGTCAACAAAAATGTTAGCATTTGCCAGAGATTTCTGTAAGTCTTTAGCTGACACTCTAGGATTCTTCTTTATTTCATTAAGCATTCTGCGCTGTGCTCTTGCAGTCATCTTTACAGGACGACCACGCCTAGGGAGAGTAGCAACTGTGCTGAACTTTCTCCATTTGTAGACAGTCTGTCTTACCGTGGACACATGAACATCAAGGCTTTTGGAGATACTTTTGTAACCATTTCCAGCTTCATGCAAGTCAACAATTCTTGATCGTAGGTCTTCTGAGAGCTCTTTTCTGTGAGGCATGGTTTACATCAGGCAGTGCTTCTTGAAACCAGTAAATCCAAAACTGGTGTGTGTTTTTAAAGGGCAGGACAGCTTTCAGCAACACATCCAATAATATCACACTGATTGGACTCAAGGTTGGCTCACTCCTGCCTCCAATTAGCTCTTGGAGAAGTCATTAGGCTAGGGGTTCACATACTTTTTCCACCCTGCCCTGTGAATGTTTACACGTTATGTTCAATAAACACATGAAAACATATAATGTTTGTGTTGTATTATTTTAAGCAGACTGTGTTTTTCAAATTGTTGTGACTTAGATGAAGATCAGAGCACATTTTATGACCAATTCATGCAAAACTCCACGTAATCCCAAAGAGTACACATACTTTTTCTTGCCACGGTATCTACCTGTGACACTCCGCACTATTGGTGTTGACATATAATTAGAAAACACATGGAAAAGAAATAGAATAAAATGTTCAGCAGAACAAGGGGGTGACCCTTAGCATCGCAGACAGAGAAAAAAGAGGAGCTTGTATGCTGAACATTGGCATTCTATTTATTTATTTATAAAGGATTTTTCCAGGAATGATACATTGAGATTTCTCTCGTTTTCGGTGTGTCCTGGGTTCAACAACAATGAATTGTTACAGAAATACAAAGTAATAAAATGCAAGATATTAAAAACAAAACACAATTATACAGATTAACCCAGAAAATAAATATATTCACTATGTTACATGTTTACAGGTGCATTCTGTATATAGTCACTGTGTTACATGTTTACAGGCGCATTCTGTATATAGTCACTATGTTACATGTTTACAGGCGCATTCTGTATATAGTCACTATGTTACATGTTTACAGGCGCATTCTGTATATAGTCACTATGTTACATGTTTACAGGCGCATTCTTTATATAGTCACTGTGTTACATGTTTACAAGTGTATTCTGTATATAGTCACTATATTACATGTTTACAGGTGCATTCTGTATATAGTCACTATGTTACATGTTTACAGGAGCATTCTGTATATAGTCACTATGTTACATGTTTACAGGCGCATTCTGTATATAGTCACTATGATACATGTTTACAGGTGCATTCTGTATATAGTCACTATGTTACATGTTTACAGGCGCATTCTGTATATAGTCACTATGATACATGTTTACAGGTGCATTCTGTTTATAGTCACTATGTTACATGTTTACAGGCGCATTCTGTATATAGTCACTATGTTACATGTTTACAGGCGCATTCTGTATATAGTCACTATGTTACATGTTTACAGGTGCATTCTGTATATAGTCACTGTGTTACATGTTTACAGGTGCATTCTGTATATAGTCACTGTGTTACTTGTTTACAGGTGCATTCTGTATGTAGTCACTGTGTTACATGTTTACAGGTGCATTCTGTATATAGTCACTGTGTTACATGTTTACAGGTACATTCTGTATATAGTCACTGTGTTACATGTTTATAGGTGTATTCTGTATATAGTCACTATGTTACTTGTTTACAGGTGCATTCTGTATATAGTCACTGTGTTACATGTTTGCAGGTACATTCTGTATATAGTCACTGTGTTACATGTTTATAGGTGCATTCTGTATATAGTCACTATGTTACTTGTTTACAGGTGCATTCTGTATATAGTCACTGTGTTACATGTTTACAGGCACATTCTGTATATAGTCACTGTGTTACATGTTTACAGGTACATTCTGTATATAGTCACTGTGTTACATGTTTATAGGTGCATTCTGTATATAGTCACTATGTTACTTGTTTACAGGTGCATTCTGTATATAGTCACTGTGTTACTTGTTTACAGGTGCATTCTGTATATAGTCACTGTTACTTGTTTATAAGTGCATTCTGTATATAGTCACTGTTACTTGTTTATAAGTGCATTCTGTATATAGTCAGTGTGTTACATGTTAACAGGTGCATTCTGTATATAGTCACTGTGTTGCATATTTACAGGTGCATTCTGTATATAGTCACTGTGTTACATGTTTATAGGTGTATTCTGTATATAGTCACTATGTTACATGTTTACAGGTGCATTCTGTATATAGTCACTATGTTACATGTTTACAGGAGCATTCTGTATATAGTCACTATTTTACATGTTTACAGGAGCATTCTGTATATAGTCACTATGTTACATGTTTACAGGAGCATTCTGCTTATGCCGCTCCATTGCCAGACCCCCATTCTCTCTCCAGCTGTCTTTAGTGCCTTTTTCCAGCCCTTAGCCACAGCTTAAGGACGGGTACACTGAAAGTGCGGTGATATCATTCACCAGAAATAATGCAACACCCAGATCTTGAGGTTAGAACAGACAGACAGAACTGAGACTTTAATGAACTAAATATATATATATAGTGCCAGGAAGGTCCTAGAGGCCACTGGGAAATCCCTTCCTTACGTCTCACTGTGACAGCTCAGGAATCACTGCCTGGCGTCCTGCTGTCTGTGACATAATTAGATCAGGGTCAAATAATGCGATTAAATCTGGTCACCAAGAGGCATGCTGAGCATCCTGGCAAAACAGATCAATAGGACAATAGCAGATTGTGGGGATAAACAGTGGATTTAGATTATACAATATCAGATAATGGGACAGTTTGACAAAGCCAACATCTATATGCTATTATATTTGGCATCGCATTATGTAGTGTACATCGCAAAGGACTCTCCGATGGGGAGCGCAGCCAGGATTGGTTTATCACGCTGTCCATCATTGATGCTATTTGACACCCTCTTGGTATTTCAAGCGGCACACAAGGTTGTTTCCTGAGCAAATATACCGAACACTAAGTTATTATGCTAGGCATTTAACTTTTGTTCTGTATCCACGATCCGTGATATGACCAGGAATTTTGTCCTTTCTGGGAAAGCAGTCTTATACCCATCCATTACTGGCATGATCTTTCCCATAGTGGCACTCTATATTCTATATTTATTATTATTTTGATTCCTTTAAATAGATTATTGTGAACAATGGAAGGCTCCTGTCTTGTTGATGCATAGCGATGCTAATCATACTCCTGCTGACTAATCAGATTGACTACTGCTTCGAGAGAGTCCCACAAATGAACGCTATGCTTTAATTGGACCAATGTTTTGTCCATCATTGTATCAATGCATCTTTGGCACTCCCACTGTAGCCTGATTGGTTAATGAGGAGGCTGGCCCCTTAATACACAGAATTTACGCACTCCTGACGAGCCTTTGGGCGAAACGCGCGTCGGGTGCGCTCTCTTGTATGGTTTTAAAATTGCGAGACTTAGATCTACTACTTCTCATCTGCATTATGCTTAGGTGTAGGCTATTGTGATTGTTCAGTTCCTTTCCCCAAATCTCCCACTTATGAATATTTATCGGGTTGCAACCTGAAGTTGTGGTGAAAATTGTTTCTGAACATTGCATTAGAAGGAAATCCTATCCTCACCGTGATGAATTGGTATTAATTGTTACATGTACCAACGCTCTTTTGCCACTATCAACCATATGGTCTATTTTTTCTAATCAAGGGCTCTATTTAAATCTCACTTGTAGGTCTCACAAGTTCCTACCATTGGTTCCCCGACTTCTGTCAATACTTTGTAGGTCAACTAAACCCTAAGCAACATATTCTTGGTTTCTTTTGTCTGGGTTATATCGTTGTGTGGAACTATTTTAATTGTGTTGTACGTTTAATTCGTGTTTTGCAAATGTTATTTCTTGCACTTTTTTATTTGGTTACATTAAAAGTTATTTTTTACTATAGATCCAGGTAGAATCAGTGGTACACCAGAGCCTCAACTGTACTTGTATGTCCTTGGGTAAAAATGTTGGGTTGTGGTGGCAGTGTGACGAATAGAATAAGAAAAGTGGGCACAAGGATTGTGGGCAACGTAGTCAGAATTCCGGGTCGAGTGTAGACGGATACTGCATTGCAACCCTGTGATCATTTCATCACGTTTACGTGCCCGTCACGAGCGAAGGCGTTGCTGGGACAGTTAGGCAAGCGCACGCAGGGGATTGTTGGCCGCGTAGTCATTATTTTGGGTCTAGGATAGAAAGATAGTGATTTGCTTAACCCTGCGCTTCCTTCGTCGCGGCGCACGTTTTTCGTGACACAGGATGTCCATAAAGTCTCTTTACAATTTCAAAAATATATCGCAAAGGCAAATGAGACGTATAGATTTAAGGTTTTTTGCCTCATTTAATACACCTCTATATGGGCACCATTAGTTGCACGAAGCACATCAAGACGGGATGCTGTAGCATCCCCTCATCAATGGTCGCAATGGCATCAGTGATCCTCTACTTCAGATTAGTGACATTCCATACCTTTGGTCCATACACCATATATTTAACATAACCCCATAGAAAGAAGTGGAGGGGAGTGATATCTGGTGAACGACGTGGCCAGGGAATTGGGTCACCCCTTCCAATCCACCACTCTGGAAATGGTTCATTTAGGAACCCACGGACATGCAGTCCCCAATGACGTAGTGCACCATTTTGCTGAAAAATGATGGTTGCTTGAAGGTCATGTAGTTTGTGGTGCCACGTATTCAGTCAAAAGCTCAAGGTAAACATTTGCAGTAATTGATGTCTCGCCGAAGAAAAACGACCTTACATTTAGGTATATAGGAGTAGTAATTAGGTCTAGTATAAGCAGGGCCGTCGCAAGGACTTTTTCCACCCCAGGGAAAAAAAAAAAAAGCATTTTGCAGAGCCGCAGCTCCCCAGTGTTACACACCAAATATAATCTCTGCTTCCTTAATATGTCTCATGCTGCTGTGGGGTCTATACCAGGGGACAGCAACATTGCTCGCTATGAGACATCAGAGTGTTTGCAGGCAGAGGCAGCTTGCCTTTAGAGACCTCTTGCAGCTATCAGGTGTCCTGGGCTAATAGCAGGAGAGGGCTGCGGGAAGCTCCACAGCAATGCAAAACAGACAGAAGTGAGCCAAAATGCAACGCTTTGTGAACAGATACCTATGTGAAAAAATTAACGCTGGGCACATTTGCAATATTTTAATAATTTATCTATTATGGAATATCAATCAATTTACATAAATGACCTTTTTTTTATACAACATTTGCGTAATAAATATCTTTCAAGTAAATTTTATGCAGATATATTTTTTTAATTTACTTGGTATTGAAGGGGTAATGAGATGCAACCTAATAGCAGCATATGATAAACTGGGTAGAATAGCTACTGGTGGATGAAGAGCCGACCATCTGAAGGAAGAGCCCAGTCCAGACCTTATTATCAAGTCTCAAACACAAAGGGCCTCATCAAAGGGCCTTCACACTGCTCCAGCTCTGTCACGTTTTCCATGTTCCAGCCCTGCCCTCTGTATTCCTTATGTATGGTTCCTATGTGTTTCCCTATGCTGCTTTCCCTGGGATGCAGCTCAGGGGTTAAGTTTGGTTTCAGTTTGGTTTGCTTGTTTAGATCTTCTGTTGTGGATATGGGCTGATCACTCGTCCTATATAATGCAATGGGCCCATATCACAATGCTCTTGCATCTGGTTAATTTTCAGTCTTTGTTTGCTGCTGACTTCATGTTCCTGAGAGCTCCCTGTTGTTTTTTCTGGTCAAGTCTATGTTTTATTGTTTATTATTTCTTTGATCTGTCCGTTGTTTCTTTTAGTTCATGTCCAGTGTTTTACATGTAATCAGTTCAAGTGTTTCTCCTTCGTCTGTTTCATGTTCTGACTGATTATATGGTTTTGACCCTCTGGCCTGGCTAACAGATTTTCTGCTTGTGTATCTCCACTTTGGTATAAGGTATACATTCTGGGTTTGACTTCTGGCTTCCTTACTGACTACTCTCTTGGATCATCCTTTGCTGTATTGTTTATATGTTTCTGTTGTGAGGTCTGCCCTCCTGTCTAGTGAATTCATCTACTGTCCCTAGGTCACTTGTATGTATTCATTCTGGTTTGTGTCCTAGTTGCTGGGCATCTAGTTTTGTTGTGTGTCCCTGCTGACCACGGGTTTTGTGATTGAAGTCCTTCCCTGCAAGTTGTGGAGTATAACTCCTGGTATTCTGTGTTCTCCCTAGGACTCTGCATGGCTACTAGGTAACGCTTTTCCATTAGAGCAGATCCGGTCACTCTAAAGTCCGGTCTATCAGCATAGGGCTTCTTTCGGTATAGCCGTGCAGAGGTCCCCAGTGTCTCCTGTGGTTATTTCACGTTTCTATGGTTATTGTGTCCTGCGTCTCTGCATATAGGTCCTTTTACTCGTACCAGGGCTTTATTCGGCGCATACCAGGTACCGCCATTGTGACTGAATGTGACAAGCTCGGTGATGACCTGCCTCCGATATGCGGCTTCAATCACAGCAGGTTGACATCCTTGATGTAGGCCTTGGCTGTGGGACTGCCAGAATCTTTCCTTTTCCAGTGATCCCAAAAATGACCAATACATATGTAAAATTAACAAACTAAATGAATGAAATCTAAATATTTTTTTTTTTCCCAAAAGCAGCAGTATTGTTCACTTTTCAATAATAAAGGGAATAATATTGCTGTAATAACTCACCTTTTCATTTCCCAACGTGGCAGCAAGTGTGGAGACGATGGCACAATGCATTATTATGTATTATTCCATCAAGAATGTAAGCCGCCGTTCTGCTGCATCGCCATTCTGTACTCCTCACAAGCTTATGTGATGTGTAATTGGAAAGGTGGGAGTTTGGCCTTTCCATTGATACCAAACGTGACCACATAATGTCTAAGAATAAATTTTAAAAAAAGAATGAAAGTATTTTACCAGGAAGGATACATTGAGATTTCTTTAGTTTTCAAGTATGTCCTGGGTTTGCAAAACTTATTTTATTTTTCTCTGTTCTAAGGCAGCGGCATTATTCATAACGAAAGCAATGCCACTGCACTAATTCACCTTTTTTTTTTTTTTTTTTCCCACACTGAGCAAGTTTGGAGGTGATGGCATAATGCATTAGTATGCATTTTTCATCTAAAACACAAAATGCTGCAAGGAGAGGCTGGAGTTCTTTGGGCCCCTGTATTGCCATTCTTTATACCCACTTGGTCATCTGGGTGTCAATAGAAAGACTAGAGTCTGGCCTTTCCAATGACAACAAATATGACCATGTAAAATATAACAAAAAAATGAAAAAGCAAAAAATACATATAAAAACCTTATTTTTCCTTAAGGCTGTGAAATTGGCCATTTTTTACATAGAAAATGAACAATGCTGCTGCCATTACTCCCCTTCTAATTTCCCAAGCCGCTAGCAACTTCAGTGTTTCATACATAGTTATATTTTTCATAAAACGTATTCTGCCAAAATACAAGCAATTTTTTTAAAAACAGAAATCAGTTTTGGTGAAAATTGCATATGTTTGGGGGGAAAAAAGAGTAACAGGTTCTCCATTTATGATTATTTTTTTTCATAAAGACTAACACAGAATATATAACCACAATGGATGATAAAATGTTGAAAAATAAATTTACAGGTTTCAAAGGATTGAAATCTGAATGGAAATCTACACTTTGACATTTTTTGTTTTATCATTCTGACGGAACATGACGTATACACATAGAAATTACATATTTTGAATCTCCCGATTCTGCTGAAAAAAAGATATATAATTGTGTGGGTCCCACAATAAAATATGACGATTAAACATGTTGAGCACAAAACGGCCATAATGAGCTCAGTACACAGGGGCAAAATGGCTCTGTAATGAAGGGATGACAGGCATTGATCGAGAACGATGGAATAGCTCGTTCTCGATCTGCTGGAGCCACATTAACCTCTCCAATACAAAGTATAGAAGTCATTAATGTACATTGAGCAGCTGCTACATCCGAGTGTTACAAGCTCAGCTTGCCCACGGTTGGAATAGAAAGGGTAAAAAATAAGTACAGCGCTCGTGCCGTTACGCTGTACGAAACGAGCGCTGAGCTTTGCATCCAGGTTGTGATCAGGCCCAATACATGACAGCTGCTGCTGAGAGATTCGCTGATTTATTTCAGTTTCCCCAGTTGTTTCATGGCCCTGAGCACATCTTTATTTCTCAGACTGTAGATCAAAGGGTTGAGTAAAGGCGTGATTATTGTGCAAAAGACAGACATCACTTTGTCTGTGTTGTCGGCCTCCGAGCTCCTGGGTCGCACGTACATAAATGTCACAGTTCCATAGAAGAGAATTACAACGGTCAGGTGTGAGAAACACGTGGAGAAGGCTTTGTATCGTCCAGTCTGGATCCTAAATACCGAAACGATAATTCTAACATAAGAGAAAAGGATGAGAACTGGTGGGACTAGCAGGAGAAGGACGCTCCCACCCAGTTTGAGAACTTCGTTGGACGTGGTATCGCTGCAGGACAGGTATAAAAGAGAAGGGATCTCGCAGAAGAAATGGTTGACTACGTTAGGGCCGCAAAATATTAAGCCAAAAACAAAGTATATGTCAATTGATGACATGAAGAGGTTGGCCAACCACGTAGCAGAAATCATCCACGTGCAAACCGACCTGTTCATAACTGCAGAATATCGCAGGGGGTTGCAGATCGCAACGAACCGGTCATATGCCATGACGACTAAAAGCATGCACTCGCTTCCACCCAAAAGGAGGTAAAAGAATATCTGAGCGGCACAGCCTGTGAGCGATATGGTTTTGTTCCCTGAAAAGACGTTGGCGAGCATCTTGGGAATGGTGACCGTAGGACCTCCCATGTTAATGAGGGACAGATTGATAAGGAAGAAATACATAGGGTTGTGCAGATGATGATCGAAGCTCACGGCTAGAATAAGAAGAACATTGGCAGCCAAGGAGGTGGTGTAGACGACGAGAATGATGGCAAATAAGAAACCTTGTTTGCTGGAGTCATTGGAAAGCCCAAGGAGAATGAATTCGGTCACAGTGCTGTGATTCTCTCTTCCCATGCTAGCTGTGTTGCACCTTGGTTCGAGTTTGTGTGGGCTGTGGATAGAAAACAAGAAAGAACACTAACAATGTGTCACAAATCTCTTACACCGCAACAAAATATCCCAAAAGGCATTTGAAGACATGTCAAGATGTTGGGTCCAGTTCCAAGGCAAGAAAATAAATCACAAGTCCAGTCTCTTACCAGCTCCAAATGAATAACCAAGTAATGGTTGTCCTCCTACATAGTAAATGGACAACAAACAGTTGTAAGAGGACAACTCTTAGTTGGTTACTCATTTGGTGTATTTAGAGTTAACGCCTTTGTTTTCTAGTGGAATATACAGTGTTCCTCTCACATTAACTTTGCACAACTGGGATTACCAGGAGTTTTGTTGCACTTACCGGCTCCCTTTAACTGTACCTACTTATACCGAGACGCTGTATTAATGGCTGGCCTCAAAAAAATCAACGCTGGTATCGACTGCTGGAGCACTTAGGTCTACATGAAACTCGGCGCAACCCTGCATAAACTCGGTGAGAGCTCGCACAGGAGGACACTGGGAACTCTTTGCTACCTGTCTTCAGCTGTGCAAGGCAAGAGGAAAAGGTGGCTTGTGCTGCCCTCTCCACTGTGGAATTAGAGGTAAGATGGGATTTTGGGGCTTCTCATGTTACTAGGTTAAGTGATTTTGCAAAAGAAATACCGGCTCCAGATGAGACGTGCGATCTACCTTGGAGCCAATGAATGGCTCCTATACGAAGAACAGGGGCCATTAATGTACAGTAAGTACCAAAGTTTGCGGTGAGGTTGGACCAGCAACTACAGCCGAGATGTTAACTGCTGGAACCCTTTATGCGTAATGGCTTCAGCCATTGATTTAACAGCAGGAGTGGAACAGGACCCGTTATTTGTGAAGTTAATCGAGCGACATTTCTCGATACCTTCTCTATTTGTAATGTAGAACCTGGGCAGTACACAAATTGTGTCTTTAAAGTGATACGATATTGAAAATAGTTTCCTTTGTCTTGCCCTGTTTAGGTCCTGCTGACAGCCTCTGCCTAATTACTTTTAATTTTTTTCTTTTTGATTTTACCATGGATTCCCACCATGCGTCCAGACGAGTGACGTGAGAGGCGACTGTGCAGCAATAAGAATCAGAATACATCTCTTTGCTCTTTGTATTCCATGTACAGTTTCAAGGAAAGCTGTGTATATCAGCTGAAAGAAACCGAAGAGCCTCAATGGCATACAAAGACAGGACCAGTGCAAGAATATATGTCACCCTAGGCAAAATAACACTCTGCCAGCCCCCACTCCCCCCATGTTTCCGCACCATGTATTGTCTGTTCTGTTATCTCCCTGATTTCATCCACCCTTAAGGTTTCTCTGTTAATCCCATTGAGAGCATAGTTTTTGCTATACTACCCATGGTTATAATAGCTCAGTGCAGTGCCACCTCCCAATGGGGCCTTCGGCAACTGCCTACTTGGCCTAATGGATACACCAGCCTTGTACAAAAGATAAGGTGATGCTAAAAGTCCATTTGTGAAGTCGGAGCAAGGCTTACAAACAAAAACCCCAAAAATGAGCACGGTGACAGAAAAACGATACTGCCCTTATATACGATGCGGAAGTGAAATTATCATCACAGGTGTTCTTCTGTTCTGCGAAATAGAGGATAAAAGACTGGCATAGTGTGAAACCGTCAGCAATTTAGTAACATGGAAACAAATAAAATGTCTCACTCACAAAATAAGTGGCAAACCATAAGGAAAAAGTGTGCAAACACGAATGGTGTAAAACATGGGCTGTAAAGGTAACTTTAATTCCGGGGTCTCTGGAGGCAAACCTGCATCCACGGCAACGGAAAAGCCCAACCAGGAAGGCTGTAGGCCGGATACGCTCGACGCGTTTCGCCTGGCATCATTTTGAAAAATGATCAGGTTCTTGGTAAAGTTTTGCCGGAGGCTCCCCATTTAATTTTTAGAAAAGCCAATTCCATCAAAAGTATCCTTGCTCCAAGTGCTCTACCTGTGATTAAAACTACTGATACCACTCTTGATTTTTGTTACTAAAGAAACCTGACGGTTTTATTAAATGTGGTGCATGTACATACTGTAAAAATTTGAAGAGAAAAACAGAAACTTTTATTTGCACAAAAAATGGAAAAGAATATAAAATTTGATTTTATTAACCGTAACACAACTAATGTGGTATATTTGTTGCAATGTGGTTGTGGGCCTCAATATATTAGTAAGACCAAGCGGAGACTGAGAGAATTTGTGAACATTTTTATAATATCAGGTTCCATAGTGAGAAACATTCTGTCTCTTGGCATTGTGCCAAATGCCCCCCTTTTTTATTTTTCCAATTTTATTTGGTTGGGCATTGAGAGGGTCTCTCTGGGTCCTAGAAGGGGGGACTCGGGATTGGCCCTCTCTCAGGCAGAGACCAAGTGGATTTTTTATTTTGACACTTTGAAAGCTCCTGGACTTAATTTGGATTTGGCATCTTTTTTGTAAGTGTTCCTTTTTTATACATTTTAGATTCGTCACCACATTTGGATATATTTCTATTTTTCTCTTTCAGTCCCGTTTGGGCTTTATTTGAAATGTTTGCCATATTTGATATTCTGTTTTCTATTTTTGTTCTGTTTCTTTTTCAGAACCATTGCATAGGAGTATTTTGTTAAATCATTGTTGCCAGATTCTATGTTGGAATTGCCAGTACTAGGTTTGGTGAAAAGTCCTCGTTATATCCTTTTTTTTGGTTGCGCTCCATCACTTCCCATCCACAGGCTGCGGCCGGATGTGGAGGTCGCGCGACGTCACTTCCGAGGTTTGCCAGCCATTGATTGGTCCGCATTATCTCCTATACACACCTGATGGATTATGGGCTGATTTGTTTTTTAGTGCGAGACTATTTAAGAAGGGAATTTATTTCATGAAGATACAGCTCTTGTCTTGAGGAAGTCGCATTTATTTGCCAGACGAAACGCGTCGAGCGTATCCAGCCTACAGCCTTCCTGGTTGGGCTTTTCCA
This sequence comes from Leptobrachium leishanense, assembly GCA_009667805.1. NCBI lineage: Eukaryota > Metazoa > Chordata > Amphibia > Anura > Megophryidae > Leptobrachium > Leptobrachium leishanense. The sequence goes on along the minus strand of CM019066.1, from coordinate 40,519,796 downwards.
TTGCCGTGGATGCTGTGGATGCAGGTTTGCCTCCAGAGACCAAGGAAATTAAAGTTGAGACTTTTCCTGGGACTCCATAGAAACAGACGGTACCTGTACAGCCCATGTTTTTAACTATGCATGATTGCACAATTTTTCCTTATGGTTTGCCACTTATTTATTACTAAAATGGTGTACGGCTTGAAGGAGAAAAGTTACCAGGAAAGGCTTAATGATCTTAACATGTACAGCTTGGAAAAAAGACGAGACAGAGGAGATATGATAGAAACATTTAAATACGTAAAGGGAATCCACAAGGTAGAGGAAGGGAGTATATTTAAAAGGAAACAAAGTAGCAAAACAAGAGGACATAGTCTTAGATTAGAGGGGTAAAGGTTTAAAAGTAACATCAGGAAGCATTATTTTACTGAGCGGGTGGTGGATACATGGAACAGTCTTCCAGTTGAAGTGGTAGAGGCCAAAACAGTGATTGAATTTAAGCAGGCATGGGATAGGCATAAGGCTATCCTAAACAAAAGATAAATCCAGGTAAAGTATCCATGTAATTGGGCAGACTAGATGGGCCGAAAGGTTCTTATCTGCCGACATTTTTCTATGTTTCTATTTTGTGATTGGGACAGTTTGTTTCCATGCTATTAAATTGCTGACGGTTTTACACTATGCCAGTGTTTTTTCCTCCATTTCCCAGTACAGAAGAACACCTGTGATGATAATTTCACTTCCACATCGTATATAAGGTCTCATTTTTTGTTTTTTTGTTTATTATTTCTTGACACCGGTTTAGGGGGGTGTTTTTTGAGCCTGGTGATGTGCCTTATTGGTTATTGCACATTATTTGTTATATATGCAAGGCTCACGAAGACCCCTGGTCCATTACAGTGACTCCTACACTAATGGCAGACATATGGAATGCCCTCTCTATAGTGTTAACAACGGCTAAAGTCACTGGCCTTCTTAATGTAAGACAAAAAATCCTCTGTTCTAACCCAATCCAGTGCATATACTGGTTAATATGTCGCCGTCACATTATTCTAATGACGATTAGATTGAGTTTTGACCCCTCCACTGCCAACTAGCAATAACAGGTCTTCCACTCCCCTTCCAGCTTGTGGCCAGCGATACCCCAACTGTTGCACATGTTTGGCTTTTGGTTCCCAGTAAGCAGCAGCTGTGGAATCTGGCAATACTGTCATGCCCCATGGCTGCAACCATCCTGACAACCCCCTGGTGGTATATTCCCTGTACTCCTCCTGCCCTGTAACCTGCAACCAGCACATACAGCAATGCAACAGTTAAATCACAAACACACGTGACTCACAGAATAAAGGGCTCTACCCCACATAAAAACATTGCTGGTTCATTACAGCTCTTGTATGCTTAGAGAGAACTTCTGTTTACCTGCTGCTCTGAAAAAACCTATTTGATCCTGTTTATTTTGTTTTCCTGGTTCCTGCAATTATTCTACGCTTCCCATCTTCTTACAGACTCCAACCTGGTCAGATTCCTTATACTTTCATCCTCCTCCACCCCTACCAACCTGTTTCTTTGTGCAAAGTAACCTGCATCCTGGGTTCATATTCCCCATATCCCGGTGCCACCCCGGTCCTTGGGCATGAGAAATACACAGCCCAAAGTGCTATTCCCCATGGACATCACTAATATCTCATGCTGCACCAAAGCACAAGCCTCAGTAGACCTGTTGGATGTAAAAGTCGATATCCAAGTCGAGGTCAAAATACAGATAGTTCACACAAAATAAATGCTCTGACGGGTCTAATATAAGAATCATGAAAGAGCACTGGAGATGTGGCTCCCAGCATTTAAATAGAACCAGGAATCCCCTCATAGGCCAGAGTCACTCATGTGCACCAAAAGGTTTGCGTCCGATACAGCGCACGGGCAGTGAAATCATCAAGGACGCACTGACCCAGCTACCCTTTAGGCTGTGGTCAGACGAACGCAGTGCGAACGCGCGTTCAGCCGCACTTTATCACGGCCGTAGCAGCAGCAAATGACGGCCAATATACGAAGTTCGGCTGCGCAACGCAGGCGGCAAACGAATGCATCTCTTCGAGAACATTGAACCGCTAGTACTGACGCACAGAGTGCGCTGCGTCAGCATAGCGGCGTGTGTGCGTGATTAATAGACGTCAGACACTGCATATGTCCGGCCAACATCACGTCCATTTGTTTTTAATAGCTCCGTCTAAAATCATGGGCGTAATTGTGCACCATATGACCGCTATCGTGTCTTCCGTGAAAAAGCACGTCCAGACGCATGGATGCACTTTTTGATGGTCGATGTGAAAAATGCGTTCGTCTGACCCTAGCCTTAAATGGCACTGCCAGTGAGCGATCTGTGCGTGGGGGAAGGAGTGGTGGTGGCCCCAGCAATGGAGCACCCCCAGCCAGAGACCCCGAGGCCCCACCAAGCATGACAAGGAGGTGATGGTGAGATAAAGGAGGAGAAAATAGCATAAGAAAGGTCAGGGGACATTGGACAGAGTTATCGTGTTCTCTTTACACTAATGGGCTGCACAGTAAGAGTGTGTGTTGTAGCAGATACAAAATATACACTCTAGGTCGTTCCTCTAAATGGCCTAGGTTGTCTCTGCTGCAGTGTTTGAATTCCATATACCACCAAACTCCCTCTCCCATCCTCCTGCCCATCTGAATTCCAATGGGAGGCATACCGACAGGACAGTACAACAACTTAGGGGACTGACAGGTTCATCTTGTTAGTAAAGCATTAGCCATAGAACTGTAGATTGTATTCTTCACCGATGGGTTCACTCACCTGCGTAGAAAGTTAGAAACACAGGGGTCTTCTTTTCAGCACAGGAGCACGATGACTTGTTTCTCTAGTAATCGTGTGGTGAGGTGGCCTTGTGTTCTGTGAAAAAAGTCACCTAGTGAGTTCTTTAACATCTGTAGAGGGATCATTCATCGCAGGAATGATACAAACGGTGAGGATTGTGTATCTCAGAGTAATGTTCAGCATTCTCTTTTCTTGTGGTCGGAGATGAGGTTCTCTCTGCAGATGTTGTTATACATTGAGTAGTGATCTCAGTAATCTGGTGAAGGCCTGGCACACTCTAGGGTCTGGCATCGTGGATTTGATAGTGGGATGGAAGTCGGGCGAATGCTGGCATTCCACATAAATACACTCATCATTCACACACACCTGTGAACCAACACAACTCTGAAACCCTGCATTCTATGGAATCTATTGGCTTAAATCCAGCATTTTTGGGGGTTAGCCAAGTGGGCCTCTTATATCAGCTTTCCCAAATACCTTGCTAGCATTAGACCAGCCTCTCCATACTGACATTCCACACAAATACACTCAGCATTCACAAACACCAGTGAACCAAAACAGTTCTGAGACCCTTCATTGTATAGAAGTTATTCTGATGTTTACAGTATTTATTTTTGTGACGTGCATCACTTTGGACTTGGGTGCATAGACCTGGAGATGTATTTAGGAGGTGCAGGCCTGATGTTCCATATTATTTCCTAGCCCCCTCTTGTGTGCAGAGTGTTTGTGTAACTGTGTTATACAAGAAAAATGTTATTGACTGTCTTTATGGTCCAAGTGTATATGTGTTATCTGCTGATAGGATTGTTCTCTGGAATGTGTTAATATTTGTTTGAGTAGTTTGTTAATCTGCTTTGTTGGGCAAACACTGCCCCAGTATTTGCTGTTTTAGACTGTAATTTGTTTATCATTAACCTGTCTGTCTAGGAATGTTGAGCAAATGTTTATCCCATTATCTGCCCCTGTCTAATTATGTCTCACAACATTTTCTAGAGGAGGTTTCTGTATCTATAAATAACCCATGTTTGACCGTATAAATATGTGTACCTGTCACCAATAAAATTAGTTTTGACCCTGAAAATCTCCAGATATAAAGCCTTGTCTTATTTCTGGGAGATGATAGCAGGCTCTCGATGTGTCCCTGTCCTTAAGCTTTGTCTGAGGACTGGGGAGAGCACAGGGGGGTCCAGCAAGGAAGCGGTATTGACAGATGTGACCCGGTCGGGTACTGAGTTGTTTTACAATTTGCTGAAGAAGAGTGGCTTCGTATTCCAGCTTTGCCAAGTACCCCACTAGCTCTATCCAGGCCTCTAAACTCTGAATGATGGGTTATCTATAGGGACACATATTCACAGGATAGGAGAACTGAGCGGTCCCCCTGATGCTCACAAATCCTGATGACTGGACACTATGTAGACACTCCAGTGCGACTCTTTGGTAATCAATGAAAGATTTATATTAGAATTAGTGCCTATAAAGCTGGGTTGACAGGGACAAAAAATTGTGGTTAAAAAACTGTGAAACGAATATTAATAGGGCTGTGAAAATTAACAATTAATTAATCGATTACATTTATTTTAATAAGGGGGGGCCATCGGCTCCGGTATCGGACTCTAGGAGTCCAAATCAGGAGCTGTACTAGTTTTCTGGGGCCCTGGGCGGCCCTACAGCAGCTTGTGTGACGCACGCGTCACACACAGCGACTGGCGCAGGAAGAAGACAGCAGACGAGAAGGCAGCGGAGGAGCGGTGAGTATGGTGCTGCCTGTCTCAGTCCAGCCTCAGACCCAGCCAAACCCCAGCATGGCCCAGACCCCAGGCACACCCCAGACCCCAGGCACACACTAGGCCCCAGACAAGACCCAGGGCCCAGTCCCACGGCCCAGACCCAAGACCAGGGATGAGCTGTTCGGTTCGTTATGTTCGGAGTTCGTTTCGAACATCGCCCGTTTGGATGTTTGTGAACTACGAACATTTCTGCGTGTTCGCCGCATGTTCGCCCACAATGCACTTTTTCCACTGGCCTGAAGCTTGTAATTGGCTACAGCCTGACCACAGTTTAGGTGCAAGACTATGCCAAGCACGGCTCAGAGTCCTGATTGGGCAACTCCCGCAGCACACTTTATAAGGCGTCCCTTGCAGCCCCAGCACGTGTTTTTTGAGAGGAGATTGTTGTGTTAGTGTGTGTTCTCACTGCCACCAGCTATTGGGGGGGGGTCTCACTTCGAGAAGATATCTGGGAATTGTAGTAATCTTTGTGTTCTCACTGCCAGCAGCAATTGTGGGGGTCTCACTTCTAGAAGATATCTGGGAATTGTGGTAATCTGTGTGTTCTCACTGCCACCAACTATTTTGGGGGGTCAGTAATTTCTACAAAATATCTGGGAATTGTTGTAATCTTTGTGTTCTCACTGTCAGCAGCAATTGTGGGGGTCTCACGTCTACAAGATATCAGGGGGTCCCACATACTTCTAGCAGATTTCTGCGAATTGTAATCTGTGTCTTGTCACACTGCCACCCATCAGGGGGTCTCACTGATTTATAGGAGGTTCCTGGGAATTGTAATTTGTGTCTTGTCACTGCCACCCACCAGGGGGTCTCACAAATTTATAGGAGGTTTCTGGGAATTTTAATCTGTGTTTTGTCACTGGCTGCCAGCTACCAGGGTGTCTCACGGAGTTATACCAGAGTTCTGGAAAGCTTTAATCTTTATACCAGAGTTGAATCAGAGTTCTGTATATCTTTAATCTGGAAATCTTTGATTCAACTCTGGTATAAAGATTAGAGTTCTGCATATCTTTAATCTATATACCGTGTTTCCCCGAAAATAAGACACTGTCTTATATTTTTTTGGCCCCCAAAAAACACACTAGGTCTTATTTTCGGGGTAGGTCTTATTTTTATGTTAGTGTTTTTTTTGATGGTGTACATCTGGTATCACTCCACCTGTGACAGGAGCTGGCGTTAGAGGATGCATTGGCTAAGGCTGCGGCCACACTAGCGTTCTTTGAGCAGAAGGAACGCACTGAGTGTCCATGTGACCACACTTCCCTGCGCCCATTGCAGCTGTGTGAAGGCTGGAGGGAGTGGGTCACATGGTGCAGCGTGCGCACGAATTGCGTGCACTACCACTGGACGTGATTTCAGCCTCCCCGTCAAACAGCTACGACGGACGCAGATGGGGCTTCAAAGCATGATCCTCCATAGGAGGATCGCACTGTGTGTAGCACTGAGCGCACTAACTGCGCTCAGCAAGGTGGCCACACTGGCATCAGAGTGGAAGGAAAGTCCAGTCTCACGGATGTTCCTTCTGCTCAAAGAACACTCGTGTGACCGCATCCTTATGTGGCTCTGCTATCTCCACTGCTGCCACGCTTCCTCTGGCGCCAGTATCACTGATTCTCTCCCGCGACTCTTCAAGTTGCCCTACAACTAGGTCTTATTTTCGGGGTAGGTCTTATATTTTCCCAGTTATCAAATAAGCACACTAGGTCTTATTTTCGGGGTAGGTCTTATTTTCGGGGAAACAGGGTATCACTCACCACGTCAGAAAGACCAAAAAGGAAAGGCAGATGCTCCCAGACACAGATAAGAGAGAGGGCAAGCAGCCTCTGTGTCGGGAGGCTGTGCCTCTGGTCGTCATGGACGTGGTGCATCCTCTGCAGGGGCACGCTTGTCCTTTCTAACTGGTGCTGGCCGTCTTAAGCAGCAGCAACATACAGAGGATTTGGTGGATTGGCTAACCAGGCCATCTTCATCCTACGAGTCCTCTGCCAGCCAGGCTTGTAGTGCTTTACAGTCCACCTCAGCTGCCAAAGCATCTAATGCAGCCTCCATGTCCACAGCTACTCCTGCCGTAGCCTCACTTTCACACACGGAGGAGTCAGCTGGATTGTTTGACTACAATGACAGTGACATGCTGCTTGAGGATGCGCAGCAAGTACAGTGCTCTGATTCAATCTCTGAGGTTGAACAAGGGAGTATAATCAACCTAGAGGAAGGGGGTGCCAGTGATGACACACAAATAACTGGCACTCATGTTGCCCCAGCAGCTGCAGCATACTGCCAAGTTGGCTCCAGTGACGAGGAGATAGGGGGTGAAGATGACAATGATGATGAGGTCACTGACTCCACCTGGGTGCCAGATCGAACAGAGGAATTAAGTGAGGAAGAGGGGGAGGAGGAGGCACAGCAAACACGAGGCACAACATCCTCTGTGACCAACCGTAGCACTAGCCAGTCCAAGGCATCACATGTCAGAGTTGCTCCGGTGCAGAGTGCTGTTGTCTCAAAGAACACATGCAGGAACTCTGTTGTCTAGGAGTTCTTTAAGAAATGTGCAGTAGAGCGCAGCGTTGCTATTTGTAATCTATGTCAGATGAGGCTTAAGCATGGGAAAGATACCAGACACTTGGGTACCACATGCTTGAGGCGACATATGAATAAGTGCCACACATCCCGTTGGCGCAAAACGTTGCATAGGTCCTCCTCCTCTGTCTCTACCCCCACTGTATGTCCTGCCATGTCATTGCCTACAACCTCCACCGACAGGGATGATGCTACAGTAATGGATGTACCAGGTCCTTCCTCACAATGTGACATCATCCCAGTAGCTGAAGAATTACGCAGTCAGATTATGTTGCCGCAGCTGCTGCAGCGAAAGAAAAAATATAGTCCCAACCATCCCCAAGCACAGCGTCTAACTGCCAGTTTAGCAAAATTACTCGCATTGCAGCTGCTGCCTTTCCAGCTGGTGGACTCTGCTCCCATCCGTGAATTTGCTGAATGTGCTGTAACACAGTGGCAGTTTCCAAAACGCCATTACTTTTCACGCAAGGCCATTCCAGCACTATACCAGCACGTGGAAGACAATGTTATCCAGTCATTGAGAAAGGCAGTCAGCAGCGAGGTGCATGTGACTTTAGACACGTGGTCCAGCAAGCATGGACAGGGTCATTACATTTCCTTCACGGCACACTGGGTAACTCTGATTGCAGCTGGGAGGGATCCAAGATGGGGCTCTGTGCTGGAGCTTGTTCATCCACCACGCCTCCAGAAAGCTGCTTGTATGAGGTCTGTCTGCTCCACCACCACCTCTTCCTCCTCTTCCTCCTTCTCTGTCTCTGGCGAAGTGGCAGTTAAACCCACGCCTGACAGGGTCTACGCAATGGCTCAAGCAAAAAGATGCCATACTGTGCTTGAGCTGGTTTGTTTAGGGGACAGGAGCCACACTGGGTCAGAAATTTTGTCAGCTCTGCAGGGACAGGTGCAGAGATGGTTAACACCACGCCAGCTTGAGCTGGGAATGATTGTCTGCGATAATGGCAGCAACCTTCTCTCCGCCCTACGCAAGGGTAAATTGACACATGTACCATGCCTAGCACACGTCCTAAATCTGGTGGTACAGCGTTTCCTAACCAAGTACCCAGGGCTGCCAGAGCTTCTCATCCAGGCCAGAAAAGTCTGCAGCCACTTCAGACGGTCATTCCCAGCAAGCGTTCGCCTGGCAGAAATTCAAAGAGAATTCCACCTTCCCACAAACCGTCTGATCTGTGACATGCCCACCAGGTGGAACTCGACATTAGCAATGCTGCAGCGTCTGCACAAGCAGCAGAGGGCCATCAACGAGTACCTGTGTGAGTATGGCACAAGGACAGGTTCAGGTCAACTTGGTTTTTTTTCCCCCCCGTAGTGGCTGATGATCAAGGATGCATGCACTGTACTGTCACCATTTGAGGAGGCAACGAGGATGGTGAGCAGGGACAGTGCATGCATCAGTGACACAATTCCTTTAGTGTTCCTGCTGGAGCACACTCTGCGGGGAATTATAGATGTGGCTCTAGAGGCAGAGCAGCGGGAGGAAGAGGAGGCCTTCCCTAGCTCTCAAGGCCCCAGTCTTTCCGCAGACAGCATTCCAGCGGGTCCTACTCAGATCAGACAGGAGGAGGAGGAGGAGAAGGAGGAATATTTAAGTAGTGGGGGCATTGAAGGTGGGGATTCCTCAAGGGAGGGTTTTGTGTGCCCAGAAACAGAAGGGCTAATGCGTGGCTGGGAGGAGGAAGTGCACGATACGGTCATCCTCATTGACCAGGAAGACTCGGAAGCTAATGCCACCTCCAACCTACGCTGCATGGGCTCCCTAATGATGCAAAGCCTGCTAAAGAACCCCAGGATTCGTGCTATTAAGGAGAGGGATCATTACTGGTTGGCAACCCTTCTTGATCCACGATACAAGGGTAAAGTTGCAGAGCTCATCCTGCCTGCACAGAGGGAGCACAGGATGAAAAAACTTGAGGACGCTCTAAAGCGACACTTGTGTAACACCTTTCCAGGCACTGGTAGATTACCAAGTGCTGACACACGTGCTTCTGAGGCTGCGGGTGATCAGAGGAATAGCGGTGAAGGCCAGGGCCGCTTGACTGATGCTTTTTTAAAATTTTTTAGTCCACAATGCCCAAGGACGTCAAATGTAGGCACCCATTGCCAGCGTCTTCACCATATGGTGCAGGACTACCTAGGGGCAAGGGCAGACCTGGATACCTTTCCAGCAGATGATCCACTGGCTTACTGGGTTTTGAGATTGGATCACTGGCCAGAATTTAGCCAATATGCTATGCAGCTACTAGGTTGCCCTTCATCTAGCGTGCTTTCCAAAAGGACGTTCAGTGCCGCTGGAGGTTTTGTCACAGACAAAAGAGTGCGTCTGTCCACCGACTCTGTAGACCGGCTGACATTTATAAAAATGAATCAGTCCTGGATCAGCAGCTATCAATCCCCTGATGCTCAAGTAATGGAATAGATCGGGGATGTCCTCTTCTGCATTCACAAAATCTCCAGCACTGAACTCTTCCAGAATACCACAAAAGGGTTACGGTGTGAAGGCACTTGCTGCCATGAAAGGCACAATATTTGGCTGCACTGATGCCTGTGCCAGGTTTATATCATTTTAATTTTTTGAACCGCAGTGTCCAACCCTGCACTCTTCCACAATACCACAGAGGGGTTTCTGTATGATGATACTTGCTGGCCTGGCATTAAAGGCACAATATCTGGGTGCACTGACGCCCATTACCAGATCAAAGACTTTTCAATATAGGACCACATGGTCCACCCCTGCATTCTTCCACAATACTACAGAGGGGTTAAACTTACTGTATGATGATACTTGCTGGCCTGGAATTAAAGGCACAATACCTGGGGGCACTGACGCCCATTACCAGATAAAAAACTTTTCAATATAGGACCGCAAGGTTCACCCCTGCATTCTTCCACAATACTACAGAGGGGTTACTGTATGATGATACTTGCTGGCCTGGCAGTGCGTAAGCCTAAGAATGTGACTGAACTGGAGGCTTTTGCCCATGACGAATGCGCTAAGATACCCGTAGATCGCTGCAAGACACTTGTGTCAAGCTATGCTTCACGTTTAAAAGCTGTTATAACTGTAAAAGGATGTTGTACTAAGTACTAAGATTGAATGTCACTTGGGGGTTGAATAAAACTGATAATGATGTGAGCACAGAAAAGACATTTGTGGTTATTTCATTATAAATGTTATGTTATATTTGTCTGACCTACACGTGCCTCTTTGATTTAATTGTAAGCAAGATGACTGAATGATCAAAATCAATGTCAAACTGGCCAAAACACTCAATTTCAGTGGGGGTTGAATAATTTTGAACACAACTGTAAGTATCGGGCGGGAGGGGGGTTAGGCACCGCTGACGTACCCTGTACGTTCGCGGGTCTAAGGGAGACCCGTGGACAGGACGTACAGGGTACGTCAGCGGTCCTTAAGGGGTTAAAGGGATCATTGTCCTGTTGAAAGGTCCAACGTCTCCCAAGCCTCAGGTTTGTGATGGACTGCATCACATTGTCATCCAATATCTCCTGGTACTGAAGAGAATTCATGGTACCTTGCACACGCTGAAGCTTCCCTGTACCTGCAGAAGCAAAACAGCCCCAAAGCATGATTGACCCCCCGCCATACTTCACAGTAGGCAAGGTGTTCTTTTCTTCATAGGCCTTGTTCTTCCTCCTCCAAACATAGCGTTGATCCATGAGCCCAAACAGTTCTAATTTTGTTTCATCAGTCCACAGAACACTATCCCAAAACTTCTGTGGTTTGTCCACATGACTTTTGGCATACTGCAGTCGACTCTTCTTATTCTTTGGAGACAGCAAGGGGGTGCGCCTGGGAGTTCTGGCATGGAGTCCTTCATTACGCAGTGTGCGCCGTATTGTATGAGCTGAAACTTCAGTACCCACATCTGGCAAATCTTTTCTCAGTTCCTCAGCAGTCACACAGGGACTTTTCTCCACTCTACGCTTCAGGTAGCGCACAGCAGTCGAAGTCAGCATCTTCTTTCTGCCACGAGCAGGTAGCGTTTCAACAGTGCCCTTTGCCTTGAATTTGCGAAATGATGCTTCCTATGGTCTCTCTTGGTATGTTTAACATCTTTGCAATCTTCTTATAGCCATTGCCCTTCCTGTGAAGAGTAATCACCTCTTCTCTTGTCTTCCTGGACCATTCTCTTGACTTCACCATGTTTGTAACCACACCAGTAAGTGTCTAGAAGGAGCTGAGTATCACAGTCATTTTAAAGCTGCCTAATTGGTGCTTATTATGCTTTATTGCTGCTCCGTGACATCCACAGGTGTTTTCAATACCTGATTGAAAACACTTGAATGAACCTCTGTTCTTCAGAGTGGTAGTCTTTAAGGGGTTGAATAATTGTCAATGAAGAATTCACAAAAGAAACATTTACTACTGTATTGCAAAACCAATTGATGTCATTTTAGATGCATATGGTTCTTTAAAAAGTCCTTGTAGGATTTCATTCTGAATACAATTACAAATGTACACTAAATTCCCTAAAACCCTTTACAGCATTGGGGGTTGAATAATTTTGAACACAACTGTACCTCCCTCGCTGGATCCCTCGTCGATCTGGCAGGGAGGAAGCCTGCCCATGTGATTTACATGGGCAGGCAAAGTTGATGACGTCGCCACGCTGCATGGTGACGTCATCAGCAGGCGTCCCCATGCAAATCAATGGAGGGGAGGGGGGGCTCCTTTGGAGCCCTCTATCTCCCCAACCATTGAAGCTAGGGAGATGCTTTTTGCACCGCTGAAAAGGGGAGAATAGAATAGGGTGTATACAGTGACGACTCTAGGAACAATATTTAGGGGGGGCACAGAAGATACCGCAATCAAAACTGGGGGGGCACTAATACTTTTCACCACTAAATCATATCACTGAATAAAACTAAGGGCCCAATCACCTGTGTGAGCTAAAACACCATCACTAAAGGAAACATTTAGCGCGAGTTGCTAAAACATAGTGCCTGACGACCCACGAACAGATCACCTTGTCTGCAGTAGTCCACGAACAAGGTCGTTTAGCGCACGCTAGGAAAACTCTAAGACCCGGGCTGAGACCCAGCGCTAATGCGGTTGTGTACAGGATAGAACGTTTTTTTTTTCCAGTGCCGGGCCATACCTATCCCCCGCCCTCACAAGCTTGAATATGAACACATCCAGTGAATAACCTCACACCCCTGCATTATTAAAATCATCCAAGGTGGCCGTATCATCCATGTTTTGATGCACACGTATATTAAGGCTGATGGGCATTGCATGATAAATGCCACCCAACAGCAGGTAGAATCATTACACTGCATTTAATAGATCCAAAAGGAAGGCCAGGTGAGCGACAAAAATTTCCCTGCTGCAGCATATAAATAATACATGTTTCAGGGCAAGACTTATTCACATGTCCCTTTAAACATGGTCCACACAGTCACCCTAATAATCAACCGCTTCCATACTATGAATAACCCCCAGCATAAAATGTTTAAAATTAGGCAATATATTAGAATTAGGATATATGTGGATAAAGGATACATTTATAATAGAGCCGACTGCAACAGCAACGACAATGCGGACCAGATCCATTGCTATAGTGTATGGGGCCAAGAGAACACCTGTGCTGTATTCCTTTCAATTGCCTGTTAATTTTGGGCGAAGATCTGTTTTTTTTGGAGTTAGCACCAGGGTTGAGCAGTAGGTAAAATGGTGCAATTAGCGCCCCTCAAAAAATTAGCGCTGGCACCAACTGATCTGCTAGCTGCAAAAGCGCTAGAGATCTCTAGCGCTCTCCCCGTGTTAAATAAAGGACGCGGAAAGTACAGTAAGCTCGAGCTACAAATCGCTAATAGCAACGCGCTAAGTGATTTTTCCCGTTTGTAGCGAGAGGCAAAAGATCTGTTGGTCAGGCGCTAGACTTGATTAACCTGGCGCTAACGCAAAATCACGCCGACACTAGGGTTAGCTCACGCCAGGTAATAGTGCCCTAAATAAGTATATATAAATAAGATTCCAAAACCCCAGAGTAATGTGACGCAATGATGCCTTTTTATTGTACTAACCTGATACTTTATTTGCCGCAGTTCGGCAGTTTTCGCTGAATGTCTGATAGCTGCTTCAGCGACTCCACTTTTAGCAAATTACAGTGACCATTCACTAAATAGGGAATTCACTTTTTTAAATTCCCTGAAATGTGACAAAAAGCAGAGGATCTAAAGATATTAGACCCTTTAGATTCTAACTTCCATAATAACCCCTGAAATGACATAAACCCAGGGAACTACAATAAAAATAATAAACAATGTGGCATTTAGCCTACTCATTAACCCCTAAAATGCCATTGATCAAGGTAAAACATGAAATGAATACACTGTGTGGCATATAGCTAACACGTTAACCCCTAAAATGCCATTAATCAAGGAAAAAATAAAATGTATAATGTGAGGGATGAAGCCTGCCCATTAACCCTTAATATACAACTAAACCGAGGCAAAAACTAATGTAATACACAATGTAATGTATAGTCTGAACATTAACCACTTCACTGCTGAGACATTTCAACCCTGTGAAAATGCTTAAGTTTAAGTGCCTGTTATTATTTAATGTTTTTGACTTTTATTTCAAACTGAATATGGTCATGTTGGGTATCATTGGAAAGGCCAGAATCTGCTCTTTCAAATGACACCTAGATCGTCCATATACGATGCACAGGGACGGAGATACACTGGTCCGAAGAAGTGTGGTAAGCTGGAAGCTGATTTTTGGTGGGGGGGGGCACATGGGGGGCAAGGAATAACCTAGGGGGGGGCAATTGCCCCCCCTTGCCCCCCTGTAGAGTCGCCTATGGGTGTATAGCATTAACAATTCTGCCGCCGAATCGCGTTTCGGTGCTAATTGGCGCCAAAACGCGATTCGAACCTGGAGGGGGGCTGACATCTTGGATGTCAGCCAAGCCTCCAGGTCCCCCCCACCCACTGACAACCTCACCATATGTGTGAGGATGTCAGTGGGCCAGTTAACCATCTAGCTGCCATGTATCTCCCGATCCATGGCATCATATGAAAGACCTGATCATGGCCTTTCCAATGATACCAAACATGACCAGGTTTGGTTTAAAAAAATAAAATAAAAAAAAAAATAAAAAAAAATTAAATAAAATAAAAAATGATTTTTTTTTTAAAGTTTTTTTTTGTCTGGGGGGTTTTAATTAAATAGGACCTAGGCTTTCATCTCAAAATAATTAGCACAAAATGGTCAGAATGAGCGCAGTGCACATAGGTGAACTGGCTCAGCAGTGAAGGGGTTAAAAAGCAAAAACATGTAAAAATTGGGTATTTCTAGTCTCGGGACAAAATTTTGAACCTATTTAGCTGGGGTCTTTTTTGGTGGTTGTAGATTTTGGGGATTAAATTACGAAAAAGTGTGTTTTTACCATTTTTTCATCATAGTTCATATTTTTTTATAGTAAATTATTGGATATGATGGAAATAATGGTATTTCTTGAAAGTCCATTTAATGGCGGGAAAAAGGGTGTATAATATGTGTGGGTTGAATAAACGAGTAAGAGGAAAATTTGACCTAAACACTAACAGCGCAGAAACGTAAAAACAGCAGCGGTCACTAAAGGACGGATTTGTGAAAAACCGCCCGGTCACTAAGGGGTTAAAAATGTTTTTTTTTTTTAAACTTTTTGTCCTTGTTTCCTGTCCCCCAGGGCACTACCCGGACCCCCATACACCTTTTATGGCAAATATCTTGCATATATGCCTTCTTGGAGGGCACTCTAAAAATTCGAACTTTTGAGTCCCATTGATTTGCATTGAGTTCGTGTCGTGTTCGAACTAGAACTTTTGAAAATGTTCGCGTTCGAATGCGAACCGAACACGGGGGTGTTCGGCTCATCCCTACCCAGGACCCAGACCCAGGGCCAAGACCCAAGCAGATCAGCTAAAAGTAGTTGGATCTGTATGTGCGTTATAATTAATCGATTAATCTAATTTTTTTAAATTGATTAATCGAACATGAAAATGTTAATAAGTCCCAGCCATAAATATTAATATTAAATATATACTATAGGAACATTATGAGCATTAAATGATTAATATAGGTGCCAAACTAAACAGGACGCGTTGAACTTATTGTAAAACTTGTCACACAGGAGTATCAACTTGTTTTATCACTTTAATGTATAGGACATAAGAACATGCTACAGCTCACAAGGTATAAAGTATATATTTGATTGTGACTGGGCATTCGACAGAAAAGCCTATCCCCTAACTAAGGATTATTCACTAAACACCGAATTTGCACCGAACTGTGAATTTCACCGTATCTACAATTTCAGGTCAATTCGTCTAGTCACAAAGCTGTCACTTCACCAAATACAGGAGTATTGACGGCAAACTACGGTGCATTTCACCACAATTCACTGCAATCCGGCAGCACCGATATTGTCCGATAGAGAACTATCGATTTGTCTATTCACAGACCACCAAATTGCAGTTAAATTGCCCTCATTTTCGATGATTCAGTTCGACAGGTTTAGCTAGGTAAACCCAATAGGCAAAACCGCCGAACGCATCCGAAAAAGCCGACGATCCGCCGAACGGGGTAAAAAACACACACATACACCGCAACTTTTAAAAGCTGTTAACAAAAAACTACTGCAGAAAACACCTGGAATTTACATATAAGATCCAATGAATAATAAAAATGTGAGAAAAAATAGAAAAAAGAAGAAACTCTATTAAAAAAAAAGCGGAGAAAATCCACCAAAAAATGCCTAAATTTTTTTTTACTTTTTGCAGCAAATTAAAAGAATAAATGGTTTATTAGATGTTGAGTAAAAACGGTATTATTTTTAGCATTGAAACCTATGGTATTCACCTGATTAAACCTGCCGAATGAAACCACTGAACATCAGGGCATTTCACTGACATTTCTCTGCTGTTCAATGTGAATAGATTAACCATTGCTTCTCTATGGGGGATTTCACTGCCGTCGAACAGCACTGTATTTCGCTGGCAATTCGCCAAAATTTGGCAAACTGCCAGCATTTTGAATAGGCCACGAAAATGTAGTGTATGTGGAAATTCACTGTTCAGTGCAATTTCGACTTTCGTAGCCAATTCGGCTCTCTTTAAATAACCCCTATAGCGAATTCACCGTATTATTGACAAATGGGATCCTCGAAATGCAAAGCACCAAAATTGTGTCCAAGTTCGGTGCCCTGTGAATAGACCCCATTGTTTCACTCATACCAATAAATCACATTCTTTTGCTCCATGGGGAAGCGTCAGGTTTCTCCACTGTATATTCTGACACAATTTGGATTTGCCTCCTATATAAATAAAGGATTACATAAAGAACTACATTTACTACATTTACATTTATTTCTTTTGTACATTTACTACAAAAGAAATAAAAGCAAGAAAAAAAAACATTTGAAACAGTAACTGATCAATGTTATGATAACGGTATGGTTTGATTTCCGTCTCAGAATCCCAGCGTTTTTAAAGGGCCAGTACCACCAATAAATGAAATGTCCTTATTGTGTTTATTTATGTTGTTGATATCTTACATGTGTTTGTTTTTCCCTTTCATGTTTAGTTAAGAAAATATATTCCTCTGTGTCACTGGATGCATCCATTGTGTGATATTTCCCTCTATGTGTCACTGGATGCATCCATTGTGTGATATTTTCCTCTATATGTGTCACTGGGTGCATCCATTGTGTGATATTTTCCTCTATATGTGTTACTGGGCGCATCCATTGTGTGATATTTTCCTCTATATGTGTTACTGGGCGCATCCATTGTGTGATATTTTCCTCTATATGTGTTACTGGGCGCATCCATTGTGTGATATTTCCTCTATATGTGTCACTGGGTGCATCCATTGTGTGATGTTTTCCTCTATATGTGTCACTGGGTGCATCCATTGTGTGATATTTTCCTCTATATGTGTCACTGGGTGCATCCATTGTGTGATATTTCCTCTATATGTGTCACTGGGTGCATCCATTGTGTGATATTTTCTTCTATATGTGTCACTGGGTGCATCCATTGTGTGATATTTTCCTCTATATGTGTCACTGGGTGCATCCATTGTGTGATATTTCCCTCTATATGTGTCACTGGGTGCATCCATTGTGTGATATTTTCCTCTATGTGTCACTGGGTGCATCCATTGTGTGATATTTCCTCTATATGTGTCACTGGGTGCATCCATTGTGTGATGTTTTCCTCTATATGTGTCACTGGGCGCATCCATTGTGTGATATTTCCCTCTATATGTGTCACTGGGCTCATCCATTGTGTGATATTTTCCTCTATATGTGTCACTGGGCTCATCCATTGTGTGATATTTTCCTCTATATGTGTCACTGGGTGCATCCATTGTGTGATGTTTTCCTCTATATGTGTCACTGGGCTCATCCATTGTGTGATATTTTCCTCTATATGTGTCACTGGGCGCATCCATTGTGTGATATTTTCCTCTATATGTGTCACTGGGTGCATCCATTGTGTGATATTTTCCTCTATATGTGTCACTGGGTGCATCCATTGTGTGATATTTTTCAATATTGTCCCATAGAGAACTATCGATTGACAGAACACCAAATTGCACTGAACTTGCCCTCATTTTCAATGTTTCAATTTGACAGGTTTAGATAGGTGAATCCAATAGGCAAAACCACCGTACGTATCTGGAAAAAGCAGACGATCCGTCGAACAAAGCGAGGGCAGTGAAATCCCCATGAAAAAGCACTGCTTCGGCTATTCAGAGAACACAAACCAGCAGTGAAAGGTTCCCCTAATGCCCTGCCATTCGGTGGTTTAATTCGGCAAGTTAATTCAGGAGAATCCCATAGGCTTCAATGTTAAAAATATTCCCGTTTTAATTCAATATCTAATAAACCGTTTATTATAAAATTCTGCAGTAAAAAGTCTCTTTATTTATAGATTTTATAGGATACTTTAAGCATTTTTCTGATTTTTTTTTTTTTTTTAAAAGTCATATTTATTTTTTTAAGTTTACGTCTTTTTTCTGTAACAGCCCTTTTTATTATCATTCCCTGGACCTCATGTGTAAATTTCAGACATTTTCCCTCAGTAGTTTCTTTGCAAATAGCTTTTCACTTTCACATTCATACAAACTGTTTTTTGCTAATTTATTCACCTCCCTCTGTCTGCGGTGTCGGCTTTTAACGGCCGCTTCGCTGCGTGTGATCGGCTCCTGCTCGGGTTTTTCCGGCGTCTTCGACGGGTTAATCCAGATGTTTTTGCGGGTTTTCGGCGTGCATTCGGCAGGTTTTGCGTTTAGTTTCCATCGGGTTTGCGGCAGCTTTTCCCTGCAATTCGGGGACCCTGTGGTGCTTGCTGAATACACCGCAGGGTTGCCGAAATGGGATCGGCAAAAGGAACCGAATTGAAGAGAACGAAAAGTCACCGAACGTGCGGTGACTTTTCCAATCTCTTTGGATAACCCTGATCGTAAAACTTTTGCACAGGTTTTGGTAAATGTAGTATCATGGGAAAAAGCTACAAGATGTGTTTATAAGGTGTTTTATAAGGTGCTTTATCATGTGTTTTTATATGGTGTTTATAAGGTGCTTTATCATGTGTTTTTATATGGTGTTTATAAGGTGCTTTATCATGTGTTTTTATATGGTGTTTATAAGGTGCTTTATCATGTGTTTTTATATGGTGTTTATAAGGTGCTTTATCATGTGTTTTTATATGGTGTTTATAAGGTGCTTTATCATGTGTTTTTATATGGTGTTTATAAGGTGCTTTATCATGTGTTTTTATATGGTGTTTATAAGGTGCTTTATCATGTGTTTATAAGGTGTTTATGTTTTTATAAGGTATTTTAAAAAGTATTATAATGTGGTTTATAATGTGGTTTTGTTTGTAATGTGCAAGTAATGTAGTTACAGGCTATGTAGTGTCCTTTTAAGATTTGTTTTCCCAGTAGGAATTTTCACACGACACCCTGAGAGTATTTAACACCGCTTTCCTGACGCCCTTTACTCACCGCGTCACACAATGACTTTTCCAGATGTTTATGATATTATATACGGTCTCTCCATACATACGAGCTCCTCACTCCGAGTCTTATTAATCAGGAAACAGAGCTTAAAGAGTAGATTTAAAACAATTGCTTATCAATAAATTAATAAACACAGATAAATAAACATACGTAAATAAAAGGTCACCTTGTGTCGGCCCAGAACGGGCGATGCACACACAGGTCGCAGAGTCTGAGGGGGTGAACGAAACGAGTTATCCTTAAATATATTCCTTTACAACCCTTAATCCCCGGGTGATTAATTAACAATAATTGTCATAAAGGGCGAGGAGTTTCGTTATGTTTACGTTAGAGATTTCATTAATTGCAAAGTTGCACTTTGTGTACCTGTTACTTAATGATTATTGCATTACCAGCGAACGCGACATAAATAGCTCGATAATCACACGGGCTCGTCTTTAGGTTTAATGCTGCCCCGGGCAATCTGATTCTGCCCCCCCCCGCTCTGGAATCAAATAAATCGGATCAGGTACCTCAATATAATATTAAGTAAAATATTCACACCCTATTGGGGCCATCTTTTTTCGGCTCGTTTCGATTCGTTTCGTTCGGATTTTGTAACTTCTTTTCGGCTCGTTTAGTTTCGGCTCGTTTTTCGTAAACTTTTTTCCCGTGATTTCTGCCAGTTTCGTGTTATCGGATTGGCTCGTTTTTCGTATCGACTTTTTTTTGTGATATCGGAAATTTTCGTGTTTTTCGGAACGTCTGTACTCATTTCAAGCTGTCTATTCTTTTTGATTTAAACTAATGGTTTTTCGGATCCGATATTTCTGTCGATACTATTGTTTTTTATTAAATAAAGATCCTTTTTATCTTCTGAATATGCTTTGCACAACTTTATTTAATCATATTAAAATGGTATGAAAGGAACAAAACGATTTAAAAAACCCAAAATTCACCCAAGTGGTCTGACTTTAAAAATAAAAACCAGAATAAAAGGTTTTAAAATGGAATAAAAGCTGAACAAAATTATCAGAAATGAAAAAAAGAAACCCAGAAAAAATAAAATGATTTAAAACGAAAATAAATAAGGCAGCATATGAATCCACACACTGCGGGGAACAAGCGCCTCTCTGCGCGGTATAATTAATGCAGCATATGAATACGCACACTGCGGGGAACAAGCGCCTCTCTGCGTGGTATAATTAATGCAGCATATGAATCCACACACTGCGGGGAACAAGCGCCTCTCTGCGCGGTATAATTGATGCAGCATATGAATCTACACACTGCTGGGAACAAGCGCCTCTCTGCGCGGTATAATTGATGCAGCATATGAATCCACACACTGCTGGGAAGCGCCTCTCTGCAGTATAATTAATGCAGCATATGAATCCACACACTGCGGGGAACAAGCACCTCTCTGCGGTATAATTAATGCAGCATATGAATCCACACACTGCGGGGAACAAGCACCTCTCTGCAGTATAATTAATGCAGCATATGAATCCACACACTGCTGGGAAGAAGCGCCTCTCTGCGGTATAATTAATGCAGTATATGAATCCACACAATGCGGGGAAGCGCCTCTCTGCAGTATAATTAATGCAGCATATGAATCCGCACACTGCTGGGAAGCACCTCTCTGCAGTATAATTAATGCAGCATATGAATCCACACACTGCTGGGAAGCGCCTCTCTGCGGTATAATTAATGCAGCATATGGATCCAAACACTGCGGGAAGCACCTCTCTGCAGTATAATTAATGCAGCATATGAATCCACACACTGCTGGGAAGAAGCACCTCTCTGCAGTATAATTAATGCAGCATATGAATCCACACACTGCTGGGAAGCCCCTCTCTGCAGTATAATTAATGCAGCATATGAATCCACACACTGCTGGGGAAAGCACCTCTCTGCAGTATAATTAATGCAGCATATGAATCCACACACTGCTGGGACAAGATCCTCTCTGCGGTATAATTAATGCAGCATATGAATCCAAACACTGCTGGAAGCCCCTCTCTGCAGTATAATTAATGCAGCATATGAATCCACACACTGCTGGGAACAAGATCCTCTCTGCGGTATAATTAATGCAGCATATGAATCCACACAATGCTGGGAAGAAGCCCCTCTCTGCAGTATAATTAATGCAGCATATGAATCCACACACTGCTGGGAACAAGATCCTCTCTGCGGTATAATTAATGCAGCATATGAATCCAAACACTGCTGGGAAGCCCCTCTCTGCAGTATAATTAATGCAGCATATGAATCCACACACTGCTGGGAACAAGATCCTCTCTGCGGTATAATTAATGCAGCATATAAATCCACACACTGCTGGGAAGCGCCTCTCTGCGGTATAATTAATGCATCATATGAATCCACACACTGCTGGGAAGCGCCTCTCTGCGGTATAATTAATGCAGCATATGAATCCACACACTGCTGGGAAGCGCCTCTCTGCAGTATAATTAATGCAGCATATGAATCCACACACTGCTGGGAAGCACCTCTCTGCGGTATAATTAATGCAGCATATGAATCCACACACTGCTGGGAAACGCCTCTCTGCGGTATAATTAATGCAGCATATGAATCCACACACTGCTGGGAAGCACCTCTCTGCAGTATAATTAATGCAGCATATGAATCCACACACTGCTGGGAAGCGCCTCTCCGCAGTATAATTAATGCAGCCTATGAATCCACACACTGCTGGGAAGCGCCTCTCTGCAGTATAATTAATGCAGCATATGAATACACACACTGCGGGGAAGCGTCTCTCTGCAGTATAATTAATGCAGCATATGAATACACACACTGCGGGGAAGCGCCTCTCTGCAGTATAATTAATGTAGCATAAGAATCCACACACTGCTGGGAAGCGCCTCTCTGCGGTATAATTAATGCAGCATATGAATACACACACTGCGGGGAAGCGCCTCTCTGCAGTATAATTAATGCAGCATATGAATCCACACACTGCGGGGAAGCGCCTCTCTGCAGTATAATTAATGCAGCATATGAATCCACACACTGCGGGGAAGCGCCTCTCTGCAGTATAATTAATGCAGCATATGAATCCACACACTGCTGGGAAGTGCCTCTCTGCAGTATAATTAATGCAGCATATGAATCCACACACTGCTGGGAAGTGCCTCTCTGCAGTATAATTAATGCAGCATATGAATCCGCACACTGCTGGGAAGCGCCTCTCTGCAGTATAATTAATGCAGCATATGAATCCGTACACTGCTGGGAACAAGCGCCTCTCTGCAGTATAATTAATGCAGCATAAGAATCCAAACACTGCTGGGAAGCGCCTCTCTGCAGTATAATTAATGCAACATATGAATCCGCACACTGCTGGAAGCGCCTCTCTGCAGTATAATTAATGCAGCATATGAATCCGCACACTGCTGGGAAGCGCCTCTCTGCAGTATAATTAATGCAGCATATGAATCCACACACTGCTGGGAACAAGCGCCTCTCTGCAGTATAATTAATGCAGCATATGAATCCGCACACCGCTGGGAAGCGCCTCTCTGCAGTATAATTAATGCAGCATATGAATCCACACACTGCTGGGAACAAGCGCCTCTCTGCAGTATAATTAATGCAGCATATGAATCCACACACTGCTGGGAACAAGCACCTCTCTGCAGTATAATTAATGCAGCATATGAATCCACACACTGCTGGGAACAAGCACCTCTCTGCAGTATAATTAATGCAGCATATGAATCCACACACTGCTGGGAAGCGCCTCTCTGCAGTATAATTAATGCAGCATATGAATCCACACACTGCTGGGAAGCGCCTCTCTGCAGTGTAATTAATGCAGCATATGAATCCGCACACTGCTGGGAAGCACCTCTCTGCGGTATAATTAATGCAGCATATGAATCCACACACTGCTGCGAAGCACCTCTCTGCGGTATAATTAATGCGGCATATGAATCCACACACTGCTGGGAACAAGCACCTCTCTGCAGTGTAATTAATGCAGCATATGAATCCGCACACTGCTGGGAAGCGCTGCTCTGCGCGGTATAATTAATGCAGCATATGAATCCACACACTGCTGGGAAGCGCCTCTCGCAGCATATGAATACACACACTGCTGGGAAGCGCCTCTCTGCGGTATAATTAATGTATATGTCTGTGTTATATGTGTATGTATCCTGTCTGTATATATTTTTGAGAGAGGATTTTACCAGGAAGGATACATTGAGATTTCTCTTGTTTTCAGTATGTCCTGAGTGGCAAGTATGTACCGTTAGGTGTCTTGCCCAAGGACACTTACTGGAGAGGTTGCTCGCTGGGATTGAACCCATGATTCCACAGGCTCTCTCCATGCAGAGCAGTGATGTTACCTCTACTTCACCCAGCCGGTACTACAGTATATTATAACTTAAAATGCAATAAAATTTGAATTTTCAATAACTTACAACGTGTAAAGTGTTTTTTTTCACATTTTAACATGCAAGCGTTTACGGTTACATTTTCTATGAGTTGCACTTGTTAAAAAAATTAGAGATGGGGGACTTGTTACATAAATTTTTTGGGGGGAAATTACCCAATTTTTTTAACAAACGCAACCCATACAAAAATCGTTAGTGCTGCATCATTGTTCACATTATAATTGAACTAGTTGTAAAGCCTGCCCAGAGGGCAGTCTATTGTGGATATACTGCCCCTGCTCATGTATACTGCCCCAGCTCGTGGATACTGCCCCAGCTCGTGGATATTGTCCCAGCACGTGGATACTGCCCCAGCACGTGGATATTGCCCCAGCACGTGGATATTGCCCCAGCTCGTGGATATTGCCCCAGCACGTGGATACTGCCCCAGCACGTGGATACTGCCCCAGCACGTGGATACTGCCCCAGCACGTGGATATTGCCCCAGCACGTGGATATTGCCCCAGCACGTGGATATTGCCGCCAGCACGTGGATACTGCCCCAGCTCGTGGATACTGCCCTAGCACGTGGATATTGCCCCAGCACGTGGATATTGCCCCAGCTCGTGGATACTGCCCCAGCTCGTGGATACTGCCCTAGCACGTGGATATTGCCCCAGCACGTGGATGGATACTGCCCCAGCACGTGGATATTGCCCCAGCTCGTGGATACTGCCCCAGCTCCTGGATATTGCCCCAGCACGTGGATACTGCCCCAGCACGTGGATATTGACCCAGCACGTGGATATTGCCCCAGCACGTGGATACTGCCCCAGCACGTGGATATTGACCCAGCACGTGGATATTGACCCAGCACGTGGATATTGCCCCAGCACGTGGATACTGCCCCAGCACGTGGATATTGCCCCAGCACGTGGATATTGCCCCAGCACGTGGATACTGCCCCAGCACGTGGATACTGCCCCAGCACGTGGATATTGACCCAGCACGTGGATATTGCCCCAGCACGTGGATATTGCCCCAGCACGTGGATACTGCCCCAGCACGTGGATATTGCCCCAGCTCGTGGATACTGCCCAGCACGTGGATACTGCCCCAGCACATGGATATTGCCCCAGCACGTGGATTGATACTGCCCCAGCACGTGGATACTGCCCCAGCACGTGGATACTGCCCCAGCACGTGATGGATACTGCCCCAGCACGTGGATACTGCCCCAGCACGTGGATACTGCCCCAGCTCGTGGATACTGCCCAAGCTCGTGGATACTGCCCAAGCACGTGGATATTGCCCCAGCACGTGGATACTGCCCCAGCTCGTGGATACTGCCCCAGCACGTGGATACTGCCCCAGCTCGTGGATACTGCCCCAGCTCGTGGATACTGCCCCAGCTCGTGGATATCGCCCCAGCACGTGGATATCGCCCCCCCGCTCGTGGATATGGCCCCCGCCGCTGGATATGGCCCCAGCACGTGGATACTGCCCCAGCTCGTGGATACTGCCCAAGCACGTGGATATTGCCCCAGCACGTGGATACTGCCCCAGCTCGTGGATACTGCCCCAGCACGTGGATACTGCCCCAGCTCGTGGATACTGCCCAGCTCGTGGATACTGCCCCAGCTCGTGGATATCGCCCCAGCACGTGGATATCGCCCCCCTGCTCGTGGATATGGCCCCCCGCTCGTGATATGGCCCCAGCACGTGGATACTGCCCCAGCTCGTGGATACTGCCCAAGCTCGTGGATTACTGCCCCAGCTCGTGGATATTGCCCCAGCACGTGGATATCGGCCCCCCGCTCGTGGATATGGCCCCCCCGCTCGTGGATATGGCCCCAGCTCGTGGATACTGCCCCAGCTCGTGGATATCGCCCCCCCGCTCGTGGATATGGCCCCCCGCTCGTGGATATGGCCCCCCGCTCGTGGATATGGCCCCCCGCTCGTGGATATACTCACCTACATCGGCCCCCAGCGATGGCGGTCCCGCGTCCCGCTTCCAGCGTCCTCTCTCGCTCCGTTGGTCGCCGGGATGACGTCACGAAAGCCTTTGACCCCCTTTCGTGACGTCATTCCGGCGAACAACGGAGCGAGAGAGGACGCTGGAAGCGGGACCGCCATCGCTGGAGGAGCTAAGGGCCGATGTAGGTGAGTATGTGTAGGCAACATCCCCCTACATTGGCCCGGAGCCTCAGCGGTGGCTGTCGTAGGCTGCTCGGCCGGCCTCCAGGCTTAGGCGAGCCCCCGGCTCGGCTGGGCCTGTAGGCCCAAGCCAAGCCGGGGGCTCGCCTGAGCCTGGAGGCCGGGCGAGCAGCCTGCGACAGCCGGAGGACAGTCACCGCTGGAGCTCAGGGCTAATGTAGGTGAGTATGTGCTCTCCACACCCACCCTGCTTACTCGGCCGGTATCCAAGCTTAGGCGAGCCCCCGCTTGGGCCTAGAGGCCAGCAGAGCCGGGGACTCGCCTGAGCATGGAGGCCGGTCGAGTTGCATGCTCGGCCGTCCTCCAGGCTCAGGTGAGTCCCTGGCTCGGCTGGGCCTCTAGGCCCAAGCCAAGCCGGGGGCTCGCCTGAGCCTGGATGCCGACCAAGCTTAGGCGAGCCCCCGGCTTGGCGTGGGCCTAGAGGCCCAGCCGAGCCGGGGACTCGCCTGAGCCTGGAGGACGCCCGAGCATGCAACTCGACCGGCCTCCATGCTCAGGCGAGTCCCCGGCTCGGCAGGGCCTCTAGGCCCAAGCCAAGCCGGGGCTCGCCTAAGCTTGGATACCGGCCGAGCAAGCAGGGTGTGTGTGTGTGTGTAGAGCACATACTCACCTACATCGGCCTCGAGTCCTCCACCGGTTCCACACATACTCACCGACATCGGCCCTTAGCTCCTCCAGCGATGGCGGTCCCGCTTGCAGCATCCTCTCTCCGTTGCTCGCCAGGATGACGTCACGAAAGCCTTTGACCCCCCGGGGTCAAAGGCTTTCGTGACGTCATTCCGGCGAGCAACGGAGAGAGGATGCTGCAAGCGGGACCGCCATCGCTGGAGGAGCTAAGGGCCGATGTCGGTGAGTATGTGTTAGGCAACATCGGCCCTGAGCTCCAGCGGTGACCTCCTCCGGCCGAGCAGGCTGCTCGGCCGGCCTCTACGCTTAGGCGAGTCCCCGGCTCGGCTGGGCCTGTAGGCCCAAGCCACGCCGGGGGCTCGCCTAAGCCTAGAGGCCCGCCGAGCAGCCAGCGGCAGCTGGAGGAGGTCTCCGCTGGAGCTCAGGGCCGATTTTGGGGTGTATTTTTTGGAACTTCGGCCCCGATCCTCCAGCGGTGACCTTCTCCGGCTGCCGCTGGCTGCTCGGCGGGCCTCTAGGCTTAGGCGAGTCCCCGGCTCGCTGGGCCTGTAGGCCCAAACCGAGCCGGGGCTCGCCTAAGCCTAGAGGCCCGCCGAGCAGCCAGCGGCAGCCGGAGGAGGTCTCCGCTGGAGCTCAGGGCCGATTTTGGGGTGTATTTGTTTAGGAACTTCGGCCCCGATCCTCCAGCGGTGACCTTCTCCGGCTGCCGCTGGCTGCTCGGCGGGCCTCTAGGCTTAGGCGAGTCCCCGGCTCAGCTGGGCCTGTAGGCCCAAACCGAGCCGGGGGCTCGCCTAAGCCTAGAGGGCCGCCGAGCAGCCAGCGGCAGCCGGAGGAGGTCTCCGCTGGAGCTCAGGGACGATTTTGGGGTGTGTTTGTTGGGAACTTCGGCCCCGATCCTCCAGCGGTGACCTTCTCCGGCTGCTGCTGGCTGCTCGGCGGGCCTATAGGCTTAGGCGAGTCCCCGGCTCGGCTGGGCCTGTAGGCCCAAACCGAGCCGGTTGCTCGCCTAAGCCTAGAGGGCCGCCGAGCAGCCAGCGGCAGCCGGAGGAGGTCTCCGCTGGAGCTCAGGGCCGATTTTGGGGTGTATTTGTTTGGGAACTTCGGCCCCGATCCTCCAGCGGTGACCTTCTCCGGCTGCCGCTGGCTGCGGCCTCTAGGCTTAGGCGAGTCCCCGGCTCAGCTGGGCCTGTAGGCCCAAACCGAGCCGGGGCTCGCCTAAGCCTAGAGGGCCGCCGAGCAGCCAGCGGCAGCCGGAGGAGGTCTCGCTGGAGCTCAGGGCCGATTTTGGGGTGTGTTTGTTGGGAACTTCGGCCCCGATCCTCCAGCGGTGACCTTCTCCGGCTGCTGCTGGCTGCTCGGCGGGCCTCTAGGCTTAGGCGAGTCCCCGGCTCGGCTGGGCCTGTAGGCCCAAACCGAGCCGGGGGCTCGCCTAAGCCTAGAGGGCCGCCGAGCAGCCAGCGGCAGCCGGAGGAGGTCTCCGCTGGAGCTCAGGGCCGATTTTGGGGTGTATTTGTTTGGGAACTTCGGCCCCGATCCTCCAGCGGTGACCTTCTCCGGCTGGCGCTGGCTGCTCGGCGGGCCTCTAGGCTTAGGCGAGTCCCCGGCTCAGCTGGGCCTGTAGGCCCAAACCGAGCCGGGGGCTCGCCTAAGCCTAGAGGGCCGCCGAGCAGCCAGCGGCAGCCGGAGGAGGTCTCCGCTGGAGCTCAGGGCCGATTTTGGGGTGTGTGTTTGTTTGAACTTCGGCCCCGATCCTCCAGCGGTGACCTTCTCGGCTGCCGCTGGCTGCTCGGCGGGCCTCTAGGCTTAGGCGAGTCCCCGGCTCGGCTGGGCCTGTAGGCCCAAACCGAGCCGGGGGCTCGCCTGAGCCTGGAGGCCGCCGGCAGCCGGAGGACGGTCACCGCTGGAGGATCGGGGCATCTGGCCGTGTAAAACACACGGTAGCTGCGCACGGCTCGTGCCGTTTTTTTTTTTTTTTTTTTCACGCGGCCGGCACGCGCAGCTACTTGTGTGTTCTAACGGCCGCTTTCAAATGTCCGTCGCGCATGCGCAGTAGGGTTTTGGCGACGGACAGTTTTTAGCTTATCCTTTTATAGTATAGATGGGAACAATACTGCTGCTATTGCAAAACAAACCAAACCTTTTATTTAAAAAAAAATTAAATATTTTTTATTTAATTTTTTTATATCTTTCTCAACTTTTAACATGGTCATGTTTGGTATGGTTGGAAAGGCCATACTCTGGCCGATCCAACGATACCAAACATTAACCCCTAGCTGCCACGGATCAGAAGATAGGGGATTCCAATGAACCCCATATCTCCACCATTGGTGGCAACTAGGGATGAGCTGTTCGGTTCGATCAGTTCGGCGTTCGATTCAAACTTTGGCCGTTCGCAAGTTCGCAAACTTCAAACTTTTTGGCGTGTTCAGTTCGAGTTCGCAAAGAATAAATAAATTTTGAAAAAAGTATAAAAAATGCTTAAAAAATACAAAAAAAAAATCAAGAAATAAAGAGACTCTTTACTGCAGAATATTATAAGCAACGGTTTGTTAGACATTGAATTAAAAACTAATGTGTACGTGCAAATATTCTCACCTCTAAATGACCGGTGTTCACAAACGGGCATAAACAACAGGTGTTCATTCTAATGAATTTGATACATTGTATGTATGTAGACTATACTGAGGGTGTGGTGTCTGCTTCCGAGAAGTGTTAATTTCTCTACTTAATCTTCCTCTAATATGCTGCATTTCACTGCTGTGTGCTCAGCTCATTTTTACCGCTTTCGCTCATCATGTTTAAACGCGATTTGAAGCCACATTTTATAAAATGACCCAGACATATTAGATATCGTTCTTTCCGGCAGACTCCGCAGATTCATAATATATGATTTTTAGATGTATACATCATGTCCTGGCTGTATATTATGACAAAAAATGCAACAAAAATTGAATTTTTAATCATCTGCAGTCTGTAAAGTGGTTTTTTTCACATTTTAGCACATGAGCGTTTGCGGCTATGTTTTCTATCGGGTGCGCTTGTACAAAAATTAGAAATGGGGGCTTGTTACATTTTGGGGGGGAATTACGTGATTTATAGCAAACGCACCCCATAGAAAAAAGTCATTAGTGCAGCATCATTGTTCACATTATAATTGTAATGTGAACAATATTGCTGCATTAATAAAAATAACACAGAAAAAAATACAGTTTTTTTTTTTTTTTACTTTATACCTGTTCATGTTGGGTATTATTCGAAAGGCCATGCTCAGGCCTTTCGATTGACACCCTCCATGACCCCCTAGCTGCCTGGAGATATCGGGGTTCAAATGAATCCCCTATCTCCACCAGGGGATTCCGGGCAGCTAGGGGTTCCCCGGCTATCTGATGTCATCACGCTATGCGTGAGGACGTCAGGCAGTGAGTGGGGACCCGGGGGTGGAGCCGCCATCCAAGATAGCAGCCCCCACTGGAGCTAGGCCGCACTTTGGCACCACATGGCATCTCTATCCACAGCCCCATAAGAATCTCTATACACAACCTCACAGCATCTCTATACACAAACTGCATCTCTATACACAGCATCTCTATACACAGCCACACAGCATCTCTATACACAACCCCATCAGCATCGCTATACACAACCTCACATCATCTCTGTGAACCCTCAAATACCAGGGGATTCTGGGCAGCTAGGGGTTCCCCGGCCATCTGACGTCATCACGCTATGCGTGAGGAGTGGACATCAGACAGTGAGGGGGGACCCGGGGGTAGAGCCGCCATCCAAGATGGCGGCCCCCACCAGAGCTAGGCCGCACTTCGGCGCCGCAAGGCGCCGAAGTGCGACCCGGTGCCTAAGGGGTTAAAGCCAGGCACTGCTTAAAAGGGGAGACTCTCTCCTTTTAAGTGGTGCCTGGCTTTTTTTTGTGGGACCTCCCGATCGGGAGGAAGAGGGATCCAAACGGACCCCCCTTCCAGGCGATCTTCCGGCATTGCCTGGAAATGACGTCATCGCGCATGGCGCGATGATGTCATTTACGTCGGGAGGAGCTTGACTTCAGCGTCCTCAGACGCTGAAGTCAGAATGCCGCAGGACCCCGGACAGAGAGGTGAGTATCTCCGCCGGGGGTTCCGCAAAGCTGATGACGTGTGGGACACGTCCTCCTCAGCATACAGCCGGAGTAACTGAGCCCACACGTCGTCAGCAGTGAAGGGGTTAAAAACGTTTTTTTTTTTTTTACTTTTTGTCCTTGTTTCCTGTCCCCCAGGGCACTACCCGGACCACCATACACCTTTTATGGCAAATATCTAGCATATATGCCCTCTTGGAGGGCACTCTGAAAATCGAATTTTGAGTCCCATTGACTTGTATTGAGTTCGAGTTCGAATTCGAACTTCTGAAAAGTTTTGAGTTCGAATGCGAACCGAACTCGGGGATGTTCGGCTCATCCCTAGTGGCAACTAGGGGGTTAACTCCAGAATTTACTCTATCCGACGTCCTGATGTGAAACATCGGGACTTTGGATAGATTGCAACTATTTTATTTTTTTAACTTTCGGATAGTCGAAATCCATCCAAAGTCCTGAAGTTTCACATCGGAACTTTGGATAGAGTAAGTCCGTGCAGCCATTAAACATATATACATTATGATTTTCTAACGATCAGGATGCTGGATAACACTGCGTCCTGATCCTGATCATTAGAAAATCTGACTGCCTATATGTTTAATGAACGAAAGACTTACTCTATCGGATAGAGTAAATCTGCCGTTAAAAATATAAGCATTCTGATTTTCTAACGAGCAGCACCTGGATAGCAACATGGTGGTGCTATCCAGGGTGCTGCTCGTTAGAAAATCAGACTAGTCTTTCAGCTTGAGCTTATGCAATTACCGTAGCGTTCAGCTACGCAAATTGCGTAGGTTCAGAACAGGCTGCTGCTGCTGTGTGATGATTTGCACAGCAGCCAGCAAACTCAGAAGAAAAAAAAAAGCAGAGCAGAGACGAACGG
The DNA here is from genome assembly GCA_009667805.1 of Leptobrachium leishanense. Lineage (NCBI taxonomy): Eukaryota > Metazoa > Chordata > Amphibia > Anura > Megophryidae > Leptobrachium > Leptobrachium leishanense. Next base: position 40,488,309 of record CM019066.1, on the reverse strand, counting down.
TGGGGGAACGCGGAGCAAGTGAATGTGACCTTTTTTTAATCAGGAGTTTTTATTTTAATTACACGTATTTTAATAACCTCTTAATGGCCCTGCCTCACCTCCTGCCCCTGACTGCACTTCCCTGGTACCAATGGGGTCCTAGGAAGGTTACATGTTTGGGGCCACTCCTTAACTGTATTGAACATTTTCCCCTGTGTATGAATGTACCACAGAGTTCCACAGCTAAAAACTCACAGTAATGTGTGGCCTGTATGAGTGTATCACAAAGCTCCACAGCAATAAAACTCACAGTAATGTGTGGCCTGTATGAGTGTATCACAAAGCTCCACAGCAATAAAACTCACAGTAATGTGTGTTGTGTATGAACATATCAGAGCTCCACAACAATGTAGACTCACAGTAATGTGCGGTGTGTATGAGTATATCGCAGAGCTCCACAGCAATAAACCTCACAGTAATGTGTGCTGTGTATGAGCGTATCACAGAGCTACACAGCTAAAAACTCCCAGTAATGTGCGCTGTGTATGAGCGTATCACAGAGCTCCACAGCTATAAAACTCCCAGTAATGTGCGGTGTGCATGAACGTATCATTTAGCAATAAAACTCACAGTATTGTGAGTAGGAAAAATCAACAAAATGGAAACAGGAGATAAAAAAACCTATCTTTCCTTTTTACATGAAATTAATTCAACCAAAGAAAAAAAACAGCAGCATGTGTTTTATAATAGACGTACACAACAAATGTTTTTTTTGTTTCAGATCGATCTGTTTCATTTTTTCGTTTGTTTTGGTGCGTTTGTTATGTTACCATGATCTTATTTCGTATTGGTTCGTTATTTCGGGAGATTAGTAATTCCTATTTCAGATTAATTCGTTATTTCATTTTATTAGTTATTTAGTTTTTATTCGTTATTTGGGAATGTGGAAAGGAATCATTTAATTACTTAGAGTAGGGTAAAAAAAATACGTAATTCCTCTGTCCTTGGTGATGAAACCTATTCAGCACCAAGGACAGCACCTGCCAATTGCAGAGAGACTAAAGGAAAGAAAAAAAAACACCGCGTTCGGCAATGAAAAAAGCCTCGGTTTAAAATAATTAGGAATCCAAAAATGTCACAAAATGAATTACAAAAAAGTACTCAAATTGAAAAAAAAATAATAATAAAAAAAAAAAAAAAAAAAAATCGATAATTAAAAAGGCTTTTTGCTGCAAATGAAAAGAGGTTGAATATATATTTAATAAAAACTGGGATTTTTTTTCTCTATTGAAACCTATGGGATTCTGTTTAAACTCGCCGAATGAAACCACCGAAAATCAGGGCATTTCACTGACATTTCTCTGCTGTTCGGTGTCTCTGGATAGATTAACCATTGCTTCTCTATGGGGAATTTCACTGCTGCCAAACTGCATCGAATGGCACCATGGTACTGTCTGTGACCTGTGGTGCTGAATACAACAGATTCAGAAACATGGCCAATGGACAGAGTCGCGATGCTGAGTCTGTGAAACTAAATACTGAATCATTTCATAGAAATGGAATCAATTTGTTATATTCCATTTCATTCCTTTTTGTTTTCATTCCATTTCAGACGGAATTGATTCGTTATTTCGGACGTGGTACCGAAATACGAATCAGTAAATTTAATCTGAATTGTGATTCGGATCAAATCTAAAAACGCACATCTATGTTTTACAATGTGTTTTATAAGGTGTATGTTTGTAATGCACAAGTAATCTGCTTTCAGCTTATGTAAATCGTCGTGTCCTTTTAAAATGACTGTTGTTAACATAAATAGACTCATTAGGGGGTTAATATGTCATATTTTCATGGTTATGTACTTGTTCCTTATTAATTGAGGTCAGGGAGGGGCAGCAGAACATAGAGTGCTTCCGATTGAATCATTATCACAAAGACGTGACTTTTAAAAAAAGCATCAAATAATGACATGGTAGAAAAACTGCGCTGATGTCAAAAGAAGGGTCAGAATCTGTTAAATTATAAAAAATGATGCAATAATGGAGCAGAATGTTAGGTTTAGTGTTGATGTTATCCCTAACCCTAAAACAAGCTGAAATAATTGATAGTTTTAATTTCCTGTTTGAATATATACGTATTGTGATTCAAATATGTATTGTAGTTAATATATTTTGGCTAGTGGGTCTTCTCTTTCATCCCCCTCCTTGTTTCAATACAATATGGGCATATTTTCTAATCAGCTCCATTTCCTCTCAAAGCTAGCCAAAGGATGTGGTAGGAAACAGATTGTTCTTTGTTAACTCCTTTCCTGTGTAACTTCCTGTTACTAGGTAAAAAGTAGAAATGCCCGCAAAACCTATATAACGTCTGATATAGGAAAATTTCTTGTGAACCATATATGGTAATAAGTGTTTATGCCTGACTGTTTGGTCAAAGTCTGACGTGGAAATATATCTGTGTACTGATTGGCTGTTATATCACATTCCTGTGTGGGGTGGATATGAAACTTTGTCTATAACGAACAATTTCATTGGATGTTGGAAAGCTAATAAATATCTGACTGAACAAAGACAGATCAGATTTCTCTTAAGACTAACACAGACTTGTTTTATTTTACTTAGATCTCCGCTGATCAGCGTTATGCGCAGCTGTTACCTTGTTTGCTATATGGGATGAAAACGGTTTATTGAAATTTCAATTATGGTAATTATAAATAGGGCATATATTTGATTAGCTAAATTTTATTATTTAACACAAGATGTAATCTAACCATAACCTATCCATAATGTGTAACCCTTACCCTTTTTCTAACCTCAGCTATTTAGAATGACGCTCCAGTTCAGGCATGGTATCAAAATCAGGTGCAGCCGAATTGAAGAATCTTTTTTAACTATGCGACTTTTTTTATGCAACATTAAAGAGATACTATATTAAAACACAGAGTGTCCCTTTTCTGCCCTTAAATAATTGGGCAGACCCTGCTGACAGCCTCTGCCCAGTCATTTTTAATTTTTTTCTTTTTTATTGGTGATTTTACTCACCTCTTGTTTCTCACCACACGCCGATCCTCCTCATTGCCCCAGAGACTCCCGATCCCAGATGTTTCTAAAGCTCAGTAATGCAAGTGGCGCGCCTACTCAACTTGTGTAGTGTAGGAACCACAGGCTGTGCAGCTGCACACTTCTTTATGTACGCACGTTCCAAAGCGCCTGCACAGAGCATTGGATCGGAGCTGCACGCGCATGCACAGATCTGATCCATCGTTGCCTCTCTGAGAACGCTCGTTACAGCAATTGGTCTCACAGGGTGACATTGACCGCTCCTTGTGTGTGACATCACTAGTGACCGATCTGGTGACCGGCAGCCGGGAAATTCAAAAATCCCAGCTGCTGGTAACGCTGGGTGGCATGGAGGAGACTCTGCCACTTTACCCAGCATTTCTACCAGATCAGTGGAGCTGGGGGGGGGCACTCCTCACATCCTGTTCACTTTAATACTATACCGGTTGGATGGAGTAGAGGTAACATCACTGTAACCGTGGAGAACAAGGTTCGAATCCCAGTCAGAGCACCTCTCCAGTAAGTGTCCTTGGGCAAGACACCTACCAATATGGATGAACCTACTTCACAAAATACTTGTACATCTCTGGAAGTTCCCTTGGGAACAGGGTCCCCCTGAATCAGGTTATCATCCATCTGTGGTATCCAATGTATCATCCAATTGTAAAGCGCTGCAGAATTAGTGACGCTATCTAAATAAAGGATAATAGTAAAGTGGTTGTTCAGGATGAGTAGAGTGTCTCTGTAAAGCCTTGTCTTTACCGTACGAAATCCTTCAGCATCGGGTATCCAGGAAACCAGTGATTAGGAGGACTGAGCTTCTCTTGAATAATGTTAGAAATATGGAGACCGCTTGGGGTTGAATCCCATGGAGGAGTAAGGATATGGCACTTGCTAAATACACCACAGGACCCAGAGCAACAAAAAGTAGGAGTGAGGGTCAACAATATTTTTGGGACATGTGGAAGATACGATTTTATTACCGTCATTAAGATTATTAATTTACCTAGACTATTAATCCAGCCCCAGATGAATAGATGGGAACCAGATGCTCCGATCCTGCAAGTGGCACATTTATTTCAAGGTCAGCAACATGTCGACTGGTGAGTTGGCCATTCTCCCGGTCAATATGAGCTTGAGAAAAGCCACCTCGCCAGCCCAATGTCCGTGAAATAAATTTGTCACTTTGACGATCGAAGCACCTGGTTTTCATATTCCTTTCCTAAGCATGCTAATTGGCCCCTCCAGATCATTACTTTCTTATTTTAATCTGTATAAATGGACCCCAGACCTCCATTTTCACAATTTATTGAAAAATTAGATTTTTTTTTAAATAGAATAAAAAGTTCAAAGCGCAGGAACAGGGTAAAAGACACCATTGTACATTACAAACGCTACAATTCATAACATGTTTACATCAAAATTGAGATATAAACTGATCAGCCACAACATTAAAACCCCTTGCCTAATATCGTGTAGGTCCCCCTCATGCTGATGCGTCAAGGCATGGACTCCACCCGCCCTCTCAGCATGTCCTGTGGTATCTGGCGCAAAGACATTAGCAGCAGGTTCTCAAAGTCCTGCATGTTGCGAGGTGGGGTCTCCATGGATGTGGTTTTTTGCTCCAGCACATCCCACCACAGTTGTTCAAGCAGATTGAGATCTGGGGAATTTGGAGGCCAAGGAAACACCTTGCGATTTTTGTCATGTTCCTCACACCATTCCTGGAGAGATTTTGCAGTGTGGCAAAGAGCATTATCCCGCTGAAAGAGGCCGCTGCCTCAGTTAACACCATGGCTATCAAAGTGTATACGTGATCTGCAGCAATCTCTAGGTAGGTGGTGCATTTCACGTGCGTGCTGACACCTTTCTATCATGATCAGCATTAGGTTGTCAGCATTTTTAGCTCCAGTATCTCTTCTGAGTGATGGGACCAGTTGGGCTCGGCTTTGCTCCCCACGTGCATCATTGAACCTTGGGTGTCCATGACCCTGACACCAGTACTCCAACTGTCTTTACTTGCACCACTTTTAGTATGTACTAACCACTGCATACTGGGAACACCACACAAGAGTTGCCATTTTGGAGATGCTCTGACCCAGTCGTCCAGCCATCACTATTTGGTCCATGTCACAGTCTTGATCCTTTTGAACATTTTTTGCGTCCAATACATGAAATTCAAGAACGAACGGTTCACTTGCTCCCAAAATATATATGACAATATATCCCAGCTCGTGATAATATATCACACACCGTGACAATATATACCACCCGGGGGGCCAATATATCCTACCTCATGACAATATTATTTATTATTGTTATTATTAATTTATTAACCGCCAACACATTCCGCAGCGCTGTACAAGGTGTAATGTGTAAAGACAGGACAATTCTACAATACATACAGGAGACAGGTCAGTATTCCTGCCAGCAGATACATGAGGACCCTATTCCCGTGGAAATTTACAATCTAGATGGTGAGGGGATTAGAAACAGGAGGGGGGGCTGCAGTCATGAGCTAATGCAGGGAGAGGTGAGGACTGTTTTTGGGTCGGTCGGATGTCTTGTTACGGAGCCGGCTGGTAGCCTTCCCTAAATAGAAGGGTCTTTAGGGAGCGTTTAAATTAAGCCAGATTTGGGGACAGTCTGATATTGCGAGGAAGCGCGTTCCATAGGGTCGGCGCCGCACGAGAAAAGTCCTGCAATCTGGCTTGCGAAAAGGTAATGATGGAGGATGACAGGCGCAGGTCATTGTTGGATCATAGGGGATGGGCTGGGGTGTATTTGGTGATTAGTGAGGACAGGTAGTGAGGGGCGGTGTTAGTGAATGTTTTGTAGGTCAGGGTGAGTAGTTTGAATTTGATTCTGCTGTGGATGGGGAGCCAGTGCAGGGATTCACAGAGAGGAGCAGCAGAGACAGAGCAACGGGTGAGATGGATAAGCCTGGCTGATGTGTTTAGGATGGACTGCAAGGGTGAGAGGTGGGAGATTGGAAGGTCATTCTGGAGATTGTTGCAGTAGTCCAGACGGGAGATAAGAGAGTGGATAAGTTGCTTGGTGGTGTTAGCAGTCAGAAATGGCCGAATTCTGGCAATGTTACGGAGGTGATTGTGGCAAGATGAGGAGAGTGATTGGATGTAGGGGCTGTAGGAAAGACTGGAGTCAAGAGTCACTCCGAGGCAACGGACTTGTGCAGAAGGATAGTGATACCGTCAACAATTAAGGAGAAGTCAGAAATTGGAGTAGAGTTAGAGGGGGGAATTAGAAGGAGCTCAGTATTGGACATGTTGATCTTCAGGTAGTGAGCGGCCATCCAGGCAGAGATCCCAGACAGACAATCACTGACCTGAGAGAGAACGGAGGGGGGAGAGATTGGGAGTGGAGAGGTAGATCTGAGTGCCATCGGCGTATAGGTGATACTTTAAGCCATAGCTGGTGATGAGTTTACCCAGTGAGGAGGTATAGATGGAGAAGAGCAGAGGACCTAGGACTGAGCCTTGAGGTACACCGACTGACAGAGGCATTGAAGGAGGAGGAATTGCCAGCAATGGATACTGAGAAGGATCTATTGGAGAGGTACAATTTTAGCCAGGAGAGGGTGGTATCACAGAGACCAAGAGAGAAGAGGGTCTGTATGAGGAGGGTATGGTCGACAGTATCAAAAGCAACTGAGAGGTCAAGTAGGATCAGTATGGAGTAGTGGCCATTGCATTTAGTAGAGAGGAGGTCATTGGTAACCTTTGTGAGAGCAGTTTCTGTTGAATGTTGAGCGAGAAAGCCAGATTGCAGTGGGTCAAGCAAGGAGTTACAGGATAGGAAGAGGGTTAAGCGGTCGTAGACTAGTCTTTCTAGCAAGTTCCACCTCATCCTCTGTGGTTGGGGCAAAGAGGCTGAGAGTTGAGGTGGGCTTGGCTGTGGGACGAGAAGTGCTGTATGCTTGTGCTGGGATATTGTTACGGATTGTGAGTGTTTTTCGTTATGAAGTAGTCAGCAAGATCTTGAGCGCTGAGGTCGGATGGGGAGGTGGATAGAGGAGCGAGTTGAAGGTTGAGAACAGTCTTTTGGGGTTGGAAGAAAGTGAAGATATAAGAGAGGAGAAGTAAGTTTGTTTGGCGAGGTGAAGGGCAGTTGTGTATGAGCGGAGAAGGAACTATATCCCACCTTGTGACAGTATATCCCACCCCGTGCCAATACAACCCTCCTCGTGCCAATATATCCCACCCTGTGCAAATATATCCCACCCTGTGCCAATATATCCCACCCTGTGCCAATATATCCCACCCTGTGACAATATATCCCACCCTGTGACACTATATCCCACCCTGTGACAATATACCCCACGACAATATATCCCACCCTGTGACAATATATCCCACCCTGTGACAATATATCCCACCTTGTGACAATATATCCCACCCTGTGACAATATATCCCACCCTGTGACACTATATCCCACCCTGTGACAATATACCCCACGACAATATATCCCACCCTGTGACAATATATCCCACCCTGTGACAATATATCCCACCCTGTGACACTATATCCCACCCTGTGACAATATACCCCACGACAATATATCCCACCCTGTGACAATATATCCCACCCTGTGACAATATCCCACCCTGTGACAATATCCCACCTTGTGACAATATATCCCACCCCATGCCATACATCCCTCCTCTTGACAGTATCCCACCTTGTGACAATATATCCCACCCTGTGACAATATATCCCCATGACAATATGTCCCACCCCGTGACAATATATCCCACCTCATTACAATATATCCCACCCCGTGACAATATATCCCACCCCACAACAATATATCCCGCCTCGTGACAGGCGCCACTGTAACCATAAAATTAATGTGAGTCACCTTGCAGAGGGTTTAATGTTGTGGCTGTTTAGTGTATTAGGTAATTAAATTTAATATATATGAATGGTCTTTATGCAGAATGCCTCCAAATGGACAGAGTGCTCTTAATACAAAATAAGCAGCAAAGCACATTTGTGTTTTTTTTGGAAATATTGTCCGTTAACTTCAAGACACTTACATCCTTCAGTAGATTAAAAATAAGGCCGTTTACAGTTTTATCCGATAATTCCTGATTAGCCATTTTTTTCTGTTCACTTTTATGGATGTTATGGGAAGCTCCATGGATGGTGGAGGACAACTCCTAATCGTTTCATGGCTCGTAATACATCTCGGTTCCTCAGGCTGTAGATTAAAGGGTTCAGCATTGGTGTGATCACTGTATAAAACACAGAGACTACCTTGTCCGTGTTATCTGCAGCAGAATGTCTGGGTCGCATGTACGGGACCATAACAGTCCCATAAAACAAGGTGACCACCATCAGGTGCGAAAAACACGTGGAAAAGGCTTTGTATCTTCCAGACTTGATCCTGGCTACTGAATAACTGATTCGAATGTAAGAGAAAAGAATGGCAACTAGTGGGACCAACAGGAGGACGGTGCTCCCACCCACTCTTAGCCCATTAAGCACGTAGTTGTAGCTACAGGACAACTGCATCAGGGAGGGGATCTCGCAGATGAAATGGTTTATTATGTTGGGGTTGCAAAATGTCATGCTGAATACGACGAAGATGTCAACCGATGACGTGACACAGCTTACCGTCCATGTCGCCGAGATCATCCACACGCAGGCCGACCTGCTCATGATGGTGCTGTAGCGTAGTGGGTTGCAAATCGCTACAAACCGGTCGTACGCCATAAAAACCAGAAGAATGCACTCGCTCTCTCCGAGGATCAGGTAAAAGAAAACCTGAGCTGCACATCCTGCCAGTGATATGCTGTACCTTCCAGACCCAAAATTCACCAGCATCTTGGGTATAGTGACCGAAGGGCTGCAGAGGTTAATGAGAGACAGGTTGAGGAGGAAGAAGTACATGGAGTTGTGTAAGCGGCGGTCAAAACTCACCGCCAGGATAAGGAGTCCATTTGCTGTCAATAATGTCACGTACACAGCACAGATAAGGATCACTATTATCATTTCCACAAAAGGGCCACCAGAGAATCCAAGAAGAACGAACTCTGTCACCTTCGTCCGATTCCCACTTTCCATGTCAAACTTGGATGGGACCAATGAGGCCTGTGGATGGAAACAGCTATCAATTAACCCATCATTTATAGCGCACATTGAGTTACACTGGATGGTAACACACACAGGGCCCGGCTCTTACACTGGATGGTAACACACACAGGGCCCGGCTCTTACACTGGATGGTAACACACACAGGGCCCGGCTCTTACACTGGATGGTAACACACACAGGGCCCGGCTCTTACACTGGATGGTAACACACACAGGGCCCGGCTCTTACACTGGATGGTAACACACACAGGGTGCGGCTCTTACACTGGATGGTAACACACACAGGGCCCGGCTCTTACACTGGATGGTAACACACACAGGGTGTGGCTCTTACACTGGATGGTAACACACACACACATACACACACAGCCCGGCACTTACACTAGATGGTAACACAGATATTTTATGGAAAGTGGAAATGTTGAGCCAGAGAAATGCAGCCAGAGACTAATGATTACAAAGTCATTCATTATTCTTGTCTGCAGTAGGTATTTCAAAAACAAAAAATTACAGTCTGGTAAAGTCTAGTTTTAAACAAATTATACATTAGCATGTCTGGGTACTTCGGTGGGTGATTCCATCCCTTCGGTCACAATGCCCCTTGGCAAAGCAGGCCTTCCGTGCAGACAATGATCCATGTGCAGAGGTATATAACACAGAGAATTGAAACAGAACGGGAACACGAAGCTTTCAAGCTAAGTGAAACAAGTTACCAGCCTGAAACCTGCAAACAGCACTTCCATGGTTATTACATTCAGCTTCCAGGCAGATCCCAGTCACCAGACATTGGGTGGCAGGGCCGGCCCAAGACATTGTGCTGCCTGGAGCGAAGGATGAAATGTTGCCCCCCCAAAAAAAACACGCAGGGCCATATTACATAGTTGGTGCTAACTTAACCAGAGCTGTTGTTAACTTAACAGCTCCATAGACTATAATGGCTCTGGGAAGTTTACAACAGCTCTGGTTAAGTTAGCACCAACTATGTAATATGGCTCGCAGTGTGTATCAGCGTATCACAGTGCGCCACAGCAATAAAATTCAAACACTCATACACACCGTACATTAGAATTCTATTGCTGTGGAGCTCTGTGATACAGTAATGTGAGGTGTATATAACTGAGCCCAGGGTCACATACCCAGCAGTGCCCAGCATCACATACCCAGCAGAGTCCAGCGTCACATACCCAGCAGAGTCCAGCGTCACATACCCAGCAGAGTCCAGTTTCACATACCCAGCAGTGCCCAGCGTCACATACCCAGCAGTGCCCAGCACCACATACCCAGCAGTGCCCAGCACCACATACCCAGCAGTGCCCAGCACCACATACCCAGCAGTGCCCAGCATCACATACCCAGCGTCATATTCCCAACAGAGCCCAGCTTCACATGCCCAACAGAGCCCAGCTTCACATGCCCAACAGAGCCCAGCTTCACACGCCCAACAGAGCCCAGCTTCACACACCCAACAGAGCCCAGCTTCACGCCCAAAAGAGCCCAGCTTCACATGCCCAGCATCACATACCCAGCAGTGCCCTGCATCACATACCCAGCGTCACATACCCAGCAGAGCCCAGTGTCACATGCCCAACAGAGCCCAGCGTCACATGCCCAACAGAGCCCAGCGTCACATGCCCAGTCACATACCCAGCCGGGACCCGGCGAGAGGATGTATGGCTTGGTGATGTATGGCTTGGATGCAGCTGCTCGGCCATGGAAATCCATTCCATGAAGCTCTCTGCGCACTGTTCTTGAGCTAATCTGAAGGCCACATGAAGTTTGGAGGTCTGTATCGATTGACTCTGCAGAAAGTTGGCGACCTCTTTGCACTATGCGCCTCAGCATCCGCTGACCCCGCTCCGTCAGTTTACGTGGCTTACCACTTCGTGGCTTAGTTGCTGTCGTTCCCAAACACTTCCACGTTCTTATAATACAGCTGACAGTTGACTGTGGAATATTTAAGAGCGAGGAAATTTCACGACTGGATTTGTTGCACAGGTGGCATCCTATCACAGCTCCACGCTGGAATTCACTGAGCTCCTGAGAGCGACCCATTCTTTAACAAATGTTTGTAAAAACAGTCTGCATGCCTAGGTGCTTGATTTTATACACCTATGGCCATGGAAGTGATTGGAACACCTGATTCTGATTATTTGGATGGGTGAGCGAATACAAAATATATAACAAAACCTGTGTAACCCTGCATATGCCAGCAAAAGAAAAAGAATTGCCCAGGTGCACAAGTCCATGTGAAATTATAGAAACTCGAAGATGGATGAACGCACTCAGGGTCTTAGGTAATGATAAAAAACGATGCTTTATTGAGGTATCATAAAATCGTGCTTTTGGACATCGTCTGTTTCAGCCCTCTCAGGGGCTTTTGTCAAAGTACCAGACTGGGTCATAGAAAGAAGGGGGAGGGGAGTGATATCTGGTGAACGAGGTGACCAGCGAATTGGGTCACTCGTTCCAATCCACTGCTCTGGAAATATTTCATTAAGGAACCCACGAACATGCAGCCCCCAATGTGGTGGTACACCATCATGTAGTCTCCAATGTGGTGGTGCGCCATCTTGCTGGAAAATGATGGTTGCTTGAAGGTCATGTAGTTGTGGTGCCGCGTATTTAGTCAAAAGTTCAAGGTAAACATTTGCAGTAATTGATGTCTTGCCGAAGAAAAACGACTTCTTTCTATGGGGTTATGTTATCCCCTTAAGGACCGTGGATGTACCATGTACGACACGGCCACGGGTCTCTTTTAGACCTGCTGACATACATGGTATACATTGCAGGCTGCCTGGGAGTCCAGGCATCCATGCAATGGTGGACATTAGTGCCGGGGCCCCTTGTGATCGCTGCCCGGGAGCGATCAACATCCGGTTTCACCAGAAAGGTGCCCCGCACCTCTACAGAGCGCTGGAAGCGATCGGATCACTTCCAGCTGCTCTGAGTATATTGCAGGGATACCTCGACATCAAGGCATCCTTGCAATATGTTTAACTGCCGCCGGTCCGTCCGTGATCACTCCCCCCGAGCGATCACTTCCGGTAGCGGCAGGAACTACTGAGTGCCACGAGGTATCGTGGCACTCAGTACAAAAACGATCACATAAGTGATCAGGTGCTCTGCTGGGTGCCTCGAGGGATCAAGGCACCCAGCAGACTAAAATAAAGTTAAGTTAAAAAAAGTAAAATAAATAAATAAAAATGAATAAAATAAAATAAAAGTGACAGCCAAGATGGCGCTGCCCTTCTAAGGGCAGGGTCATCTTGGGGCTGTGTGGGATGTTCCTAGCCTGCCTCATCAGAGAGGCAGGCTAGCAACATCCAATCAGAAGTTAGAAAAAATCAAAATAAAATTTCTAATTTGTCAGGTCAGGTCAATATTTTGTAAATATTGGTCTGACCTCTGTGATTCTCCCTCCCTCTCCTCACTTGTGTTTTGGTGAACGAGAGAGAGATCAGATTTGACAGGTTAGAGATTTTAGGTAGATTTAGTGAGATTAGAAAAATTGAGGCAGATTTAGAGAGATTTTAGGGAGATTTAGAACAATTGAGGCAGGTTTAGAGAGATTTTAGGGAGATTTAGAAGAATTGAGGCATGTTTAGAGGGATTTAGAGAGAATTAGGTGTTTATTTGTATTTTCTTTTGAGCCAGAGGCCAGATATCCCTCCTTTCACGGCAAATCCTGGTATCAATATTGATGTTGCAGGATTTACCGCCACACAGTTTTTGCAGGTGTTTCTGGGGGATGATTTGTTGGGCCACATTGTTGCCCAATCAAATCTGTATGCCCATCAGCATTGTGCTGCGAAGCCAGACTCCTACTTGGCAAGGCAGCAATGGACCCCGCTAGATGTGCCAGAATTTCTGAAATTCTGGGCACTTACTATGCTGATGGGCATCATAAAGAAGCCCTCAATTCGCTCCTACTGGAGCAGTAGCCCCATCTGCTCTACCCCCATTTACCCCAATCAATGTCACGTAGAAGGTATGAAAACATTTTGCGTTTCATGCACTTCAGTGACAACAGCCTGTGCCCTCCTAGAGAGCATCCCCAGTTTGACAGGCTGTATAAAATCCGCCCCCTGATTACCCACTTCACCGCCAGGTTTGCAGAGGCTTATACACCTGGAAGGAATATCTGCGTGGATGAATCCCTAATGAAATACAAGGGAAGGCTGGGATTCAAGCAGTATATTCCTTCCAAACGCTCCAGGTATGGAGTGAAGGTGTATAAGCTCTGTGACAGCGAGAGTGGGTATACTCAGGCCTTCCGGGTGTACGAGGGAAAGGATAGTAGCCTTGACCCTCCAGGTTGCCCAGAACACTTGGGAACCAGTGGCAAGATTGTGTGGGACCTACTTTTTCCCCTGATGAACAAAGGGTACCACTTGTATGTTGATAATTTTTATACGAGTGTCCCTTTGTTCAAGCTGCTGTATTGTTTTGATACAGCAGCATGTGGTACTGTTCGCAAGAACCGCGTAGGTTTCCCAGCACAGCTTGTCCGCACCGGTTAAAAAGGGGGGAGACCTCAGCTCTGCACCAAGAGGAGCTGTTGGCGGTCAAGTACAGAGACAAGAAGGATGTATACCTTCTATCCACCATCCACACTGAGAGGTCTGTGGAGGTCTCTGTACGTGGCAGAGCTGAGCGCATCAGGAAGCCAGTGTGCATCAAAGCCTATAACCGGCATATGGGTGGGGTTGATCTGGCAGATCAGCTGCTCCAGCCCTACCAGATTATGCGGAGGTCAAGGGCCTGGTACAAAAAGGTTGCAATTTACCTGATGCAAATTGCAACCCACAATGCCTTTTTGCTCTGCAAAAAGGCAAACCCCGGAGTGACGCTGTCCTTTTTACAGTTTCAGCTCCAGGTCATTTCGGGGTTTTTGTACCAGGATGCACCTGCTCCCCGGGCGGTGCTGGGGGACAGAGTTGGGGCTACGCATTTTATTTATAAAATCCCCCCTACTGAGGGCAAACAGAAACCCCAAAAAAGATGCAGGGTGTGTTTCAAGAGGGGGCAGAGGAGAGACACAATCTTTTACTGCCCAGAATGCCCTGGACAACCCGGTCTGTGTCTTGGGGACTGTTTCAAGCTATATCACACTGTGCGTGATCTGTGATTTTTTTTCCTTTCTATTTTTTCTCACACTCCAGTTAGTTCAGTTTAGTTTAGTTTATTTTTTTCTTTTACTGCACCAGACTTTTACATTTTATTCCTACATTTTTATGTTCTACAATTGGTGCTGTATTTTGCCAAAATCTTGGCACACCTATGCATGGGGGGCATGGGTGTACTCAGGAGACCTTGCAGAAAACAACCTGGAGAGTTTTCATGCAGTAACAAACAACAGTGTCTCCTAAATCACAGTCCAAAACTGATGTGGGTGTGAAAATGAAAAATGACCACCAAACAGTATCCAATTTGTTTGGAGCAAACGGTTGCATCCATGGCATAAAAACACTTCATTTACAATACTTTGGGGTGTTAGCTTACCAAATATATGCACGTTCATAAAATTGGGGTATGTAAAAAGGCCCCTAAAAAGAAGATAATCAAAGAAGATACTGTATGTCAAATTAGAAAATTGACAAGCACATGTCAAAGATTGGCGTAGCACCCCAAAAAAAACAGAACAAATCTATATATGGGTGGTATCACTTTACTCAGAAGATGTTGCTGAACATATTTTGGGGTGTTTTTTGGCAGTAACCCATAACTGGATTTGACAATTCATGCCTAAAGTACAATGTGTGTGAAAAAATAAGGGAAAAAGTGACTACCTGAAAGTTTGACAAAGAGCTAGTGCATGGAAAGTGTTAAAATACAACTCTTTGAAGCACCCTAGGGTGTGCCCTTTCTAAAAATATATGGTTTGATGGGGGTAAATTACTTTGGCCGGCTTCAAAAATGTCCCAAATAGGACATGGGTGCATGATGACGAAATGTGAAAATTCCAAGTTGGAAAACTGAAATGCGCACCCCCCAAATAAGGCCTATTAGCCCCCAAATGACCCGACATACCTATACATGGGTGGTATCAATTTACTCAGAAGATGTTGCTGAACATATTTTGGGGTGCTTTTTGGCAGTAAACCTTAAAGTTCACAGTACATGTATTCTTAAATTGCATTAAAAAAAAATCACCAAAATTTTTTTTTTTTCTCAAACTTTGGCATAGATTTGTGGTAAAATGGTTTGCATGGAAAGAGTCAAAATACCCCAAGTTTAATACCTTGATTTGTGTACTTTAAAAAAAATATGTATATGTGGAGGGTTATTCAGGAATTAGTGACAGATATCAGTGTTACAATGTCACTAGCACTACTTTTGAAAATAAACTCTTTGGAAATGGCAAAGTGCTACTTGCACTTATTGTTGCATAAGATAAGGAGCAAAGCGAGGAATAAGCAAACATTGGGTATTGCTAAACTCAGAACTAAATTTAGAAACTACTAAGGAATTATATTTTTTGGACGGTTGTTGATACATAAGAAATTTTGGGGGTCAAAGTTCGAAAAAGTGGTGTTTTTTCAATTGTTTTGTCATATTTCACAATGTTTTTTATAGTAAATTATATGAAATGATGAAAAAAATGGTATCTTTATAAAGTCCATTTAATGATGAGAAAAACAGTGTAAAATATGTGTGGGTTGCATAAACGAGTAAGAGGAAAATTTGACGTAAACACAAACAGTACAGAAACGTAAAAACAGCAGCGGTCACTAAAGGACGGATTTGTGTAAAACCGCCCGGTCACTAAGGGGTTAAAGATATGGTGCAGGGAACAAAGGTACAAAGGGACATCACTAATCTAAAGCAGAGGATCACTGATGCCATTGCCACCATTGATGAGGGTATGCTACAGTCAACGTGGCAAGAAATCAAGCACCGTCTTGATGTGTAACTAATGGTGCCCATATAGAGGTGTATTAAATGAGGCAACAAAAAACCTTAATCTATACGTCTCATTTTGTAATAATTTTTGAAATTGTAAAGAGACTTTATGGACACCCTGTATATTAAAAGACATCATCAAGAACTTACCGAACATGTAACACTCCGCCACGTGAATCGCCGGTTCCCCTTGGGGCATAGCATTCAGCTGTGGTCGGCGTGTGGCATGGGGAACCTTGACAAAGGCTCCTGAGAGGGCCTAAGCGTTGGAAGATGTTCACAGGCACAATTTTATGATACCTTGATAAAGCATTGTTTTTTTGTAAAATATATAAAATGTAACACAATACAAGTAATAGATGTCATCACTAATAATAATAATAAATACAAAGAAAAAAATATATAAAATGAAGAAAATAATAAATATATAGAATAAAGAAACATATTGTTAAAGCATTGCTATATCCAGCTGCAGGGTGTAACTATATTCAGATGGTAAAGCTAAATTCCAAATCAAAATAAAATCAAATCATTCACTTGTAATTTTACCAATCACACTATTTCAAGGATATTAATACCATTAAATTAGGAATAGTTCTATTCAACACCAATAAGTCCAGAGCTAGATATATATATATATATATGGGTCAGACAATCTGTGATTATTTTGTTCAGAAAGAACATCTTTCCTTTATGATAGATAAATAATGTGAACTCTAGTTATCATATTGTGAGTTATTTTATCCAATGCTTGTTTTGCCCTTTTTGTTTATTAGATTTTTTTATCACCTTTATTACCTGATCAATAAACAGAATCATGTCAGACTAACCTAATTACGTTCTATGAGGAAGTAAGTAGAAGTATAGATCAGGGGGTCGCAGTGTGATAGTGTCAGTATAGATCAGGGGGTCGCAGTGGATGTGATTTACTTAGATTTTGCCAAAGCTTTCGACACAGTTCCACACAAAAGGTTACTATTTAAATTAAGAAAAATTGGTCTAGATGAAAATACTTGTTCTTGGATAGAAAACTGGCTAAAAGATAGGGTACAGAGAGTGGTCATAAATGGTACATTTTCAAGATGGACACCAGTGGTAAACGGTGTCCCTCAGGGGTCTGTTTTAGGACCAATACTATTCAATTTATTTATAAATGACCTTGAGATAGGCATTGAAAGTCATGTATCAGTGTTTGCAGATGACACAAAACTAGGAAAAGTAATACAATGTGAGCAGGATGTTACTTCGCTGCAGAGGGATTTAGATAGATTGGGGGACTGGGCACTTAAATGGCAGATGAAATTTAATCTAGATAAATGTAAAGTTATGCACTTTGGAGTGAAGAACACACAAGCAATTTATACCCTAAATGGTACGGAGTTAGGGAAATCCAAGCAGGAGAAGGATTTGGGAATAATCATAGACTTCAAACTAAGTAACAATGTGCAATGTCAAACAGCAGCCGCCAAGGCCAGCAAAGTATTGGCATGCATTAAAAGAGGAGTTCACTCACGGGATGAAAACATAATTTTGCCTCTGTATAAATCAATGGTCAGGCCGCACCTTGAATATGCCGTGCAATTTTGGGCACCTGTCTTAAAAAAAGATATTATATCGCTAGAAAAAGTGCAGAGACGGGCGACTAAATTAATAAGGGGAATGGAAGGGTTAAGTTATGAGGAAAGACTAACAAGCTTAAACCTGTTTAGTTTAGAGAAACGGTGCCTTAGAGGGGATCTGATAACTTTATATAAATATATACGGGCCTTAGAGGGGATCTGATAACCTTATATAAATATATACGGGCCATTATCAACCATTGTCTGATAACCTATTCATTAACAGGTCTATACATAGGACAAGGGGTCACCCATTTAGACTGGAAGAAAGAAAATTTAGCTTAAAGCATAGGAAGGGTTATTTTACGGTGAGAACAATAAAGCTGTGGAATTCTCTGCCTGTTGAGGTGGTTGGGTCAGAGTCTGTACAGACTTTTAAAAAACGACTGGATGACTTCCTGCAGACACAGAATATTAAGGGTTATAATATTTAATATGTGGGTAAAAGCTTCTTGATCCAAGGAGAAATCTGACTGCCATTCTGGGGGCAAGAAGAAATTTTTTCCGCGGTATGTTGCATATTTCAGACTGGGTTTTTTGCCTTCTTTTGGATCAACAGCAGTAGGTTATGTGGGAGAGGCTGAACCCGATGGACGCATGTCTTTTTTCAGCCTATATAACTATGTAACTATGTAACTATGTAACTATATAATATCTCGGTACCTTTCAATCACACACATACACGTCACTTCATACATATTTTATGCACTCATCACACTCCATCACACAATTTGACACAGTTCAGAGAGAGCCGTCCTGGCCTCAAAATGTCACTGAACAGTGAATTTCCTCGTACTGTGACATTCGGCTATTCAAAGAGCACGCAGTTGCCAAATTGCCAGCAAGTACGGTGCCTGTTCGACGGCAGTGAAACCCCCCCATAGAGAAGCAATGATTAATCTATTCACAGACACCGAACAGCAGAAGTTGCCGAAGTGTCCTGCTGTTCAGTGTTTTTATTCGGCAGGTTTATTCAGGCGAATCCCATAGGCTTCAATGTTAAAAATATTCCCATTTTGCTGGCAGTTCACCCAAATATGGCAAACTGCCTGCTTTCTGAATAGTCGAATGGCCCCGAAATGTCAACATACGGGGAAATTCACTGGTGACATTTCGGGGCCAGATCGTCTCTGAATAACCCACTTGAAACACTAACAGGTCACCTGACACCGGGGAGGGGGAAATTGCTAATTGGGCCCAATTTGGATATTTTCCAATAGGGGTGTACTCCCTTTTGTTGGCAGCGGTTTAGACATTAATGGCTGTGTGTTGTGTTTTTGAGGGACAGTAAGGACTGGTTCACACCTGGGCATTTTACAGCGCATTCCTACGTGCTGTAAAACGCTCAAACACTGAAATCCCATTACTTCCTATGGGCATGGTTCCCACCTGGGCATATTACAGCACATAGGAACGTGCTGTAAAATGCCCTATGCCCAAAGAAGTACAGGAGCTTCTTTGGGGCATATGACAGTGCGTTTGCGGCCATAGACTTCAACGTGAATGCACTGAAATGGGCGTTTGCATCATCAAAAACGTGCATTTGAACTCGCATTCCGCACATGGCAACATGCACAAAAGGCAGTAAAGTCTTTTGTCAAAAATGCTAGATAATATGCCCATAAAAAGCCCAACAAAAACGCGCATGTGAGATACGCTCTGGTGTGAAACGCAGCCTAAATTTACACTGTTATACAAGCTGTGCACGCACTACTTTACACTGTAACAAAGTGTCATTTCTTCAGTGTTGTCACATGAAAAGATAAAATAAAATATTTTACAAAAATGTGAAGGGTGTACTCACTTCTGTCAGATGCTGTAAAATATAGGATTATTGTCATGGTGGCGTTACCAGGCTAGTGCCGTGGTAAGGCCCTGGTACAGGTGAAAGCCCCTATATGCAGAGATACCAGTCTTGGTAGCAATAACAGATCAGATCAACACGGGGTTAACATGAGACCTCTGCACAGCTATACCTCAGCAGCCCTGATCTGACAGGCCGGTCTATAAAGATTGCCAGATCTATTATAAATGAAAAGGTTACCTTAGAAGCTGTGCAGAGTCTATAGACAAACACAGGTTACAGGGTTCACTGGAGACAGTACAAATAAAGATAATCCAAAAACGTAGTCAGAGAGAAGGCAGAGGTCAGAACCAGAGAATATACCATATACAGAAGCCGGGGTTCAGAACCAGAAGAAATGTCAGACAAGCCAGAAGTTATCGTAACCAGGTAATCAGAATATAACATTACATGAACAGAAAAAACAAATACAGCAAGAGAAACACTATCAGGGTTATTCAGTTATTCAGAGAGCGTGAAAAGCAGGAGAATAACAGGAGAATGGCTGGAGAATGAAAAATTCTAGGTCAAAATAGTCAAACCAGAAAAATTCTCCCTTTCATCTCACTTTCCAAATCGGCTATTTTGACCTAGAATTTTTCATTCTCCAGTCATTCTCCTGTTATTCTCCTGCTTTTCAGACTCTCTGAATAACCCTGTATGAACTAAATACATAGGAGAAACGGAAATAAACTAAGAACAGTATAACAGAGGCAACAGATAGACAGACAGGGAAACAGGACCAGAGAAATAAATTGAACAAGATATACAAACTGGGAATAGAACAATACAGCAGGGAGCGCTCAAAACACAGCAGATACTGGAAACCAGGAAAAGCAAAATGACCCGGCAATGCACCATGGGCACATTGCTCTAATATAGGCAAGACATCAGGACAAGGATCAACAGGTGAGCAGAGAACAGAAACCAATTAACCCCTGGGTAGTAACCCATGAATAGCAGCAACATACAAAAAACAAGGCCTGAGCAGGAATACATCTATACAGAGGACAAGGCTGGAGACGCAAAACGTGACAATTATGTAACTCTGGACTTGTTGGTGTTGAAAATAACTATTCATAATTTAGTGGTATTATTATTCTTGAAATAATGTAATTAATATAAATACAATAACGTTTCTTAAGCTCTTTCCGGTGTTTATTGAAAAGGACAGCATAGAAATCATACAGACGCAGCGCAGGGTTAAGGGATGTTTTTTTTTTTATTCTCCAGCATGGGCTTGTATTTACTGTGGAGCATAGGACTTTCCTGCGTGTATTTATTAATCATACTGTCGTTATTGTGCTGTCAGATTACCTTCTTTTGACAGACGGACTTGTAGCTGATGGGGGATTTACCTTCACTGCGGGTCTCTCCATTTTCGTTTGAGGATTTTTGTCTATTTAAGCAGACGTTTGGATCTCACAATGTTTTGTCTGTTTTATATTGTCTGCGTTTCAACCTAAATATATATTTCTAATAAAGTTGTTGCCTTTATATATATTACACTATTGCAGACCTGGTACAGTGGTTTGTCCCTGTGTTTCGGGGTCACCACTTTTTTTGTCTTGTAGCACCCGATTAGGAGATTTGGTCCCATCTAGTAACAGGTTTTTTTCTCCCCCTTTTTTCTTCTTTTTGTTTTGTCTGTAGTAAAAATGTGTCCAAATAATATAAAAGGACCTTTAAAACATAATAAAAGGTCTGTCGTAATTAAAAAAAAAATGCTGTCTAAGGTTAGTGTCAGATGAACGCAGTCTGAGCACACTCTGCGTGCGTGCATAACAGACGGACGTACTGACGGAAGATACTGTAGACGTCACACGGTCTGTTTTATTTGACGGATGTAGAAAAAAAAAGGGAATCGTGGGTAACAAAATGAATTAAAATTAAAAGACAGGTACAGTTAGCCAGACCAAAAATACTTCTGAGCGTCAACGTGATGGACGTCGCAAATGCACTGCGTCTGACGTCGCGTCATCACACACACAGGACGCTACGCGGACGCGGCGCACTCTGGGTGTCCATCATAGCACTTTTACGTCGGGGCCTACATGGCGTCTGTTGCCACCTGCGTGGTGCGTACTTCGTGTATTGGTCTCTATTGATCACAAATAAATGTTACGACGGACGATGAACTGTGCGACGACACGGACGCGATCACTGCGTCCGTCTGACGCTAGAATAAAAATCTAAAAATACACAAAGGTCTTTGTAAAAATAAAAAGTGTTTTGTGCAAAAAATGAAAAAAAGAATAAACGGTCTTAAAAAAAATTGTTATAACAGATTTTACATTTATTACATTGAAACCTATGGGATTATTATTATTATTATCATTTATGGCACCAACAGTTTTCGCAGCGCTTTACAATAACCAAAAGGAACGAGATAAATGGACATAGGATGGAAACTAGAGGTGTAGAGGGCTCTGCTCATAGGAGCTTACAGTCTAGAGCAGGGATGTCCAAACTCCAGCCCCTCAGATGTCCCTGAACTACAACTCCCATGCTTCTCCATCCATCTAATGGAGTCAGAGATTTCTGGGCGTTGTAGTTCAGGAACATCTAGTGGGCCAGAGTTTGGACATCCCTGGTCTAGAGGGATTGGGGTTGAGGAAGACAAGGGGAATGTTACTGGACGGCACCTGTTTAAACCCATTGAATTGAAACACCGAACCTCAGGGCATTTCGCCGCAATTTCAGTGCAATTCGGTGGCCAGTGAACAGAACACACCATGGTCTTCTATGGGAAAATTTTCGGTGCTGCTGATTTGCGGTGAACTGTATCATTTTTCAACGTCGATTCTCTGTATTTGGTGAACAGATGAATTGCAGTGAAATTGCAGATATGGTGAAATTCACCGTCCGGTGAAGCTCTGGGCCAATTCAGAGTTTAGTGAATAAGCCCCCAGAGAAACTGAACAGCAAAACATCCTTCTCTCACCTTGTCACAGGTAACATTTATTTATCGAACGTATCCGGTAGGTTCTCCCAGCAGAGAGCAGGTTTGTAACCTCGTTACATTTTCGGCAGAGCGTGTGACGCCACGATGGAGTTTACGGTGATAATATGAAGGGACAGTTCAGTGATGAGACGATGTACATATATATATATACCTGGGTTTTTATCCTTCACACGAGGTGACACAAGGGGGATTAGGTCCAGGCAAGCTCTCCCCAGGTCCTTGTTTGTCAGATGTGCAGAGCGCAGAGCGCAGAGCGCAGAGCGCAGAGCAGCTGGTTTCTCTTTGGGGTTTTATCCATTTTAACCATAAGAGGTTTTGCTGCTTCTAAACAACCATCAAGGCGATGGCGCAGATTGGTGGACACATCAAATAAATACCGCAGAGACCCCCAGATAGATTCAGGTTGTCCCAATAAAAATGCTTTTTGGTGGTCGATCTGTTTAAATAAAAATGCAGGACGAAGAGAAATAGTGTTATTTGTTTTTAAAATTCTTTATAATTTCGCAAAGACGCAGAATGTGAAACGTAAGCGTGACCGCACAGGACCGGCACATCAAGGCACAAAAAACTATACAACACAGATCAAAAGTACAAAACTCGTAAGGAGCGTCTCAATATCTCAAATAACAAGGGGGGGAGGGGTGGAAGGGGCGACAATACCAGGCGGGCCACACAAAGGAATTGGTGGAGTCAGCAAGGGAACAACAGAGGGAACAAAATGAGAATGGGAGAGTGGCGCGAGGAGGGCAGGGGACTGACCAATAGAGGTGAAATTGGCGACACACCTCGGCAACCCAAGGGAAAGCCGAGGGCCATGGAAGAGGTCAAGCGGCCGGGAGACCTGGGGCAAAGAAAAAACGTCCAGAGCCATGGTTGCCGTCTTGGTGACTCGCCCAGGTCAACCCAGTGTTCTGCACGCACCAAAAAAAAAAAAAAGAAAAGCCCCAAGAAACCCACAAAAGTCTCAGAGAGGCAAAAAGCAAAGTTCACAGGGAAGGAAAGCACCCAGGCACATAAATAACAAAAAGGAAGCGTGCAAATAAGGGGGGAGGGAACAAAAACAGAGTCTGCTGGTCCCAAAGAGTCTCGACAGACCAGGACTATGAAAAATCAAAGAGACATGTAATCAGAGGGACACCAACAAGAAAAAGAAAAATGAGGGGGGAAAAGAAAATGAGATGGGATGGGGGGGAGACGTCTCCTCAACCTGGATCATGCCACTGTACAGAGCACTGGTGAGACCTCACTTGGAGTACTGTGTGCAGTACTGGAGACCGTATCTCCAGAAGGATATAGACATCTTAGAGAGAGTTCAGAGAAGGGCTACTAAAATGGTGTACGGCTTGAAGGAGAAAAGTTACCAGGAAAGGCTTAATGATCTTAACATGTACAGCTTGGAAAAAAGACGAGACAGAGGAGATATGATAGAAACATTTAAATACGTAAAGGGAATCCACAAGGTAGAGGAAGGGAGTATATTTAAAAGGAAACAAAGTAGCAAAACAAGAGGACATAGTCTTAGATTAGAGGGGCAAAGGTTTAAAAGTAACATCAGGAAGCATTATTTTACTGAGAGGGTGGTGGATACATGGAACAGTCTTCCAGTAGAAGTGGTAGAGGCCAAAACAGTAATTGAATTTAAGCAGGCATGGGATAGGCATAAGGCTATCCTAAACAAAAGATAAATCCAGGTTAAGTATCCATGTAATTGGGCAGACTAGATGGGCCGAAAGGTTCTTATCTGCCGACATTTTCTATGTTTCTATGGATCCAGCAGTTCAGAAGGCAAGGCAGCACGGAGTGTAGGGTCAGCGGCACCTCCAGCACGACCATGGTGTATAGACTCACAATGGTCCAGGCAAACGGGCAGCGATATGGGCCCCAGCAACTGAATCTTCTCAGGACCCACGGGGGACATGGGGCCAGCAGTGCAGACCAGCCCAGATCAACAAGGGCCACCAAAGCCCCGGCGACAATTACCCGAGCTGATGGCTCACCTGATGCAGGCAGGGACACATCATTCAATCGAACCCTCTACGTCAGCGACTGAGAGTCCGGCAGCTCCACGCCGCAGGGGTCACCTCTCTCAGGGCACCATTCATCAGCACCCAGCACCCTCCACACAGCATGGACAGAAGCCGCCTCAGCCAGAGCATCTCAGATACACCTCCACACATGGCCACAGCATCTTGGCACAAAGCCACCCAAACTCGACAAACCCCCAACTCAGCCATCAGTCAACACACATCTCCACAGATCAGCGGCCTCTCAGCATCCTCTAACAACACAGTGAGGCACATGTCTAGGCCCGACATCCCAGCATAGTCCTCTGCGGGTGGGGGAGGTGGACTGTCCCATAGCCGGCCGGTGGACTTCCCCTTTGCCCACACCGCCCGGGCACCGTCATCGACTGGAATAAGCAGACCCCTCATCTCCGTATCCAAATTCGAAATTCTGGGGGGCACATCACAAGTGGGGGGCGGGGGCGGCAAAGGAGCATAGGGATGGAGGCCAGCAGAGCTCAAGGGAGGGAGTCAGCTGCACAGGCACCAAGATGGCCACCTGCCTCCCACTCCCACCAGGTTGCTTAACTACATCCCAGCGCCAGGTTGGTCACAGGCCCCGGGAAAACACCTTAAGTAGCACCGGCCGCTAAGCAGAGTCTCTAGGGCCGAGGTGAGCGGCATAAAGGGTGCAGCAAGGGTGTAGTGTAATATTTCAAAACAGCAAAATGAAAGTATATTATTTATGTATGTGTAGCGCTCACTCCCGGAGGAGCCGCTGAAAATGAACCACGGGTCAGTCTCCCCGCACTAGGGAATAAATATACTCCAACACAGTTGTAAGTTTTTATATTTATATAGTTTACTAAAATATTTGAGCAGATGTTGAGACACGGTATTCACAAGTATTATTACAGTATTTTCGTATCCCGGTAAAACGCGTAGCGGAAAAGAAACGAAACACGAAGCTTCGTATTTCGGAAAATAAAATATTCGCAACCGAACATAAAAGCAATGCAATTTCCCGATAGTTCAGAAAAGGGGACACGTAGCAAAAACCCCAAACATACAATCCCTTCGTACTACGGCAAACGCGCAGCGGAAAAAGAGGAAAAATATATTCGGAACGTATCTTTGTCTTTAACCCCTGTTCCGATTCGTAAAAGGAAATGAGTCCTGTACAAGTTAAGTCCCAGAATGTGAAAGTGTATCTGTGTGTGTGTGGTACCCGGGTACTGTTCAACTGGCCAGTGAGTTTATCAAAGGAAAGTCTTCGACTAGTCAGTTGGGGCCCTGTGGACTTTAAAGAGAAAACAGCATCGCGTCCTTAAATCATAAAACAGCCTTGGAGGCCTCTCACCCATCTGATGACTGCTTTAGGCTCCGCTGACCCAGGACGTCTCTCCACCCGATTTTGACTGGGGATACTAGCGGCCGGATCCGTTGTCTGACTTCATGCAGCTTGTCCAGCTCACCACCTGCTCTCCACCTGCTCTCCGTTCGAGTCCGCCGGTCTGCAGCAATGTCTGGGCTCTGGCAAGTCTCCTTCTCCTCAGGTTGAGTGACCCAAACAGGAATAACAGGTCTCCCTCGGGCTTTGGCCTAGGTTCTCCCGCGATCTCCTCAGTGCGTCTGCTTTCTCCTGTTCCCTGGCGCGCTCTGGCACTTTCTCCACGAGGCAGAGGATGTAAGTCTCCAGTCCCCACCCACTTCCTGTCTTCTTGCAAAGCATGCCGGGCATTGTAGTCCCAATGTCCAGTATCTCTGATCGCGATAGTCTCCATCTTGTGGCCAAAAATAGGTACTGCCACAGCAAGATTTTTAACACAGCGCTACATATGTTTATATGTACATTTTTATCTGTGCTATTATTTTGTGACTTTATTTTTCCATGTATATTGATAATGCAGACCCTGTGCTATATTGTGACAGATGAGGGACGCAACCTTTTATCCCAACAGTTTCTCTGTGAAGGAAAAACAAATACGTTTAATAACTTATAACTCAGTAATTGCTATTTTACCCACAGCGTTTAAGCGTTACCTACACATCCAGTGTTTCAGATAAATGATAGGAAAATATATTTAACTAAAGGCTCACAGTAGTGACACGGTTAAATAGGTATAGTGTAAAACAACTGCGCGTCTTACAGTAAAAATGCATATTACTGTCAATGCGTGTTTTCTTGTGAATTCCGGACAAGTGTGTTTTTAATGTGAGTTTTTTAAATGTGAGTCTTATTATAATTACTGTAAATACGAGTCTTACTGTACACCATGGACTTGCGAGATGTTAGTTTAAAAGTGGAAAAATTCCAGTCAGAAATTGCAGGTCGTACATTAACAGTGAAATATTAAAGCAGGGACTTGGGGCTGTAAATACACTATATTGCCAAAAGTATTGGCTCACCCATCCAAAATAATCAGAATCAGGTGTTCCAATCACTTCCATGGCCACAGGTATATAAAATCAAGCACCTAGGCATGCAGACTGTTTTTACAAACATTTGTGAAAGAATGGGTCGCTCTCAGGAGCTCAGTGAATTCCAGCGTGAACTGTGATAGGATGCCACCTGTGCAACAAATTCAGTCGTGAAATTTCCTCGCTCCTAAATATTCCACAGTCACCTGTCAGCTGTATTATAAGAACGTGGAAGTGGTTGGGAATGACAGCAACTCAGCCACGACGTGGTAGGCCACGTAAACTGACGGAGCGGGGTCAGCAGATGCTGAGGCTCATAGTGCGAAGAGGTCGCCAACTTTCTGCAGAGTCAATCGTTAAAGACCACAAAACTTCATGTGGCCTTCAGATTAGCTCAAGAACAGTGTGCAGAGAGCTTCATGGAATGGGTTTCCATGGCCGAGCAGCTGCATCCAAACCATACATCACCAAGTGCAATGCAAAGCGTCGGATGCAGTGGTATAAAAGACACCGCCACTGGACTCTAGAGCAGCGGAGACACGTTCTCTGATGTGACGAATCGTGACTCTCTCCATCTGCAATCTGATGGACGAGTCTGGTGTTTGGCGGTTCAAGCCAGGAGACGGTACTTTTCTGACTGCATTGTGCCAAGTGTAAAGTTTTGGTGTGGGGTTTTTTTTCAGGAGCTGGGCTTGGCCCCTTAGTTCCAGTGAAAGGAACTCTGAATGCTTCACCATACCAAGACATTTTGGACAATTCCATGCTCCCAACTTTGTGGGAACAGTTTGGAGCTGGCCCCTTCCTCTTCCAACATGACTGTGCATCAGTGCACAAAGCAAGGTCCATAAAGACATGGATGACAGAGTCTGGTGTGGATGAACTTGACTGGCCTGCACAGAGTCCTGACTTCAACCCCGATAGAACACCTTTGAGCTGAATTAGAGCGGAGACTGAGAGCCAGGCCTTCTTGACCAACATCAGTGTGTGACCTCACAAATGTGCTTCTGGAAGAATGGTCAAAAATTCCCATAAACACCCTCCTAAACCTTGTGGACAGCCTTCCCAGAAGAGTTGAAGCTGTTATAGCTGCAAAGGGTGGACCAACGTCATATTGAACCCTATGGATTAGGAATGGTATGTCACTTAAATTCATATGCGAGTCAAGGGAGGTGAGCGAATACTTTTGGCAATATAGTGTATATAATGGTGGAATATAAAATTAGGTATTTGCAGGTTGAAAATACGACAGTAAAATGGCAATGTATGGACTTGGTGTTTTTAACTGTACCACTAAAAAATGAATTTACGGACTTGCGCATTAAGACTGTAGTAGGGTAAATTGTAACATCCAGACTTGTGAGAATTTAATTTACATTACACAGGGTGTACATCTTTACTGTGATTGCAGATCCTAAATTATTTAAAAATGATAATTATTTCCAAATGAATACTTATTTGTTAATAATTTATTAATAATTTAATTTACAAAATATTTAAATAAGTAATATTTTTAGTAATTAACTTACTTAAATTAATTAAAAATTCAGATCCTAATTTAAGTAATTAAATTAAATTGATAATAGTTTTGATATTATATTAAGTGTTTGGAAATAATGTTTTATTTATTAATTTAAGTAAATAATAATAATAAAATGTATTTATAATAAGAATTTCCACATTATTGTGAGCAGTGTGAAAAGCCTTAAATAAATTTTACCCTTTTCTATTTTAAATTTTTTTAAAAATCATTGGTCAAAAATTGCAGATTTGTTTTCAGATAGCGAAGCTAAAAATGTGTACAATACCATCACTTTAATTAATAACATCTCTCAGATTAAATTTTTTCACAATCAAAGTTTATTGAGTTTTATACAGGAATTAAGTAGAATGAATTAAAAGGATATATGTAAAAATATATAGAAACCTCATGGATTGTTGTTATTTCTTCATTTATTTTGTCACTTCATTATTTCAGCATTTCACCCTCCTTATATTTCTTCTGTAACCATTTAACTCTTCAAATATCTGACAATACTGCAATATAGAAGGAAAATAATAAAATGTGCGATGCAATTATTGCATTAAAAAATTATAGAAAACAGTCTCATACCGGCAAATAGAGCAATTTACAAATAGTTGCACGGAGGTAGAGTAGGATCAGGAGGTGCACAGTAGATGGTAACAGTATCCAGCTCCAGCGTACAAGAGGCGATCTGCATGATCAAATAGATGGGGACTGAAACTGTGATGGGACTTCTGGATACCCGCCGACTGGGTATCTCCACCAAGAGGTGCTTTCTATGTTATGGACCTCCACATTGCTTCATAGGATTTACCCAATAACCGACAGAACCGATTTTGAAAGTAGAAACACAAGACTGATTTTATTAAAATTTGGCAGACACTTTTAACAATTCTTAGGGACAACCCCCCTGTGATAGCATAAACAAACTCAAGCCCACATGAAGAAAAGGTGGGGAAATTTCACAGAATTGACTTGCCCCAGGCTCTTGGATGCTTCATGGGGATGGGCAAACAGTGAATTGATTGTATATTGAAAAACACAAATATAATTTATAAGATCCACCAGCTCAGGATTCCCAATAGTCTGGGGAAACGAGTCTGTCGTTTTAATAAAAAACAATGTCAGTTTCCACTTAGCCAGGCAGAGGGCAAAGGATCCAGAACAGCTCCACAGACCCAGCTACTTTCCGTGCCTTACCACTGCCAACACCCCACAGCACCAACCACACAACCGCTAAATAAAAAGCCCCTGCATCCTGGAGGCTGTCACATGAACCAGAGCTGTCAAGACTCCCAAATTTCCCATCATTATGGCCAAGAAGAAATCAGAGATGTGTAAGTAAAAGGTTAGAATTAGAACAATTAATTGGGCAGACTAGATGGGCCGAAAGGTTCTTATCTGTCGAAATATTTCTATGTTTCTATGTTTTTCTATGTTTCAATAACAAAAGGCAGTAGAATAAAGAGTTAATAAGGGCAGGACCGCTCAAGAGTCAAGGTCGCGCGGCATATCCATCCCCCACAGGGACCACACTAATCCTCCCACCATATCTCTCCACGGAAACTTGTGACACTGGTTGGTATATGAGAAGCGTATAGGACTCCTGTGCTACCTTGACCCTCAGAAAAAAAATCCTGTCCTCTAGCTCCTATGACCAAGCCATCGATCTCCCTATGGAATTCACCAAAGTCACCCATTGCCTCCAATGGACTTAGAAGGTTTACCATGGGGTGATGGTTCAAGAGTTGTCTCGGACACCCACCAAGTGAATAGTGGATAAGAGTTAATAGTGGACACCCACCAAGTGATTCTTCAGATCAGTCATCAGCCTTGAAGAACTCGTCTGCATGCCCAGTTGTCCGGACAGTTGGGTCGTATTAAAATAAGTCTGAGCATAGGGTAAGGCCAGACCTCCACATTCTTTGAATCGGCATAGGTCCATAGACGGCTCTCAGGCTCCCTTTGAAGAAACTCTCCATCTCTTGTTTATATTTTGCTGCATATTAAAATTAGGACTCAAAAGAACTTTGCAAGACTTTTTCATGCTTCTCTAAGATCTCAAACGTTGAAGTCAAATATAGATGCTTTAGTACAAAATGATGGTCAACCAAGACATCGATAGCTTTAATGAATAATTGTATTAATTTAAATGTATGGAATTCAGATCGACTGACCAAAATAAATTATTTTAATCAGTATAAAGGATGCACGACTTGCTCATTGAAATGGTTTTGAAATGAAGAACTAGGGTCATCAACAAATAAACATTGAATTTCAGTCAATACCCTGTTAATACGTGTCATAAAGAGACTAAGAGAGTCTGATTCAGACACTATACCCGACACAAGATCCAGCAATATCTGCAAGGTTTTGGTTTCAAAAAAATACATTTCTTTTAGAGAAGTGACAATGAGAAATTTCATGGACACCTTCATAATGATTCTTCTTCACCTGTTTCTGCATTGAGCATCAGTGAAGCCCAACATGAAGATTTCTGGCATTTATTGGGTTAAAAGTTTCCACTTTTTGGGACAATGACGTGATTTTTGCCCATCATTACAGCAATCTGAATAACTTTCTCAAGGCTCTGTGCACATCTTTATTTCTCAAGCTATAGATCATAGGGTTCAGCATTGGCATGATTATAGCATAAAATACCGAGAGTACTTTTCCTCTGTTATCGTCTACAGATACATTTGCTGTCATGAAGATGACCATGGCCAACCCAAAGAACATGGTCACAACGATAAGGTGTGGGGTACAACTGGAAAAAGCCTTGTATCGTCTAGAGTGGATTCCTTTTATTGAAGAAATAATTTTATAGTAAGACAAAAGAATGAGAAGAAGTGGAACCAGTAGGCTGATGGCATTTCCAAGGAAGGTCATGGAGTTCGATCTAGAGCTATCACTGCAGGACAAGGTCATCAGGTATTTAAATGAGCACATGAAATGGTTAATGATGTTTGGACCACAAAATGTTGACCTATATACATTGAAGATGTTATGAGATGCCGTGGCAGAACTCACTGTCCACATAACCGTGGCCATCAACGCACAAACTGATTGATTCATGATCCTGCTGTAATGCAACGGCTTACAGATTGCAACGTATCGATCACATGCCATGAAGACTAGAAGAATGCTTTCAGTCACTACCAAAAGGATATTAAAAAACATTTGGGTGGCACAAGCTGCGAACACGATGCTTTTAGTCCTGTTTATGAAATCTACAAGCATCTTGGGAACAATGGCTGAAGGACCCCCGATATTAATGAAGGACAGGTTGATGAGAAAGAAATACATTGGGTTGTGTAGCCGGGGATCAAAGGTCACAGCCAGAATAAGGAAGATATTTGCCAAAAGTAATACCACATAGACAACCAAGAAGATGAGGAATAATACAATTTGTACGTTGGGGTCGCTGGATAACCCAAGAAGTATGAAGTGGGTCACAGTACTGTGATTCCTGCTTTCCATGAATGCCAAGATTTAATTCTGAGCAATTCCTATTTCCTGTTGAAAGAACAGAGACACAGACATGTAAAAGCATGACAGATATCATGTAATCCTCTTAATTAATATTAATTACTGTAAATCATTCCTGACAGTGAAACACATTACCATGATCTGCATTTTCTTTGGTTACCAATCACTATCTCACTGAACGATGTTTATGAGACTTGGGTGGAACATCATACTTCCGTTTTTTTTATTTTGGATTCACATTCCAGCCAGTACAGCCGCTTCTTCCCACCTGTCTCTTAATATCCACACTCGTAACAAATTCAGTTTTAATATTTGGTCTGTGTAATATCTTCATATGACTGATGCAGAGGCAGGTTATGGATGAATTACTTATTCTCTTTATTCACTGGTACAGACACAGCTCTCCCACTCAGGAAACTGACAACAAAAACCCCTGACCCGGAAACACTATACTTAAACAGAAAACAGGTAACACAAACAACTACTATGCCCTCTAGTGGTAGATAAGTATAACACTGATCTACTACATACCCTTTCCTCTGATAACACTAGTTTCAAACATGCAGTTCACATGTCCATATGCACACAGAAACTTCTACTAAACTCGGGACTTCGGATAGACTACCTCCATCCCAGTGAGTACCAGGATGCATTCTTGTCCTGTGGCTGGGGAACTCACTACTAAACTAAGCATAATCCTGCAGGTACGTTGGTGCTTTCTTCGGTTTGGTGGATCTCCTTAACTCTTGCTACTCCTCCACACCTGGAGACTCCGACAGCTGTTCCGTTGGAAGGTCTCCCCCCATCTGCACCTCATTACCATCTTCTGCAAGAACGTCATCAAGGGGGTGCCAGCTGCACCCTATCTGGCATTAATTTGTTCTCCAAACCTGACGGTGTCCCCGGAGATACAATATGTCTAGATCTCACCTGATCAATATGCCAATGCACAATCTGGCCATTTCCAAGTGCGACTGTGCATGACACATGTCCCGTCTTTTCCTGAACTGTCCCCGGAATCCAGGCAGGTCCCATACCAAATTTTCTAGTGTAAACTAGGTCACCTTCCATTAGATGTCTCTCCTTAGCATGATAAAGCTTTTGCTTCAACTGTTTTTCCTGCATCTGACCTTTAAAATCTGGAGGTATTAGGTCCAAAGTGGAACGCAATTTTCTTCCACATAAACAGTTCTGCAGGCAATTTTCCAGACGTTGACTGGGGAGTTATCCTGTAACTAAACAATGCTCCAGCCAGCCTGACCTCAATGGAATCTCCTGAGCTTTTTTCATCAGGCCTTTAAATGTCTGCACCGCCTTTTCTGCCAGTCCATTGGATGCTGCATGGTAAGGTGCCGTGGTTACGTGTTTTATACCATTTTGGGCAATAAAACTCTTGAAACTCCATACTTGTAAAACTGCTGCCATTGTCTGAAACAACCATTTTGGGTATTCCATGTTGACTAAAACTCTGAGACAGTGAACAGTTACTGCAGAGGTGGATTTATTTAAGGGATACACCTCTATCCATTTAGAGTAAGCATCCACCAAAATCAAAAACATCTTACCCATCCATGGGCCAGCATAGTCAATGTGAATTCTTCTCCATGGGAGACTTGGTACTTCCCAAGGATGTAAAGGTGCACACTGGGGAGAATTTTGATTTTCTTGGCACAAGGTGCAAGTTTTCACAATTCCTTCTATATCGGCATCCATCTTCGGCCACCACATATAGCTCCGTGCCAGTCCTTTCATTCTGATTATGCCTGGATGATTGGTGTGTAACTGTTTTAGTAGGTCTGTACGACCTGGGGTTGGAATGACTACTCGGGCACCCCACAAGACACAACCTGCATGCACACTCAGTTCCTCTTTCCTTTTTGCATAAGCTCCAAACACTGATTTATCCACTCTTTTTGGCCATCCTCTGAGGACAAACTCTCTAACCCGTGCCAAAACGGTATCCGTATCTGTCCATTTCCTCACCTGGTCGGCTTAATCAATGGTACGCCATTTTCTTCCAACAGAAGTACTCTCTCTTCCTTAGCAGAAAGTCTCCACCTCATTCCCTGCCACCGTCAACCGGCTCAGGCCATCCGCATTTTGATGATCCTTTCCTGCTTTGTACACAATAGAGTACTCATATCCACATAACGTCACAGCCCATCTCTGAATGCGGGGTGAGGCCATATGTGGCACCTCCTTCAGTTCATTAAATAATGAGATCAGTGGTTTATGGTCTGTTACGATGGTAAATTGTCTCCCATACAAGTATGTGTGAAACTTCTTTACCCCAAAAATTACAGCAAGGCCCTCCTTCTCAACTTGAGAATATTTTTTCTCCGCTGCATTCAGGGTCCGTGAGACGAATCCTATTGGCCATTTTGGTCCATCCTCCAGGCTGTGTGACAACACCGCCCCCATGCAATCAAGCGTCACAAGCCAGGATAATGGGTTTGTTTACATCATAATGCACCAACAAGGCATCCGACTGGAGAAGATTTTTTGACTTTTCAAAGGCCTCTTTTTGCTCACAACCCCAGATCCATTTAGTCTCTTTCCTCGGTAGTTGCATGCAACGGTGGCCAGTAAGGTAGACAAACCTGGTAGGAATTTTATAGTAATTGTTCAGTAGGCCCAAGTAAGCCTTTAGTTCACTCACAGACTGTGGTGTGGGCGCTTCCTGTATGGCCTGCACCTTTTCTGCAACTGGCTGCACACCTGCAGCACTGATCTTGTGACCCAGAAAAAACACTTATTTTCCCAGGAATTCACACTTACTCCTTTTCAGTCTCAGTCAACTTTTTTTTAGCCGAGACAAAACTTCCTATAGATTTCTTAAATGTTCCTCCTCGCTGGCACCAGTAACTAAAATGTCATCTAAGTAGACTGCGACATTTGGCATGTTTTTGTAAGATTCCCTCCATAGTACGTTGGAAAATGGCTGGGCTCGACTCCACTCCAAGTGGCAATCTACAGTAAGTATACGACCCTTTGTGTGCATTAACAGTCCCTTCCTTTTAGCGATTTCATCCAGCACAATCTGCTGATATGCATGACTCATATCCAGTTTGGAGAATTTGTGGCCTCCCGCCAACTGAGCAAACAATTATTCCACTTTAGGAATAGGGTATTGCTCCACACTGGATGCTCAGTTTACTGTGAGTTTGTAATCTCCACAGATGCGAATTGAAACATCCGGCTTCCTCACCGGCACGATGGGGGCTGCCCATTCTGAAAATTGTACTGGTTCTATAATTTTCTCATCTACCAGTCTCTGCTAGGGATGTGCGTTTCGGGTTTCAGAATTTCGGAATTTTCACGAAATTTCCCGATTTGTGTCTTCGGATTCGGCCAAATTTCTGAATCGGGTCGGACCCGAAAACCGATAGATCCGAAAAGTTTTCCGAGCCGAAACGAAAAATTTTCGGATTTTTCGAATGGACTTGAAATGTGTCAAATCGAAAATTTATTTTTGCTCTATTCATGATTTCGGTTCCATTCGTGATTTCGGTTCCATTTCGGTAATTCTGGAAATCGATATTTAACTATTATCGGTTATATCGCTGATTCTGTAAATTTTGTTATTTGTAAATGCGTATCACTTGTTTCTTGTGGCATTCGGGTCAGTTTAGCATTTTTTAAATCGTTTTGTTTCATTTTTTTTGTTCCTGGCTTTCATACCATTTTAATATGATTAAATAAAGTTGTGAAATGTATATTCAATTATTCATAAGAAAAAAAGGATCTTTATTTAATAAAAAAAAACACGATAGAATCGCCACAATTATCGTAGACACTTTGAAACGAGGAGAACAGAAGTTCCTAAAAAACGAAAATTTCCGAAATTTCTGAAAAGTCGATACAAAAAACGAGCAAAGTGACCCGAAAACACGAAAAATGGTCGATATTCCGAAAAAAAGCATGTACACGAAAAACGAACTGAACCGAACCGAATCGAAACAGAAATCGGTCGAAACGAGCCGAATCGAAAATTTTAAGCATCCGAACAAATCGAACCGAATCAAACCGAAAAAAAATCGATGCACAAGCCTAGTCTCTGCAGTTCTGCCTCCACCAGAGGTTTGACAGCAAAAGGTATCCGTCGCAGCTTATAAAATCGTTGATGGGCCTCTTAGTTCACATGAATTTTAGCTGTGGTGCCTTTCAGCTGACCTAGCTCTTCTTTGAACACCTCAGCATGTCTGTCTAGAATGTCGACCACATTTTAGTGTCGGACTGTCTGTTACTGTATTCACCAGTTGGGGTAACAATTTAAAGTCTTTCAGCCCGCTTGGCCCCAACAAATTTGGCTCAGCCCCTTCAACCACCACCATAGTTAGTTTTCCTCTTTTCTAATGACACTGCACAGTTCCTATAACCTGACCTAACACAAGCATCTTCTCACCTGTATATGTTTTTAACGTCAGGTTGCATGGTTCCCACTCTGGTATGTCTGTATTTTCCATAGCTTTGAGTATTGCTTTTTGCTGATAATTGTAATTAGGGATGAGCCGAACGCCCCTGTGTTCGGTTCGACTTCGAACTCGAACAATTTCAAAAGTTCGAGTTCGAACTCGAACACGATCCGAACTCAATGTAAGTCAATGGGACCCGAACGTTCGATTTTTAGAGTGCCCTCCAAGAGGGCATATATGCTAGATATCCAACCCTAAATGGCTCTGGTCCACCTTCAAGACCCTCCTCTACCCACCTGAACCTCCCCCCTCAGCTGCCTTCAGCGCTCAAGACCTGGCAGACTACTTCCTCAGTAAAACTCTAACTATCAGAAGCAACATCCCAACACAAGATAGTTATCTGCCACCTCCACTCCCAGAGGTCCCCTCTGTCACCCTCTGCCGCTTCCTCCCAGCCACTGAGGAGGAAGTCAATTCCTTATTGTTCTCCTCACATCTCACCACGTGCCCGCTCGACCCCATTCCCTCACATCTAATTCCTCCCTCTCCTCCTCCCTCACCCCTGCTCTCACACATCTTTCAACCTATCTCTCTCCACTGGCTCCTTTCCATCCGCCTTCAAACACGCGCTAGTTACCCCTTTACTAAAGAAACCATCCCTCGATCCCAACTCTCCATCCAACTACCGCCCTGTATCCCTGCTTCCTTTACCTCTAAGCTCTTAGAAAAGACTAGTCTTCAACCGCCTCTCCCTCTTCCTGTCCTCCAATTCCCTACTTGACCCCTTGCAATCTGGCTTCCGTCCCCTACACTCAACTGAAACTGCCCTCACCAAAGTCACCAATGACCTCCTAACTGCTAAAAAACACGGCAACTATTCTATTCTCATCCTGCTTGACTTCTCGGCTTTTTTGACACTGTTGACCACCCCCTCCTTCTACAGACCCTCAACTCTCTGGGTCTCGGTGACACTGCACTTGCTTGGGTTGACTCCTATTTATCCAACAGGTCCTTCTGTGTGTCCTTTGCTGGTAACTCCTCCTCTTCATTGCCTCTATCTGTTGGTGTACCTCAAGTCTCTGTCCTTGGTCCTCTGCTCTTTTCCATCTACACTTCCTCCCTGGGCAAAATCATCAACAGCTTTGGCTTTTACCACCTCTACGCTGATGACACTCAGATCTACCTCTCTACCCCTGATCTCTCTCCCCCTGTCCTTTCAAAAGTCAGTGACTGTTTATCTGGCATCTCCTCCTGGATGGCCTCCCACCACCTAAAGATCAACATGTCAAAGACTGAGCTCCTACTTATTCCTCCCTCCAATGCCTCCCCACCTCCTGACTTCTCTATCACGGTGGAGGGTATCACCATCTCCCCATCAAACCAAGTTCGCTGTCTTGGAGTTACACTTGACTCTGCTCTTTCCTTCATCCCCCACATCAAGTCTCTTTCCTCCTCCTGCCGATACCAACTGCGTAATATTTCCAGAATTCGGCCATTTCTTACCGCTGTCACCACAAACACAACTCATACACGCCCTGGTAATCTCCCGACTCGACTATTGCAATAATCTCTTATCTGGCCTCCCTCTGTCCCGCCTCTCCCCCTACAATCCATCCTGAACGCCTCCGCCAGGCTAATTCACCTCACCCGCCGCTCTGTCTCTGCCGCTCCCCTCTGCGAGTCCCTTCACTGGCTCCCCATCCACTGCAGAATTAAGTTCAAAATCCTTATCTACAAAACCCTCACTAACTCAGCTCCCCACTATCTGTCTTCACTAATCACCAAATACACCCCAGCCCGCTCCCTAAGGTCAAACAGTGACCTGCACCTAGCTTCTCCCCGCATCACCTCTTCCCATGATAGACTGCAGGATTTCTCACGCGCAGCCCCCACTCTCTGTAACGCTCTCCCTCGTACTGTCAGACTTTCCCCTAACTTCTCTTCCTTCAAACGCTCCCTTAAAACATTCCTATTTAGGGAAGCTTACCACCCAACTCACTGACGCAACCATCAATCACTCTCACCTTAAAGTCCTCTCCTCCTGTTTCCAACCC
This sequence comes from Leptobrachium leishanense, assembly GCA_009667805.1. Taxonomy (NCBI): domain Eukaryota; kingdom Metazoa; phylum Chordata; class Amphibia; order Anura; family Megophryidae; genus Leptobrachium; species Leptobrachium leishanense. Next base: position 40,449,921 of record CM019066.1, on the reverse strand, counting down.
CAACCCTCCTAGATTGTGAGTTCCTATGGGAATAGGGCCCTCATCTCCTCCTGTAATGTTTGTCAAATGTTGTTCAATGTATTGTATTGTAACACTGTCTATACTGTGCCTATTGTACAGCGCTGCAGAATATGCTGGCACTTTATAAATAAAGAATAATAATAATAATAATTCCTATACAGGAATTAAGTAGAATGAATTAAAAGGATATATGTAAAAATATATAGAAACCTCATGGATTGTTGTTATTTCTTCATTTATTTTGTCACTTCATTATTTCAGCATTTCACCCTCCCTTATTTTCTTCTGTACCCATTTATCTTTCCAAATATCTGACAATACTGCAATATAGAAAGGAAAATAAATAAAATGTGCGAGGCAATTATTGCATAAAAAAACTATAGAAACACAGTCTCATACCGGCAACAGAGCAATTTACAACAACCTGTTGCGAGGTAGAGCAGGATCAGGAGGTGCACAGTAGATGGTAACAGTATCCAGCTCCAGCGCACAAGAGAAGCCTCTGCATGTCAAATAGATGGGGAAACTGAACTGTGATGGACTTCTGGATACCCCGACTGGGTATCTCCACCAAGAGGTGCTTTCTATGTTATGGACCTCCAAATTGCTTCATAGGATTTACCCAATAACCAGACAGAACCGATTTTGAAAGTAGAAAACCAAAGACTGATTTATTAAAATTTGGGCAGACACTTTTAACAATTCTTCGGGACAACCCCCCTGTGATGCATAAACAAACTCAAGCCCACACTGAAGAAAAGGTGGGGAATTTCACAGAATTGACTTGCCCAGGCTCTTGGATGCTTCATGGGGATGGGCAAACAGTGAATTGATGTATATTGAAAAACCAAATATATTTATAAGATCCACCAGCTAAGGATTCCCCAATAGTCTGGGGAAACGAGTCTCGTTTTAATAAAAACAATGTCAGTTTCCACTTAGCCAGGCAAGAGGGCAAAGGAATCCGAAACAGCTCCACAGACCCAGCTACTTTCCGTGCCCTTACCTGGCCAACACCCCCAGCACCCACAACCAAACCGCTAAATAAAAAGCCCCTGCATCCTGGGGCTGTCACATGAACCAAGAGCTGTCAAGACTCCCAAATTTCCCATCATTATGGCCAAGAAGAAATCAGAGATGTGTAAGTAAGAAGGTTAGAATTAGAAACAATTAATTGGGCAGACTAGATGGGCCGAAAGGTTCTTATCTGTCGAAATATTTTCTATGTTTCTATGTTTTTCTATGTTTCAATAACAAAAAGGCAGTAGAATAAAGAGTTAATAAGGGCAGGACCGCTCAAGAGTCAAGGTCGCCGGCATATCCATCCCCCACAGGGACCACACTAATCCCTCCCACCATATTCTCCACGGAAACTTGTGACACTGGATTGGTATACATGGAAGCTGTATAGGACTCCTGTGCTACCTTGACCCTCAGAAAAAAAATCCTGTCCTCAGCTCCTATGACCAAGCCATCGATCTCCCTATGGAAATTCACCAAAGTCACCCATTGCCCTCCAATGGACTCAGAAGGTTTACCATGGGGTGATGGTTCAAGAGTTGTCTCGGACACCCACCAAGTGAATAGTGGATAAGAGTTAATAGTGGACACCCCACCAAGTGATTCTTCAGATCAGTCATCAGCCTTGAAGAACTCGTCTGCATGCCCAGTTGTCCGGACAGTTGGGTCGTATTAAAATAAGTCTGAGCATAGGGTAAGGCCAGACCTCCACATTCTTTGAATCGGCATAGGTTCCATAGCCGGCTCTCAGGCTCCCTTTGAAGAAACTCTCCATCTCTTGTTTATATTTGCTGCATATTAAAATTAGGACTCAAAAGAACTTTGCAAGACTTTTTCATGCTTCTCTAAGATCTCAAACGTTGAAGTCAAATATAGATGCTTTAGTACAAAATGATGGTCAACCAAGACATCGATAGCTTATTATGAATAATTGTATTAATTTAAATGTATGGAATTCAGATCGACTGACCAAAATAAATTATTTTAATCAGTATAAAGGATGCACGACTTGCTCATTGAAATGGTTTTGAATGAAGAACTAGGGTCATCAACAAATAAACATTGAATTTCAGTCAATACCCTGTTAATAACGTGTCATAAAGAGACTAAGAGAGTCTGATTCAGACACTATACCCGACACAAGCTCCAGCAATATCTGCAAGGTTTTGGTTTTAAAAAATACATTTCTTTTAGAGAAGTGACAATGAGAAATTTCATGGACACCTTCATAATGATTCTTCTTCACCTGTTTCTGCATTGAGCATCAGTGAAGCCCAACATGAAGATTTCTGGCATTTATTGGGTTAAAAGTTTCCACTTTTTGGGACAATGACGTGATTTTTGCCCATCATTACAGCAATCTGAATAACTTTCTCAAGGCTCTGTGCACATCTTTATTTCTCAAGCTATAGATCATAGGGTTCAGCATTGGCATGATTATAGCATAAAATACCGAGAGTACTTTTCCTCTGTTATCGTCTACAGATACATTTGCTGTCATGAAGATGACCATGGCCAACCCAAAGAACATGGTGACAACGATAAGGTGTGGGGTACAACTGGAAAAAAGCCTTGTATCGTCTAGAGTGGATTCCTTTTATTGAAGAAATAATTTTTTATAGTAAGACAAAAGAATGAGAAGAAGTGGAACCAGTAGGCTGATGGCATTTCCAAGGAAGGTCATGGAGTTCGATCTAGAGCTATCACTGCAGGACAAGGTCATCAGGTATTTAAATGAGCACATGAAATGGTTAATGATGTTTGGACCACAAAATGTTGACCTATATACATTGAAGATGTTATGAGATGCCGTGGCAGAACTCACTGTCCACATAACCGTGGCCATCAACGCACAAACTGATTGATTCATGATCCTGCTGTAATGCAACGGCTTACAGATTGCAACGTATCGATCACATGCCATGAAGACTAGAAGAATGCTTTCAGTCACTACCAAAAGGATATTAAAAAACATTTGGGTGGCACAAGCTGCGAACACGATGCTTTTAGTCCTGTTTATGAAATCTACAAGCATCTTGGGAACAATGGCTGAAGGACCCCCGATATTAATGAAGGACAGGTTGATGAGAAAGAAATACATTGGGTTGTGTAGTCGGTGATCAAAGGTCACAGCCAGAATAAGGAAGATATTTGCCAAAAGTAATACCACATAGACAACCAAGAAGATGAGGAATAATACAATTTGTACGTTGGGGTCGCTGGAAAACCCAAGAAGTATGAAGTGGGTCACAGTACTGTGATTCCTGCTTTCCATGAATGCCAAGATTTAATTCTGAGCAATTCCTATTTCCTGTTGAAAGAACAGAGACACAGACATGTAAAAGCATGACAGATATCATGTAATCCTCTTAATTAATATTAATTACTGTAAATCATTCCTGACAGTGAAACACATTACCATGATCTGCATTTTCTTTGGTTACCAATCACTATCTCACTGAACGATGTTTATGAGACTTGGGTGGAACATCATACTTCCGTTTTTTTTTATTTTGGATTCACATTCCAGCCAGTACAGCCGCTTCTTCCCACCTGTCTCTTAATATCCACACTCGTAACAAATTCAGTTTTTAATATTTGGTCTGTGTAATATCTTCATATGACTGATGCAGAGGCAGGTTATGGATGAATTACTTATTCTCTTTATTCACTGGTACAGACACAGCTCTCCCACTCAGGAAACTGACAACAAAAACCCCTGACCCGGAAACACTATACTTAAACAGAAAACAGGTAACACAAACAACTATGCCCTCTAGTGGTAGATAAGTATAACACTGATCTACTACATACCCTTTCCTCTGATAACACTAGTTTCAAACATGCAGTTCACATGTCCATATGCACACAGAAACTTCTACTAAACTCGGGACTTCGGATAGACTACCTCCATCCCAGTGAGTACCAGGATGCATTCTTGTCCTGTGGCTGGGGAACTCACTACTAAACTAAGCATAATCCTGCAGGTACGTTGGTGCTTTCTTCGGTTTGGTGGATCTCCTTAACTCTTGCTACTCCTCCACACCTGGAGACTCCGACAGCTGTTCCGTTGGAAGGTCTCCCCCCATCTGCACCTCATTACCATCTTCTGCAAGAACGTCATCAAGGGGGTGCCAGCTGCACCCTATCTGGCATTAATTTGTTCTCCAAACCTGACGGTGTCCCCGGAGATACAATATGTCTAGATCTCACCTGATCAATATGCCAATGCACAATCTGGCCATTTCCAAGTGCGACTGTGCATGACACAGGTCCCGTCTTTTCCTGAACTGTCCCCGGAATCCAGGCAGGTCCCATACCAAATTTTCTAGTGTAAACTAGGTCACCTTCCATTAGATGTCTCTCCTTAGCATGATAAAGCTTTTGCTTCAACTGTTTTTCCTGCATCTGACCTTTAAAATCTGGAGGTATTAGGTCCAAAGTGGAACGCAATTTTCTTCCACATAACAGTTCTGCAGGCAATTTTCCAGACGTTGACTGGGGAGTTATCCTGTAACTAAACAATGCTCCAGCCAGCCTGACCTCAATGGAATCTCCTGAGCTTTTTTTCATCAGGCCTTTAAATGTCTGCACCGCCTTTTCTGCCAGTCCATTGGATGCTGCATGGTAAGGTGCCGTGGTTACGTGTTTTATACCATTTTGGGCAATAAACTCTTGAAACTCCATACTTGTAAAACTGCTGCCATTGTCTGAAACAACCATTTTGGGTATTCCATGTTGACTAAAACTCTGAGACAGTGAACAGTTACTGCAGAGGTGGATTTATTTAAGGGATACACCTCTATCCATTTAGAGTAAGCATCCACCAAAATCAAAAACATCTTACCCATCCATGGGCCAGCATAGTCAATGTGAATTCTTCTCCATGGGAGACTTGGTACTTCCCAAGGATGTAAAGGTGCACACTGGGGAGAATTTTGATTTTCTTGGCACAAGGTGCAAGTTTTCACAATTCCTTCTATATCGGCATCCATCTTCGGCCACCACATATAGCTCCGTGCCAGTCCTTTCATTCTGATTATGCCTGGATGATTGGTGTGTAACTGTTTTAGTAGGTCTGAACGACCTGGGGTTGGAATGACTACTCGGGCACCCCACAAGACACAACCTGCATGCACACTCAGTTCCTCTTTCCTTTTTGCATAAGCTCCAAACACTGATTTATCCACTCTTTTTGGCCATCCTCTGAGGACAAACTCTCTAACCCGTGCCAAAACGGTATCCGTATCTGTCCATTTCCTCACCTGGTCGGCTTTAATCAATGGTACGCCATTTTCTTCCAACAGAAGTACTCTCTCTTCCTTAGCAGAAGTCTCCACCTCATTCCCTGCCACCGTCAACCGGCTCAGGCCATCCGCATTTTGATGATCCTTTCCTGCTTTGTACACAATAGAGTACTCATATCCACATAACGTCACAGCCCATCTCTGAATGCGGGGTGAGGCCATATGTGGCACCTCCTTCAGTTCATTAAATAATGAGATCAGTGGTTTATGGTCTGTTACGATGGTAAATTGTCTCCCATACAAGTATGTGTGAAACTTCTTTACCCCAAAAATTACAGCAAGGCCCTCCTTCTCAACTTGAGAATATTTTTTCTCCGCTGCATTCAGGGTCCGTGAGACGAATCCTATTGGCCATTTTGGTCCATCCTCCAGGCTGTGTGACAACACCGCCCCCATGCAATCAAGCGTCACAAGCCAGGATAATGGGTTTGTTTACATCATAATGCACCAACAAGGCATCCGACTGGAGAAGATTTTTTGACTTTTCAAAGGCCTCTTTTTGCTCACAACCCCAGATCCATTTAGTCTCTTTCCTCGGTAGTGCATGCAACGGTGCCAGTAAGGTAGACAAACCTGGTAGGAATTTATAGTAATTGTTCAGTAGGCCCAAGTAAGCCTTTAGTTCACTCACAGACTGTGGTGTGGGCGCTTCCTGTATGGCCTGCACCTTTTCTGCAACTGGCTGCACACCTGCAGCACTGATCTTGTGACCCAGAAAAAACACTTATTTTCCCAGGAATTCACACTTACTCCTTTTCAGTCTCAGTCAACTTTTTTTTAGCCGAGACAAAACTTCCTATAGATTTCTTAAATGTTCCTCCTCGCTGGCACCAGTAACTAAAATGTCATCTAAGTAGACTGCGACATTTGGCATGTTTTGTAAGATTCCCTCCATAGTACGTTGGAAAATGGCTGGGCTCGACTCCACTCCAAGTGGCAATCTACAGTAAGTATACGACCCTTTGTGTGCATTAACAGTCCCTTCCTTTTTAGCGATTTCATCCAGCACAATCTGCTGATATGCATGACTCATATCCAGTTTGGAGAATTTGTGGCCTCCCGCCAACTGAGCAAACAATTCTTCCACTTTAGGAATAGGGTATTGCTCCACACTGGATGCTCAGTTTACTGTGAGTTTGTAATCTCCACAGATGCGAATTGAAACATCCGGCTTCCTCACCGGCACGATGGGGGCTGCCCATTCTGAAAATTGTACTGGTTCTATAATTTTCTCATCTACCAGTCTCTGCTAGGGATGTGCGTTTCGGGTTTCAGAATTTCGGAATTTTCACGAAATTTCCCGATTTGTGTCTTCGGATTCGGCCAAATTTCTGAATCGGGTCGGACCCGAAAACCGATAGATCCGAAAAGTTTTCCGAGCCGAAACGAAAAATTTTCGGATTTTTCGAATGGACTTGAAATGTGTCAAATCGAAATTTATTTTTGCTCTATTCATGATTTCGGTTCCATTCGTGATTTCGGTTCCATTTCGGTAATTCTGGAAATCGTATATTTAACTATTATCGGTTATATCGCTGATTCTGTAAATTTTGTATTTGTAAATGCGTATCACTTGTTTCTTGTGGCATTCGGGTCAGTTTAGCGTTTTTTTAAATCGTTTTGTTCATTTTTTTTGTTCCTTGGCTTTCATACCATTTTAATATGATTAAATAAAGTTGTGAAATGTATATTCAATTATTCATAAGAAAAAAAGGATCTTTATTTAATAAAAAAAAACACGATAGAATCGCCAGAATTATCGTAGACACTTTGAAACGAGAACAGACGTTCCTAAAAAACGAAAATTTCCGAAATTTCTGAAAAGTCGATACAAAAAACGAGCAAAGTGACCCGAAAACACGAAAAATGGTCGATATTCCGAAAAAAAGCATGTACACGAAAAACGAACTGAACCGAACCGAATCGAAACAGAAATCGGTCGAAACGAGCCGAATCGAAAATTTTAAGCATCCGAACAAATCGAACCGAATCAAACCGAAAAAAAATCGATGCACAAGCCTAGTCTCTGCAGTTCTGCCTCCACCAGAGGTTTGACAGCAAAAGGTATCCGTCGCAGCTTATAAAATCGTTGATGGGCCTCTTAGTTCACATGAATTTTAGCTGTGGTGCCTTTCAGCTGACCTAGCTCTTCTTTGAACACCTCAGCATGTCTGTCTAGAATGTCGACCACATTTAGTGTCGGACTGTCTGTTACTGTATTCACCAGTTGGGGTAACAATTTTAAGTCTTTCAGCCCGCTTGGCCCCAACAAATTTGGCTCAGCCCCTTCAACCACCACCATAGTTAGTTTTCCTCTTTTCTAATGACACTGCACAGTTCCTATAACCTGACCTAACACAAGCATCTTCTCACCTGTATATGTTTTTAACGTCAGGTTGCATGGTTCCCACTCTGGTATGTCTGTATTTTTCCATAGCTTTGAGTATTGCTTTTTGCTGATAATTGTAATTAGGGATGAGCCGAACGCCCCTGTGTTCGGTTCGACTTCGAACTCGAACAATTTCAAAAGTTCGAGTTCGAACTCGAACACGATCCGAACTCAATGTAAGTCAATGGGACCCGAACGTTCGATTTTTAGAGTGCCCTCCAAGAGGGCATATATGCTAGATATCCAACCCTAAATGGCTCTGGTCCACCTTCAAGACCCTCCTCTACCCACCTGAACCTCCCCCCTCAGCTGCCTTCAGCGCTCAAGACCTGGCAGACTACTTCCTCAGTAAAACTCTAACTATCAGAAGCAACATCCCAACACAAGATAGTTATCTGCCACCTCCACTCCCAGAGGTCCCCTCTGTCACCCTCTGCCGCTTCCTCCCAGCCACTGAGGAGGAAGTCAATTCCTTATTGTTCTCCTCACATCTCACCACGTGCCCGCTCGACCCAATCCCTCACATCTAATTCCTCCCCTCTCCTCCTCCCTCACCCCTGCTCTCACACACATCTTCAACCTATCTCTCTCCACTGGCTCCTTTCCATCCGCCTTCAAACACGCGCTAGTTACCCCTTTACTAAAGAAACCATCCCTCGATCCCAACTCTCCATCCAACTACCGCCCTGTATCCCTGCTTCCCTTTACCTCTAAGCTCTTAGAAAGACTAGTCTTCAACCGCCTCTCCCTCTTCCTGTCCTCCAATTCCCTACTTGACCCCCTGCAATCTGGCTTCCGTCCCCTACACTCAACTGGAACTGCCCTCACCAAAGTCACCAATGACCTCCTAACTGCTAAAAAACACGGCAACTATTCTATTCTCATCCTGCTTGACTTCTCGGCTTCTTTTGACACTGTTGACCACCCCCTCCTTCTACAGACCCTCAACTCTCTGGGTCTCGGTGACACTGCACTTGCTTGGGTTGACTCCTATTTATCCAACAGGTCCTTCTGTGTGTCCTTTGCTGGTAACTCCTCCTCTTCATTGCCTCTATCTGTTGGTGTACCTCAAGTCTCTGTCCTTGGTCCTCTGCTCTTTTCCATCTACACTTCCTCCCTGGGCAAAATCATCAACAGCTTTGGCTTTAATTACCACCTCTACGCTGATGACACTCAGATCTACCTCTCTACCCCTGATCTCTCTCCCCCTGTCCTTTCAAAAGTCAGTGACTGTTTATCTGGCATCTCCTCCTGGATGGCCTCCCACCACCTAAAGATCAACATGTCAAAGACTGAGCTCCTACTTATTCCTCCCTCCAATGCCTCCCCACCTCCTGACTTCTCTATCACGGTGGAGGGTATCACCATCTCCCCATCAAACCAAGTTCGCTGTCTTGGAGTTACACTTGACTCTGCTCTTTCCTTCATCCCCCACATCAAGTCTCTTTCCTCCTCCTGCCGATACCAACTGCGTAATATTTCCAGAATTCGGCCATTTCTTACCGCTGTCACCACAAAACAACTCATACACGCCCTGGTAATCTCCCGACTCGACTATTGCAATAATCTCTTATCTGGCCTCCCTCTGTCCCGCCTCTCCCCCCTACAATCCATCCTGAACGCCTCCGCCAGGCTAATTCACCTCACCCGCCGCTCTGTCTCTGCCGCTCCCCTCTGCGAGTCCCTTCACTGGCTCCCCATCCACTGCAGAATTAAGTTCAAAATCCTTATCTACAAAACCCTCACTAACTCAGCTCCCCACTATCTGTCTTCACTAATCACCAAATACACCCCAGCCCGCTCCCTAAGGTCAAACAGTGACCTGCACCTAGCTTCTCCCCGCATCACCTCTCCCATGATAGACTGCAGGATTTCTCACAGCGCAGCCCCACTCTCTGTAACGCTCTCCCTCGTACTGTCAGACTTTCCCCTAACTTCTCTTCCTTCAAACGCTCCCTTAAAACATTCCTATTTAGGGAAGCTTACCACCCAACTCACTGACGCAACCATCAATCACTCTCACCTTACAGTCCTCTCCTCCTGTTTCCAACCCCAACCCTCCTAGATTGTGAGTTCCTATGGGAATAGGGCCCTCATCTCCTCCTGTAATGTTTGTCAAATGTTGTTCAATGTATTGTATTGTAACACTGTCTATACTGTGCCTATTGTACAGCGCTGCAGAATATGCTGGCACTTTATAAATAAAGAATAATAATAATAATAATAATAATTGTGGTGCATTGTGGGCGAACATGCGGCTAACACGGGGAAATGTTCGGAGTTCACATATGGAGGAGGCTTTGGTTGCAGAAGAGGCAACAGGGACGAAGACAATTTGGATAGATGAGAATGATAGGAATTGAACCACGAGTGAATGGTGTTGTCGGCCAAGTTAACACAGTGTGAGGAGCAGAAGCCGGTGGTCGACTGTGTCAAAAACAGCTGAAAGTTCAAGAAGAATAAGCAAGCAGAAGTGACCTCTTGATTTAGCTGCAATTAAGTCATTAGTTACCTTGGGGAAAGCAGTCTCGATAGAGTGCTGTGAACGAAAGCCGGACACGTGTAGGGAGGCGGCAGTGCAGAATCCAGTAAGTTTGGTATAACAAGATGTTCTAAGATTTTGGAGCCAAAGGGACGTAAAGAGATGGGATGGTAGCTTGAAAGGGAGGAATTGTCAATAGATGGCTTCTTTAGAATGGGGGGATAATCAGGGCATATTTAGATACAGATAGAAAGACTCCAGAGGAGAAAGAGGATGAAAATATGTGTTAAAGGAGGGACAATAACTGGTGAGACTGTGAATAGAGTGGGGGGGAGGATGGGATCAAAAGGACAGGTGGCAGTGCAGGAGGACATGAGAAGTGCTGAGAAGTCCTCTTTGGAGACTGGTGAAAAAAAGGACATGTCAGAGGAGGAGGCAGGGAATGAGGCTGAGAGTGAGGTTGAATGACTACAGGAGGAGGACAGTGAAGAGATTTCTAGGCTAATGTTGTTAATCCTGTTGGTGGAGTAGTCACCAAAGCTGACAGAAAGGTTGGTGGAGAATTGTGTGGAAATGGGGCTCATTAACTGGTTGAATTTGTGGACCAGTCGTCTGGAATCACCAGAGAAGGTGAAGATGAGAAGTAAGATTGTTTAGCCAGGGATACTTCGAGACTGTAGGAAAAGAGCATATATTATTAATGTCAGAAGTAGCTGTAGTAAGAGACTTTCTCCAACCTCGTTTAGTCATCCTGGAGCACTGCCGAAGATAGCTTGTATATTTACAGGGTTATCCAGAGAGCGGTGAAAAGCAGGAGAATGACTGGAGAATGGAAAATTCTAGGTCAAAATAGCCGATTTGGAAAGTGAGATAAATGGGAGAAGTTTTCTGGTTTGGCTATTTTGACCTAGAATTTTCCAATCTCCAGTCATTCTCCTGCTTTTCTCCGCTCTCTGAATAACCCTGTTAGTGTGCCATGGTTGGAGTTTGGACCTACATGTGGAACGGAGAGTGATAGCAGCCAATTTTTCAAGTGAAGTGGAAGGGACAGAGTTGTAGAGTTTGGTTGACTTGTCAGTGCAGGTGGAAGTTGAGATGGGTGAGAGAAGAGGATAATTTCCTTTACTCTTTTTAAAGGATTCTGTCAGTTAATACATACATTGGGAGTTTTAATTGTTTTCCTTTCTTACCTTGTCACAGGTTGATTTGTGAATCCAGCGCAGAATCTCAGCGTGACGTGCCCAGCTGTCATTTATTATGCTGCATTAATGTACCTCACCTGTCCTGTTCCCCATCAATCTCTTTAACCTGGATGGGTTTTTACTCTGGAAATATTCCTCTGCTTTTATAAATAAAATAGCACTTGTGTCTTTAATGAATTAAACAGAATAAATGATGAGCTGGAGGATTCCCATTATAACCATCCAATATGTCACCTGAAAGCACGCGTGTGAGAAATTAACCTTTAAATATATTCCATATAAAGCCTCCTCAACTCCCCGATCGGCCAAAGAATCCCCAGTCGGGTTCTACAGATATAGATCAAGGAGCTGCTGTTACTTCAGAGACCTCATTAATTATATCAGGGGTTTATTAGCGCAGATAATGTTTTCATTGCACTGATGTTTGCAGGCCTCAACGTGGAAGCAGAGCAATTATAATTCCATTTATTAATATTACATCTACAATCAATTATATACTTTTAATCCAGTAATAATAGTAGTAAATTATATTATTATAAAATACTAGTTGTAAAGCCTGCCCAGAGGGCAGTCTATTGTGGATATACTGCCCCTGCTCATGTATACTGCCCCAGCTCGTGGATACTGCCCCAGCACGTGGATACTGCCCCAGCACGTGGATATTGCCCCAGCACGTGGATACTGCCCCAGCACGTGGATACTGCCCCAGAACGTGGATACTGCCCCAGCAGGTGGATACTGCCCCAGCACGTGGATATTGCCCCAGCACGTGGATATTGCCCCAGCACGTGGATATTGCCGCAGCACGTGGATACTGCCCCAGCACGTGGATACTGCCCCAGCACGTGGATATTGCCCCAGCACGTGGATATTGCCCCAGCACGTGGATATTGCCGCAGCACGTGGATACTGCCCCAGCACGTGGATATTGCCCCAGCACGTGGATATTGCCCCAGCACGTGGATATTGCCCCAGAACGTGGATACTGCCCCAGCACGTGGATACTGCCCCAGCACGTGGATACTGCCCCAGAACGTGGATACTGCCCCAGCACGTGGATACTGCCCCAGCACGTGGATACTGCCCCAGCACGTGGATATTGCCGCAGCACGTGGATACTGCCCCAGCACGTGGATACTGCCCCAGCACGTGGATATTGCCCCAGCAGCACGTGGATATTGCCGCAGCACGTGGATACTGCCCCAGCACGTGGATACTGCCCCAGCACGTGGATATTGCCCCAGCACGTGGATATTGCCCCAGCACGTGGATATTGCCCCAGAACGTGGATACTGCCCCAGCACGTGGATACTGCCCAGCACGTGGATATTGCCCCAGCACGTGGATATTGCCCCAGCACGTGGATATTGCCGCAGCACGTGGATACTGCCCCAGCACGTGGATACTGCCCCAGCACGGATATTGCCCCAGCACGTGGATATTGCCGCCAGCACGTGGATATTGCCGCAGCACGTGGATACTGCCCCAGCACGTGGATATTGCCCCAGCACGTGGATATTGCCCCAGCACGTGGATATTGCCCCAGAACGTGGATACTGCCCCAGCACGTGGATACTGCCCCAGCACGTGGATACTGCCCCAGAACGTGGATACTGCCCCAGCACGTGGATACTGCCCCAGCACGTGGATATTGCCCCAGCACGTGGATATTGCCGCAGCACGTGGATACTGCCCCAGCACGTGGATACTGCCCCAGCACGTGGAATATTGCCCCAGCACGTGGATATTGCCGCAGCACGTGGATACTGCCCCAGCACGTGGATACTGCCCCAGCACGTGGATATTGCCCCAGCACGTGGATATTGCCCCAGCACGTGGATATTGCCCCAGCACGTGGATATTGCCCCAGAACGTGGATACTGCCCCAGCACGTGGATACTGCCCCAGCACGTGGATATTGCCCCAGCACGTGGATATTGCCCCAGCACGTGGATATTGCCGCAGCACGTGGATACTGCCCCAGCACGTGGATATTGCCCCAGCACGTGGATATTGCCCCAGCACGTGGATATTGCCGCAGCACGTGGATACTGCCCCAGCTCGTGGATACTGCCCTAGCACGTGATATTGCCCCAGCTCGTGGATATTGCCCCAGCTCGTGGATACTGCCCCAGCTCGTGGATACTGCCCTAGCACGTGGATATTGCCCCAGCACGTGGATGGATACTGCCCCAGCACGTGGATATTGCCCCAGCTCGTGGATACTGCCCCAGCTCCTGGATATTGCCCCAGCACGTGGATACTGCCCCAGCACGTGGATACTGCCCAGCACGTGGATACTGCCCCAGCACGTGGATATTGCCCCAGCACGTGGATATTGCCCCAGCACGTGGATACTGCCCCAGCACGTGGATACTGCCCCAGCTCCGTGGATACTGCCCCAGCACGTGGATACTGCCCAGCACGTGGATATTGCCCCAGCACGTGGATACTGCCCCAGCACGTGGATACTGCCCCAGCACGTGGATATTGCCCCAGCACGTGGATACTGCCCCTGCACGTGGATACCGCCCCAGCACGTGGATATCGCCCCAGCACGTGGATACTGCCCCAGCTCGTGGATATTGCCCCCCCCCGCTCGTGGATATGGCCCCCCCCCGCTCGTGGATATGGCCCCCCCCCGCTCGTGGATATGGCCCCCCCCCGCTCGTGGATATGGCCCCCCCGCTCGTGGATATACTCACCTACATCGGCCCTCCAGCGATGGCGGTCCCGCGTCCCGCTTCCAGCGTCCTCTCTCGCTCCGTTGGTCGCCGGATGACGTCACGAAAGCCTTTGACCCCCCGGGGGTCAAAGGCTTTCGTGACGTCATTCCGGCGAACAATGGAGCGAGAGAGGACGCTGGAAGCGGGACCGCCATCGCTGGAGGAGCTAAGGGCCGATGTAGGTGAGTATGTGCCCCCTACATTGGCCCAGAGCCTCAGCGGTGGCTGTCGCAGGCTGCTCGGCCGGCCTCCAGGCTTAGGCGAGCCCCCGGCTCGGCTGGCCTGTAGCCCAAGCCAAGCCGGGGGCTCGCCTGAGCCTGGAGGCCGGCCGAGCAGCCTGCGACAGCCGGAGGACAGTCACCGCTGGAGCTCAGGGCTAATGTAGGTGAGTATGTGCTCTCCACACCCACCCTGCTTACTCGGCCGGTATCCAAGCTTAGGCGAGCCCCCGGCTTGGCTTGGGCTAGAGGCCCTGCCGAGCCGGGGACTCGCCTGAGCATGGAGGCGGTCGAGTTGCATGCTCGGCCGTCCTCCAGGCTCAGGGGAGTCCCTGGCTCGGCTGGGCCTCTAGGCCCAAGCCAAGCCGGGGGCTCGCCTGAGCCTGGATGCCGACCAAGCTTAGGCGAGCCCCCGGCTTGGCGTGGGCCTAGAGGCCCAGCCGAGCCGGGGACTCGCCTGAGCCTGGAGGACGCCCGAGCATGCAACTCGACCGGCCTCCATGCTCAGGCGAGTCCCCGGCTCGGCAGGGCCTCTAGGCCCAAGCCAAGCCGGGGGCTCGCCTAAGCTTGGATACCGGCCGAGTAAGCAGGGTGTGTGTGTAGAGCACATACTCACCTACATCGGCCTCGAGTCCTCCACCGGTTCCACACATACTCACCGACATCGGCCCTTAGCTCCTCCAGCGATGGCGGTCCCGCTTGCAGCATCCTCTCTCCGTTGTTCGCCAGGATGACGTCACGAAAGCCTTTGACCCCCCGGGGGTCAAAGGCTTTCGTGACGTCATTCCGGCGAGCAACGGAGAGAGGATGCTGCAAGCGGGACCGCCATCGCTGGAGGAGCTAAGGGCCGATGTCGGTGAGTATGTGTTAGGCAACATCGGCCCTGAGCTCCAGCGGTGACCTCCTCCGGCGCCGAGCAGGCTGCTCGGCCGGCCTCTACGCTTAGGCGAGTCCCCGGCTCGGCTGGGCCTGTAGGCCCAAGCCAAGCCGGGGGCTCGCCTAAGCCTAGAGGCCCGCCGAGCAGCCAGCGGCAGCTGGAGGAGGTCTCCGCTGGAGCTCAGGGCCGATTTTGGGGTGTATTTTTTGGGAACTTCGGCCCGAGCTCCAGCGGAGACCTCCTCCGGCTGCCGCTGGCTGCTCGGCGGGCCTCTAGGCTTAGGCGAGTCCCCGGCTCGGCTGGGCCTGTAGGCCCAAACCGAGCCGGGGGCTCGCCTAAGCCTAGAGGGCCGCCGAGCAGCCAGCGGCAGCCGGAGGAGGTCTCCGCTGGAGCTCGGGGCCGATTTTGGGGTGTATTTTTTGGGAACTTCGGCCCGAGCTCCAGCGGAGACCTCCTCCGGCTGCCGCTGGCTGCTCGGCGGGCCTCTAGGCTTAGGCGAGTCCCCGGCTCGGCTGGGCCTGTAGGCCCAAACCGAGCCGGGGGCTCGCCTAAGCCTAGAGGGCCGCCGAGCAGCCAGCGGCAGCCGAGGAGGTCTCCGTTGGAGCTCGGGCCGATTTTTTTGTTGTGTTTGTTTGGGAACTTCGGCCCCGATCCTCCAGCGTGACCTCGGCTCCGGCTGCGCTGGCTGCTCGGCGGCCTCTAGGCTTAGGCGAGTCCCCGGCTCGGTTTGGGCCTACAGGCTCGGTTTCGCCTGAGCATGGAGGCCGGTCGGCAGCCGGTCACCGCTGGAGCTCAGGGACGCAGTAGGGGGTTATGTATGTTTTGTGTACCGCGGTGACCTCTCCGGCCGAGCGGGCTGCTCGGCCGGCCTCTAGACTCAGGCAAGTCCCCGGCTCGGTCTGGGCCTTTAGGCCCATGCCGAGCCGGGGGCTCGCCTGAGCCTGGAGGCCGGTCGAGCAGCCCGCTCGACCGGAGGAGGTCACCGCTGGAGTTCTGGGCCGAATTTTTCGATTGTGTTATGGGTATTTCGTCCCTGAGCTACAGCGGGGACCGGCGGCCTGCTCGGCGGACCTCCAGGCTTAGGCGAGTCCCCGGCTCGGCTGGGCCTGTATGCCCAAACCGAGCTGGGGCTCGCCCGAGCCTGGGGAGCCCGCCGAGCAGGCCGCCGTCCCCGTTGGAGCTCAGGGACGACGTATGGAGTTATGTATGTTTTTTTGAACTTCGGCCCCGATCCTCCAGCGCTGAGCGGATGCCGAGCGGGCTGCTCAGCCGGCTTCTAGGCTCAGGCGAGTCCCCGGCTCGGCTTGGGCCTACAGGCCCAGCCGAGCCGGGGACTCGCCTGAGCCTAGAGGCCGGCTGAGCAGCCGCTCGGCAGCCGGTCACCGCTGGAGGATCGGGGCCGATTTAGGTGAGTATGTTTTGTGAACTTCAGCCCCGAACCTCCAGCGCTGACCGACTGCCGGCGCCTATTCGGCGGACCTCTAGGCTCAGGCGAGTCCCCGGCTCGGCTGGGCCTGTAGGCCCAAACCGAGCCGGGGGCTCCCTTGAGCCTGGAGGCCGCCCGCGGCAGCCGGAGGACGGTCAGCGCTGGAGGATCGGGGCATCTGGCGGCCGTGTAAACACGGGTAGCTGCGCGCGCTCGTGCCGTTTTTTTTTTTTCACGCGGCCGGCACGCGCAGCTACCTGGTGTTTTAACGGCCGCTTTCAAAAGTCCGTCGCGCATGCGCAGACGGCTTTTGGCGACGGACGTTTTTAGGCTTATTCTATTATAGTATAGATATAATAGTGTATACACAGTCATGGCTGAAATTGTTGGCACCCCAGACATTTTTCCAGAAAATCAAGTATTTCTCACAGAAAAGTATTGCAGTAACACATGTTTATTCCCTTTGTGTGTATTGGAACAAAACAAAAAAAGGGAGGAAAAAAAAGCAAATTGGACATAATGTCACACAAAACTCCAAAAATGGGCTGGACAAAATTCTTGGCACCCTTAACTTAATATTTGGTTGCACACCCTTTGGAAAAAATAATTGAAATCAGTCGCTTCCTATAACCATCAATAAGCTTCTTACACCTCTCACCCGGAATTTTGGACCACCCTTCCTTTGCAAACTGCTCCAGGTCTCTCTTATTGGAAGGGCGCCTTTTCTCAACAGCAATTTTAAGATCTCTCCACAGGTGTTCAATGGGATTTAGATCTGGACTCATTGCTGGCCACTTCAGAACTCTCCAGCACTTTGTTGCCATCCACTTCTGGGTGCTTTTTGACGTATGTTTGGGGTCATTGTCCTGCTGGAAGACCCAAGATCTCGGACACAAACCCAGCTTTCTGACACTGGGCTCTACAGTGCGAACCAAAATCCTTTGGTAATCCTCAGATTTCATGATGCCTTGCACACATTCAAGGCACCCAGTGTCAGAGGCAGCAAAACAACCCCATAACATCATTGAACCTCCACTATATTTCACTGTAGGTACTACAGGTATGTTTTTTTCTTTGTAGGCCTCATTCCGTTTTCGGTAAACAGTAGAATGATGTGCTTTACCAAAAAGCTCTATCTTTGTCTCATCTGTCCACAAGACATTTTCCCAGAAGGATTTTGGCTTACTCAAGTACATTTTGGCAAACTGTAGTCTTGCTTTTTTATGTCTCTGTGTCAGCAGTGGGGTCCTCCTGGGTCTCCTGCCATAGCGTTTCATTTCTTTTAAATGTCGACGGATAGTTCACACTGACACTGATGCTCCCTGAGCCTGCAGGACAGCTTGAATTTCTTTGGAACTTTTTTGGGACTGCTTATCCACCATCCGGACTATCCTGTGTTGCAACCTTTCATCAATTTTTCTCTTCCATCCACGCCCAGAGAGATTAGCTACAGTGCCATGGGTTGCAAACTTCTTGATAATGTTGTGAACTGTGGACAAAGGCAAATCTAGATCTCTGGAGATGGACTTGTAACCTTGAGATTGTTGATATTTTTCCACAATTTTGGTTCTCAGGTCCTCAGACAGTTTTTTTCTCCTCTTTCTGTTGTCCATGCTTAGTGTGGCACACACAGACACACAATGCAAAGACTAAGTGAACTTCTCTCCTTTTTATCTGCTTTCAGGTGTGATTTTTATATTGCCCACACCTGTTACTTGTCCCAGGTGAGTTTACAGGAGCATCACATGCTTGAAACTATCTTATTTATCCACAATTTTGAAAGGGTGCCAATAATTTTGTCCAGTCCATTTTTGGAGTTTTCGGTGACATTATGTCCAATTTGCTTATTTTCCTCCCGTTTTTTGTTTTGTTCCAATACACACAAAGGGAATAAACATGTGTATAGCAAAACATGTGTTACTGCAATACTTTTCTGTGTGTAATACTTGATTTTCTGGAAAAATGTCTGGGGTGCCAACAATTTCGGCCATGACTGTAGTAGTATACTATTATTACCAATACTATGTTTCTCCTTAGCTTCTCACATATTGTTTTGCATAAGACGTGTATGAGATTCCATATGTGGAAGACATAACATGTAGCTCTGCTCATTCAGAAAAGTCCAACTTTTTCAGGTTTTGCAGAAAATGGTCTGCAGGGTCAGTTTAGAGCTGATCATGTGGTTTAGAGCAGCGGTTCCCAACCTGTGGTAGCTGACCCCAGGGGTTCTTATGAGGACCGCTGGGGGTACGCATAACAATATGCTTAATGGCGGATCTCTTTGCCGCAGCCAAAGTAAATTCAGGAAGGGAGGAGCAGGAGAGCGGGAGGAGCAGGAGAGAGAATCCTGACTCCTCCTTGACGGAGCACGCCAGTGCGATGCTTCGTGTGGTTGGGGCAAGCCCTGGTGATATCACATCACGTGGATTTCCACTGCTGAGAGGAGAGGGTGATCTGGGTAGGCCCTTGTGTGGAGTGCCCCCATTAGTGAGAAAATGTCAGTGCCCCCCTCCACAGTGTGCATGGCAGTTCAGGGGGTACAGTTTGCAGGGCCCTCACACCCAGAGCACCACCTGTCACTGGAACCCAGCATCCTTCCTGTCCATCCAGGCACCTCTCCGTGCACCAGGTCTATACATTACCTGTGTGCATGGCAGTTCAGGATGTAAACAAAATTTTAAATGTTCGTAGCAAAGGGGTTTCGCTGCAGTCGAGGTTTACAACTTTCTAGTTGCTTCTGTATCTCAAAAGCCACTGCTTGTTACACTCTTTCACTATAGCCGTTTTGAGGAGGTGGGTTCCCTATGATGGCACTTATGTAACTTGCCCAAGTTCTATTTACTGGCAGTGTCGCTGCTGCTTTTGTCACATGGAGCAGAGATACCATAGACCATTGTTGAACCATCAAATATTGTGTCACTTCCTCAATCCCTGGAGTTTCCCATGGGCGCTACAGATAAACTGACATCGGCCCAGTGGCACTGTGGGAAAGATGTGTCAGCAGACCAAGTAGACTTCAGAACGTCCACTTATAGGGCTTAATAACCAAGGACAATTCAACATCTACAATCTCCAGCAGCACACTGCTTGGTCACTGCACAGAAGTTCATTTTAGTGGTCCTTGATGTCTGGAAAGC
This sequence comes from Leptobrachium leishanense, assembly GCA_009667805.1. Taxonomy (NCBI): domain Eukaryota; kingdom Metazoa; phylum Chordata; class Amphibia; order Anura; family Megophryidae; genus Leptobrachium; species Leptobrachium leishanense. Next base: position 40,430,116 of record CM019066.1, on the reverse strand, counting down.
ACCTTCAATGCTGGGTTGCAGTGAATAGACTAGTTGAAGTGCACCCGCCGTCTGTATTGGAGATTTTTATATGTGTTTTGTTAATCCAGTAAAAAAGATTATTTCACACTTTCCAATAGAGTTTTGGGAGTTTTTGTAGCTCTTAATCTCTCTGCTCTTCTCATGAAGGCGGCCATGTTTTTTTCTCCCTCTCTTTTGTGGGAGGGATTAAAAATCTAAGATGTGTGATTGGCAGGTGAGCTCGAGATGGCTCTGGAGGTTATTCAGACACCAAGGATGCTTCCAATAACATCTCTGAAAGGCTGAAAAAGGTTTTTCCCTTATCCCACTGCTGAGCTGTAGAGCAAAAACGAAGGCACTGCAGTGCCGTTATACATATCTGATATGTGAGACCTGGTAAACCGCTGTGGAATCAGGTTATTGAAAACATAGATTTTTCAGTCCTATATACTCTATCTGTGATTTAAATTGAACGGTGAATGAACGTAATTAGAACCTATGTGGTATGCGGGAATCCCCACATAAGGTACACATAGGCGGTTCTGAGAGGATTTTAACACCAGCTCGTATATGTAATCCTCTTTTGTACTGCATGATTGCTACTTTAGGCATCTCAACTAATCGTTAGCTTATTAGGAGGAACCCATCTTTTTTATGAGGGGCAGTATATGTATATGTTACAGTTAAAGCCCAAAATGCGGTTAATCTTAAAATTACCCAGTTAATCCTGACATTACCCAAAACCACAGGGTAACGCAGCAAAAAAAGGAAAAATTCGGACTTTACCCGGGTAATTTTAGGACTAACCAACTGCCTTCGGGTAACAGTCTGGAAGAGCTGAAAAATTTGCACTTTACCCGGACGATCTGCTGACTATCCAACCTTGTGCGGTTAAAACCAAATTTTGTTATCGCTCAGATAAAAGTCTGAAGCTTCACCCGGGTAATCTGAGGACTATCCACAGCTTCACCCGGGTAATCTGAGGACTATCCACAGCTTCACCCGGGTAATCTGAGGACTATCCACAGCTTCACCCGGGTAATCTGAGGACTATCCACAGCTTCACCCGGGTAATCTGACGACTGTCCACAGCTTCACCCGGGTAATCTGAGGACTGTCCACAGCTTCACTTGGGTAATCTGAGGACTATCCACAGCTTCACTTGGGTAATCTGAGGACTATCCACAGCTTCACCCGGGTAATCTGAGGACTATCCACAGTTTCACCCAGGGTAATATGAGGACTATCCACAGCTTCACTTGGGTAATCTGAGGACTATCCACAGCTTCACCTAGGTAATCTGAGGACTATCCACAGTTTCACCCAGGGTAATCTGAGGACTATCCACAGCTTCACCCGGGTAATCTGAGGACTATCCACAGCTTCACTTGGGTAATCTGCAGAGCATCCAACCCCTCTTGGTTAAAAGTGAATTTTTCTGTTATCTCTGGATATTATCAATGAAAATGGCAAAAGACAAACATTAAAATGTATTGCGGATATAATGAATATACAGAGTAACAGGATATGTTTCTTATATGAATGTGAAAGAGTTACATGATCTTTATTATGTGTCACATGTGCTTATATATCATTTATAAAACATAATAACCATCAGGTTACTCTTTATATAATATCTTTATCTTCATAAATTCATTTTCAGACAATTAACGCACAGAGTACCATGACGGTTATTTAGTGCGGTTTGTGACTGTGGATACAATCTGGTTAAAAATAGGGATGTGCATTTCGGGTTTCGGAATTTCGGAATTTTCACGAAATTTCCCGATTCGTGCATTCGGATTCAGCAGTTTTTACGAAAATTTTCAGATCCGAATTTTTCGAAAACGGAAATTTTACGAAACGAAACGAAAATTTGTTCGGAATTTTCGAATGGACTAGAAATGTGTAAAATCGAAAATCATTTTCGTTCCATTCGTAATTTCGGCTCCATTCCTGATTTCGGTTCCATTTCAGTAATTTCGGACAACGTATTTTTCAGTTATATCGCTGATTCTGTAATTTTGCATCATTCCCATCTCAATGTATCCTTCTTGTAAAACCAGAGAAATCTCAATGTATCCTTCTTGTAAAACCAGAGAAATCTCAATGTATCCTTCTTGTAAAACATGAGAAATCTCAATGGTAGAATTATCGTATCGACAGAATTATCGTATCGACAGAAATATCGGACCCGAAAAACCATTAGTTTACGTCAAAACGAATAGACACTTTGAAACGAGAACAGACGTTCTGAAAAACACGAAAATTTCGGAAATTACGAAAAAAGTCGATACGAAAAAGAAACGAAGACGAAACGAACCGAAACGGAAATCGGCCGAAACGAAAATTTACAAAATACGAACGAACCGAACCGAATCGAACAAAAAAAAAAATCGGTGCACAAGTCTAGTTAAAAATAACAAAAAACGCACTTTTGTTATCGGTCAGATAACAGTTTGCAGCTTTACCTGGGTTATCCTCGGAATTCCGTCACCTGTAACCTGTGAAAACCCAAGAAAAGTGGAGAACCCAGAGGCATTTGGATACTTTGCAGTGTACCCGGATAAAGTCCGATGTTTCATTGCAAATCACACTTTATCCAGCAACACTAGAGTAATGTGCGTTTTATCTGGGTAAAACACAGCAAAAAACCGGAGTACCCAGAGGCCTCTGGATACTTCGCAGATTACCCGGATAAAGTCCGAAATTTCATTTCACTTCGGACTTTTGCTAATGATGCCTGGGTAATGTCAGGATTACCAGGTAATCCTAAAATTAACCGCACTTCGGACTTTAAACTTAACATATATACATGATAGCTCATGATGATTAGGGATGATCCGAACACCCCCGTGTTTGGTTCGCATTTGCAATTTCAAAAGTTCGAGTTCGAACGCGAACACAAACCGAACTCAATGCAAGTCACTGGGACTCGGAAGTTCGATTTTTTGAGTGCCCTCCAAGAGGGCATATATGCAAGTTATTTGCCATAAAAGGTGTATGGGGGTCCGGGTAGTGCCCTGGGGGACAGGAAACAAGGACAAAAAGTTTTTTAAAAAAACATTTTTAAAGGAATAGTGAGTTTTCCATGAAATAAAGGTTAAGAATAAAAATGAAAAATTCCTTCAAATATCGTGCCTAGGAGGTCCCCATAACCTGCCCGTGAAGTGGCGGATTTCTAGGATGTATAGAAACATTTAAAAACAAAAAAATGACATTTCAAATGACGGTAAATAGTTTTCCTTTAATCTATTCATAAACAACTGCTTGGGCGGCAGCCTGTATGGAAAGAGGAGACATTTTAGGACAAGCAGATCAAGTTTAGTGATTTTTTGGCTAAATTATGGTGAAACTTATGCAGGCTTTGGATAAAAGTAACAATAGGTGCTTTAAAATTGGACCTTTAGTGTCGACAACAGTGCCGTCACACCGTAACCCTCTGTGGTATTGTGGAAGAGTGCAGTGGTGGAGGTTTTGGTAATGCAGAAGAGATCCCCGATCTATTCAGTTACATCAGCAGCTACAGTGGCAAGAAAAAGTATGTGAACCCTTTGGGATTACGTGGAGTTTTGCATGAATCGGTCATAAAATGCGCTCTGATCTTCATCTAAGTCACAACAATTTGAAAAACACAGTCTGCTTAACCCTTTCGCTGCTGAGGCTTTTCCCGCCCCTGTGCTGAGGTCATTTTTTACCTGTTTTGCGCATCATGTTTAAACCTGTTTTGAAGGCTTATTTTAGTATATGACATCGACATATTATATATCGTTCTTTCCGTCAGACTCGGTAGATTCATAATATGTCATTATTATATGTATACGTTATGTCATGTTTGTATATTATAACAAAAATGCAATAAAATATGTATTTTCAATAATTTACAGCGTGTGTAAAGTGTTTTTTTCCACCATTTTAACATGCGAGCAATTGCGGTTATATTTTGTATGGGGTGCGCTTGTTAAAAAAATTAGAGATGGGGTCTCGTTACATTTTTTTTTGGGGAAAATGACACCATTTTTAACAAACGCACCGCATACAAAAATCGTTAATGCAGCATTATTGTTCACATTATAATTGAAATGGGAACAATATTGCTGCATTAACAAAAACAAAAAAACAAAAAAAAAAAGTGTTTATTTTTTTTTTTTTTTAATTTTTTTTTTAATTTTTTTTTTTTTATTTTTATTTTTATTTTTTTTTTACATTTTTTTTACTTTCATGTTTGGTATCGTTTGGAACGGCCATGCTCTGGCCGATCCAACGATATCAAATTTAACCCCTAACTGCCACGGATCGGGAGATAGGGAGTTCATTGGAACTCCCTATCTCCACACTTCGTGGCAGTTAGGGTTAATGCTAGGACTGGCGTCATCGTGCTGCGCACGATGACGCCAGTCCTCTGGGGGAGTTCCCGAAGCTTGGCCGACATCCAAGATGTCGGCCAGCTCCCGGGAAGGATCGCAAATCGGCGCTTTTCAGCGCCGATTTGCGATCCAGCTCCCCAGGGGTTAATGCCAGGCATCATTTGGAAGGGCAGGCTGTGCCCTTCCAAATGATGCCTGGGTTAAGCCCCTGTGAGCCGCCGATCGGGAGGGAGAGAGGTCCGAAGGACCTCCCCCCCCTCCCTTTCAGGCGCCTCCTCCGCACATGCGGGGGGGGCGCCTGAATTATGTGTCATCGCGGGGGCGCGATGACACATAACAATGGCGGCCACTGCTCCGGATGCCGGGCTGACATCCAGGATGTCAGCCCGCACCGGAGGGGCCAGCGATCGGCCGGTACCCGGCCGAACGCTGACCCCAATGCGAGGACGCGCTCAGCGCGTCCTCCGCATACCAGGGGCAATGCTGAGGACGCGCTGAGCGCGTCCTTAGCATTGAAGTGGTTAAAATAATACAACACAAACATTATATGTTTTCATGTGTTTATTGAACATAACATGTAAACATTCACAGTGCAGGGTGGAAAAAGTATGTGAACCCCTAGTCTAATGACTTCTCCAAGAGCTAATTGGAGCCAGGAGTGAGCCAACCTTGAGTCCAATCAGTGTGATATTATTGCATGTGTTGCTGAAAGCTGTCCTGCCCTTTAAAAACACACACCAGTTTTGGGTTTACTGGTTTCAAGAAGCACTGCCTGATGTGAACCATGCCTCACAGAAAAGAGCTCTCAGAAGACCTACAATCAAGAAGCATGAAGCTGGAAAGGGTTACAAAAGTATCTCCAAAAGCCTTGATGTTCATGTGTCCACGGTAAGACAGACTGTCTACAAATGGAGAAAGTTCAGCACTGTTGCTACTCTCCCTAGGCGTGGTCGTCCTGTAAAGATGACTGCAAGAGCACAGTGCAGAATGCTTAATGAGGTAAAGAAGAATCCTAGAGTGTCAGCTAACGACTTACAGAAATCTCTGGCACATGCTAACATTTTTGTTGACACATCTACAATAAGGAAAACATTAAACAAGAATGGAGTACATGGGAGGACACCACGGAGGAAGCCATTGCTGTCCAAAAAGAATATTGCAGCATGTTTGAAGCTTGAAGCACCTGGATGTTCCACAGCACTACTGGCAAAATATTCTGTGGACAGATGAAACCAAAATTTTGTTGTTTGGAAAAAACACACAACACTATCAGGGTTATCCAAAGAGATCCGAATTGCTTGAGAAAGGTAACCGAACGCTGAAAATCAGCGTTCGGTTACCTTTCCTGGCCATTTGGCTATCCAAAGAGCAGGCAATTCACCAAATCCTGGCGAATTGCCTGCACATACGGTGCCTATTCGGTGCCTGTTCGAAGGCAGAAAAATCCCCATGAAAAGCACTGCTTCGGCTATTCAGAGAACGAAAACCAGCAGTGAAAGGTTCCCGAAATGCCATTCGGGGGTTTAATTCGGCAAGTTAATTCAGGAGAATCCCATAGGCTTCAATGTTAAAAATATTCCCGTTTTAATTCAATATCTAATAAACCATTCATTATAAAGTTCTGCAGTAAAGAGTCTCTTTATTTATAGATTTTTTAGGATACTTTAAGCATTTTTCTTAAATTTTTTTTTTTTAAAAGTCCGATTTTTTTAACCACTTCAATGTGGAGGACGCGCTCAGCGCGTCCTCCGCATTACCACTGGCCCCTCCGGTGCGGGCTGACATCCTCGATGTCAGCCGCACATCCGGAACCGCAAACGCTGGTATTAGGTGTCATCGCGGCAGCGCGATGACACCTAATTCAGGCGCCCCCCCACATGTGCGGAGGAGGCGCCTGAAAGGGAGGGGGGAGGTCCTTCGGACCTCTCTTTCTCCCGATCGGCGGCTCTGTGGGGGTTAACCCATGCATCATTTGGAAGGGCACAGCCTGCCCTTCCAAATGGTGCCTGGCATTAATCCCTGGGGAGCTGGATCGCGAATCGGCGCTGAAAAGCGCCGGTTCGCGATCCTTTCCCGGAGCTGGCCGACATCTTGGATGTCGGCCAAGCCTCCGGGAACTCCCCCTGAGGACTGGCGTCATCGTGCGTAGCACGATGACGCCAGTCCTGGACTTAACCCCTAACTGCCACCAACGGTGGAGATAGGGAGTTCCAATGAACTCCCTATCTCCCGATCCGTGGCAGCTAGTGGTTAATGTTTGCTATGGTTGGATCGGCCAGAGCATGGCCGTTCCAACGATACCAAACACTACTGTGAAAAAGTTTGTCAAAAAAAAAAAAGAAAAATAAAAATAAAAAAGAATTAAAAAAAAATTATAAAAAAATAAATAAACCCTTTTTTTTTTTTTTTTGGTTTGTTAATGCAGCAATATTGTTCCCATTTCAATTATAATGTGAACAATGATGCTGCACTAAAAATTTTTGTATGCGGTGCGTTTGTTAAAAATAGTGTAATTTTCCCCAAAAAAAAATGTAACGAGACCCCATCTCTAATTTTTTTAACAAGCGCACCCCATACAAAATATAACCGCAATTGCTCGCATGTTAAAATGTGAAAAAAAACACTTTACACATTGTAAATTATTGAAAATATATATTTTATTGCATTTTTTGTTATAATATACAGACATGATATAACGTATACATATAATAATGACATATTATGAATCTACCGAGTCTGACGGAAAGAACGATATATAATATGTCTGGGTCATATACTAAAATAAGCCTTCAAAACACGTTTAAACATGATGAGCAAAACCGGTAAAAATGACCTCAGCACAGGGGCGGGAAAAGCCTCAGCAGCGAAAGGGTTAAAGTTTACTTCTTTTTTCTGTAACAGCCCTTTTTATTATCATTCCCTGGACCTCCTGTGTAAATTTCAGACATTTTCGCTCAGTAGTTACTTTGCAAAGAGCGTTTAATTTTCACAGATTCACACCAACTATTTTGCTAATTTATTCACCTCCCTCGTCTGTGGTCTCAGCTGCTTCGTCTGCTTCGGCTGTGATTAGCTCCTGCTCGGGCTTGGTTTTCGGCAGGTTAATCCAGATCTTTTTGTTGCTTTTCTGCGTGCATTCGGTGGGTTTTGCGGTTCGTTTTCGTCGGGTTTCCGGCAGCCTTTCCCTGCAATTCGGGGACCCTGTGGTGCTTGCTGAATACACCGCAGGGTCACCGAAATGGGATCGGCAAAAGGAACCGAATTGAAGAGAACGAATAGACACCGAACGTGCGGTGACTTTTTGAATCTCTTTGAATAACCCTGTATGTGTGGAGAAAAAAAGGCACGCACACCAACATCAAAACCTCATCTCCACTGTAAAACATGGTGGAGGGAGCATCATAGTTTGGGGCTGCTTTGCTGCTTCAGGGCCTGGATGGATTGTTGTCATTGATGGAAAAATTAATTCCAGAGTTTATCAAGACATTTTGCAGGAAAACGTAAGACCATCTGTCCGCAAACTGAAGCTCCGCAGAGGATGGGTGATGCAACAGGACAATGACCCAAAGCATACAAGTAATTCAACAAAAGAATGGCTTCAACAAAACAAAATACGCCTTCTGGAGTGGCCCAGTCAGAGTCCTGACCTCAACCCGATTGAAATGCTGTGGCATGACCTTAAGAGAGGGATTCACACCAGACATCCCAAGAATATTGCTCCACTGAAACAGTTTTGTGAAGAGGAGTGGTCCAAAATTACTCCAGATCGTTGTGCAGGTCTGATCTGCATCTACAGGAAACATTTGGTTGAGGTTATTGCTGCCAAAGGAGGGTCAACCAGTTATTAAGTCCAAAGGTTCACATACTTTTTCCACCCTGCACTGTGAATGTTTACATGTTCTGTTCAATAAAAACATGAAAACATATAATGTTTGTGTTGTATTAATTCAAGCAGACTGTGTTTTTCAAATTGTTGTGACTTAGATGAAGATCAGAGCACGTTTTATGACCAATTCATGCAAAACCCCACATAATCCCAAAGGGTTCACATACTTTTTCTTGCCACTGTATAACAAAACCGGGTCATCAATGTTTAGGCTCTTGTACTGCGCTACTGTTTATGGTGAGAATTGGCGCACACCAGTAGCAACAGGAAGCAAACAGAACAGGCAGGGAATACACAGAGAGAATAGTCAAATGGCAGGCAAAGTCGGCAACAGATCGGATCCTCAGAACAAGCAGGGTCAGTAACAAGTATGCAAACTGATTCGGTAAGCTAGCGATGCAGGAATAAAGGCTGAGACACACTGAGCGTGTAGCGACGCACAGGGTAGCGAAGCAAAGAGAAGCAAACATTTTGCAGGCTTAACTTCACTCCGCTCCGCCTCGCAGCGTGTCTACACTACTTTACGTTTGCTTCTCACCGCACTGGACAGGTATCCACTAACTAAATTAAAATGTACACACAAAACCGTTTTATTTTCACAAAGCACATGTTATATAGGCAAAAAAAGTTCTACTGAATAAAATACATCAAAAATTACTGTTAATTTAATAGGAATAGTATAAAAATATATAAAAAAGGTAACCCCTGATCATATATATTATAGGGACACGGAGCGCCGTGTATAGAGTAGGGATGCATTGATACCACACACAGACATATATGTATATATCAACACGCAGACCTATATATACGTATATATCAACACGCAGATATATATATACACCCACCCACAGACCTCAGACCATATATACACATACACGCATGAGGGGGTTTATGTGGACAATCTAAACTAAATGCCCCCCCATTTGGCTGATCCCTCCAGAAGAAATGTTGAACCCGACAGAGCAGAAAATATATATATTATTCTCTGCTCTATCGGGTTCATCATTTCTTCTGGAGGGATCAGCCAAATGGGGGTGGGGAATGGATTAGTTGCCAAAATGTGTGTGTAATACAAGTCTGGATATATATAAACCCTCACTAACTCAGCTCCCCACTACCTGTCCTCACTAATCACCAAATACACCCCGGCCCGCTCCCTAAGGTCAAACAGTGACCTGCGACTAGCTTCTCCCCGCATCACCTCTTCCCATGATAGACTGCAGGATTTCTCATGCGCAGCCCCCACTCTCTGGAACGCTCTCCCTCGTACTGTCAGACTTTCACCTAACTTCTCTTCCTTCAAACGCTCCCTTAAAAAGTTCCTATTTAGGGAAGCCTACCACCCAACTCACTGACACAACCATCAATCACTCTCACCTTACAGTCCTCTCCTCCTGTTTCCAACCCCAACCCTCCTAGATTGTGAGTTCCTACGGGAATAGGGCCCTCATCTCCTCCTGTACTGTTTGTCAAATGTTGTTCAATGTATTGTAACCCTGTCTATACTGTGCTTATTGTACAGCGCTGCGGAATATGCTGGCGCTTTATAAATAAAGAATAATAATAATAATAATATATATCTTATCTATATATATATATCATACCTGCCCTTACCTTCCCCTATAAATTTGCTAAAGATATACACACAAAAAAACAAACCACTGCCTGAGACCCCGCGCAGCCCACATGCCACTCCCCTCTACCTGGCTGAATGTATCCCATTTACAAGAAGGGTAGTAGGGAGGAATCGGGGAACTATAGGCCAGTTAGTCTTACGTCAGGAGTGGGGAAATTAATGGAAACCATGTTAAAGGAAAGGATTGTTGAACATCTAAAAACACATAGATTACAGGATCAGAAACAACATGGGTTTACCTCAGGGAGATCATGCCAAACTAATCTTATTGATTTTTTTGATTGGGTAACAAAAATAATAGACACAGGTGGTGCAGTAGACATTGCTTATTTAGAGTTCAGTAAGGCTTTTGATACTGTTCCGCATAGAAGGCTTATCAATAAATTGCAATCTTTGAGCTTGGATTCCAATATTGTTGAATGGATTAGGCAGTGGCTGAGTGACAGACACCAGAGGGTTGTGGTAAATGGAGTTTATTCGGCGCAAGGTCTTGTTACCAGTGGGGTACCTCAGGGGTCAGTACTTGGACCCATTCTCTTTAATATTTTTATTAGTGATATTGCAGAAGGTATTAATGGAAAAGTATGTCTTTTTGCTGATGACACAAAGATTTGCAACAGGGTTGACGTTCCTGGAGGGATCAGCCAAATGACAAATGATTTAGGTAAACTAAAAAAATGGTCGGAGTTGTGGCAATTGAGTTTTAATGTGGATAAGTGCAAGATAATGCACCTGGGACGTAAAAACCCAAGGGCTGAATATAGAATATTTGATACAGTCCTAACCTCAACATCTGAGGAAAGGGATTTAGGGGTTATTATTTCAGAGGATCTAAGGGTAAGTAGTCAATGTAATAGAGCAACAGGAAATGCTAGCAGAATGCTTGGTTGTGTAGGGAGAGGTATTAGCAGTAGGAAAAGGGAAGTGCTCATGCCACTGTACAGAGCCCTGGTGAGACCTCACTTGGAGTACTGTGTGCAGTACTGGAAACCGTATCTCCAGAAGGATATAGACATCTTAGAGAGAGTTCAGAGAAGGGCTACTAAAATGGTGTACGGCTTGAAGGAGAAAAGTTACCAGGAAAGGCTTAATGATCTTAACATGTACAGCTTGGAAAAAAGACGAGACAGAGGAGATATGATAGAAACATTTAAATACGTAAAGGGAATCCACAAGGTAGAGGAAGGGAGTATATTTAAAAGGAAACAAAGTAGCAAAACAAGAGGACATAGTCTTAGATTAGAGGGGCAAAGGTTTAAAAGTAACATCAGCAAGCATTATTTTACTGAGCGGGTGGTGGATACATGGAACAGTCTTCCAGTAGAAGTGGTAGAGGCCAAAACAGTAATTGAATTTAAGCAAGCATGGGATAGGCATAAGGCTATCCTAAACAAAAGATAAATCCAGGTAAAGTATCCATGTAATTGGGCAGACTAGATGGGCCGAAAGGTTCTTATCTGCCGACATTTTTCTATGTTTCTATGTTTCTATCTAATATATATAATTAAATACATTCAGCCAGGTAGAGAAAAAAAAAAAAAAGTTTTATTTTATGTTCCCGGGGACATTTAAAAATGTCCTTGGATTTTTTTTTTTAGAAATGTGTCACCTTACCTTAGCCTGGTGGTCAGTGGGGGCTCCCTGGATCCTGGTTGTAGCGGGGGTCTGCCGTGGCCGCAGGTGCAGTGCTCCCTCCCTGCGCTGCCTGTCTCTGCCACATGCACCCGGGCAGCTAGCCAGCACAGTCGCAGCTCTGTCATCCGGCGGCCGCATGCTCCTCAATGCTCCTCAAGGGGAACCTTGGAAGGCCCCTGCGGGCTGCCCTCTACAGTGCCTGATTAGAGGGCCGTGTCTGCCTGATGTTTTAGTAACAAGAATGTTATATCCCATAGGCTTCAATGTTAAAAATATTCCCGTTTTAATTCAATATCTAATAAACCATTGCTTATAATATTCTGCAGTAAAGAGTCTCTTTATTTCTAGATTTTTTAGTATTTTTTAAGCATTTTTTATACTTTTTCAAATTATTATTTTTTTTAGAACCTTTGGCGAACGTCCCAAAAAGTTTGAAGTTCGCAAACGGCCGATGTTCGATGCGAACTCCGAACAGATCGAACCGAACAGCTCATCCCTAATGATGATATCTATAGGAATGGATACAATTTGTTCAAATGAGTATGAGATAGCGATACTTGTAGCAACCAGTGGCATATTGTGGGGGGTGGTGTCCCCGGGCGCAATGTTTTTAGGGGTGCATAATTTCAAAATAAATTTACGCCCCTAACAGTGCCTAGCAGCCAGTCAGGATTGGCAAGGTGTCTGCTCGGCTCACGGACACTGGTATCTGTGGGCAGCCGACTACTGTGTCTTTCATACATATGATTATTCCTGTATGATATAAAGACAGATTACTTTCTCTTCCTGACACTGTGGAATACAATAAAATACTATTCCCTGTTATATTGCGCCATTTTATTGGTAGATCTTTAGTCTATCTCCTAGGCTTGTGCACCGATTTTTTTTTCGGTTCGAATCGATTCGATTTTCGGATTTTTTAAATTTTAGATTCGGTTCGTTTCGACCGATTTCTGTTACGATTCGGTTCGGCTCGACTCGTTTTTCGTGTACTTTTTTTTTCCGAATATCGACCAATTTTCGTATTTTCGTGTCACTTAGCTCGTTTTTTGTATCGACTTTTCGTATTTTCGGAAATTTTCGTTTTTCGGAATTGTAAATGGTTTCGGAATATCGACCATTTTTCGTATTTTCGTGTCACTTAGCTCGTTTTTTGTATCGACTTTTCGTATTTTCAGAAATTTTCTTTTTTTCGGAACGTCTGTTCTCCTCGTTTCAAAGCAATAAATTTCGATTTGACACATTTCAAGTACATTCGAAAATTCCGAAAATATTTCGTTTCAGCTCGGAAAAGTTTTCGGATCTGCCATTTTTAGATCTAAAAATTTTCGGAAAATCGGCCGCATCCGAAAGCACGAATCGAGAAATTTCGTGAAAATTCCGAAATTCCAAAACCCGAAACGCACATCCCTACTATCTCCCTGTTAATAATCATATATTTCACTATCTGCATCTGGGCGCTATAGATTACGTAGATCCACTCTCAACTTACCTTGTGGTGATTGTTGATCAAAATTATTAGCCCACTGACAAGATGCTAAAACCGCACATTTTATGTTTTTATTTTTGCATGTACAGCTTGTGTAACTTGTTTGATTTACTTTAAATAAACTTTATATGATTTTTGTTTGTTACGGTATATTTAACATTGTTGCTGAGCCATTGTTCGGTGTCTTTGTTCTGCTTTCTGGTGTATTCTTTTCATTTGCAGCAAAAAGTCTTTTTATTAATTTACTCTTTTGGAATTATTTTAGGCAACATTTTTGATTCCGACCCTTTTAAAAATAGCATTTTGTTTTTATTCAGTAACAGACCTTTTTATTGTTACAGTATTTGTAGGAGCTTATATATTATTTCCATGCATTTTCATGCATTAGTTTCTCTTAAAAACGTTTTTTAAAAGTAGAGTTTTTTATTTACTCCAGTATAGCAGCTGGTTGGCTATTTTCGGCTGCGTTCGGTGGCCTATTCAACGGGTCGACGGTTGCGTGCGGCAGTCTGTTCCGCGGGTCGTCAGCTGCGTTTGGCAGTCTGATCGGTGGGTTGTTGGGTGCGATCAGCGTTTTTTTTATTATTATTCTTTATTTATAAAGCGCCGGCATATTCCGCAGCGCTGTACAATAGGCACAGTATAGACAGGGTTACAATACAATGAAAAACATTTGACAAACAGTACAGGAGGAGATGAGGGCCCTATTCCCGTAGGAACTCACAATCTAGAAGGGTTGGAAACAGGAGGAGAGGACTGCACGGTGAGAGTGATTGATGGTTGCGTCAGTGAGTTGGGTGGTAGGCTTCTCTAAATAGGAACGTTTTAAGGGAGCGTTTGAAGGAAGAGAAGTTAGGGGAAAGTCTGACCGTACGAAGGAGAGCGTTCCAGAGAGTGGGGGCTGCGCATGAGAAGTCCTGCAGTCTATCATGGGAAGAGGTGATGTGGGGAGAAGCTAGGCAGTTTGCAGATGCATTCATTAGTCTGTTTGGTGGTTTTTGTCGGATTGTCGGCTGCGCTCGGCGGATCATCGGCTATGTTCGGCAGGTCGTGGGCTGCATTCAGTTGGTTGATCGGAGGTTGATCGGAGGTGAAAGAAACCTATTCAGCACCTAGGACAGCAGCACAATGGTGCTCCGGAGCCCCACGGAGCTGCTGAACAGATGCAGAGTGCACCATAAAATAAAGAATCGATTAATCGAAAATGGAATCAATTCCTTTTATTTTGCTCCGTTCTGTTTAGTTTTTCTTCTGTTTCGGACAGATTCGATTCGTTATTTTGATGCTTGCAAAATACGAATCGGTAAATTTCATCCAAAACTTGATTCAGAATGAAATGAAACGATCTCTAGAACTAGGGTCATCAACATAAAAAAACTGAAATTGAGTTAATACCCTGTTGATATCGACTTTAATCAGTCTGTCGAATGCCTGCTTCTGTTCAAATGGTGGAGAAATCAATCAATTCAAGTGCGCACTGAAAGAAATGACTCGCTGGATAGTAGTCTATGTGGTCTTTTTCGGATAGAGCAGAGTGACTTCTCTGATCTTTATTTGAAAAGATACACGCTTTTATGCTATTTTGTGCGTAAACGGAGACAGGCTGTTAGCCAATACTTTAATCATCGTCAGTAAAATTGTGAAATTGCAAACTTATGCTGATAACATAAAAAAGAGCAAATATCATCTTATTCTAAATGTCAAATTATTTTGTGTTGATATCAGCTTATCGTTTTTTCTCCTTAATCGTCAAGGAAGTTGTCATATTTCAGATATAGATACAGTTCAGGATGTTCCAAGATATTCCAAAATATTCTCTTCTTGATACCAGAAAGAGGAACTACATGTGCTGAAATCTGCTAAGATAGCGTGTTAAACCATAATACGAGTTTGATTCTTCTAAACACAGTTTAATTAATTTCTTTCCTTAAAGCCGTACTGTTATATTTGAAATGGCCATTTTTCTAAGCTTTCCGTTATTATTAAAGCAGATACATATTTCTTGTCCATTAGGGATGAGCTGTTCGGTTCGATCAGTTTGGAGTTCAACTCGAACATTGGCAGTTCGAAAGTTTGCGAACTTCGAACTTTTTGGCGAGTTCGGTTCGAGTTCGAAAAAAAACATTTTGAAAAAAGAATAAAAAATGCTTAAAAAATACTAGAAAATCTAGAAATAAAGAGACTCTTTACTGCAGAATATTATAAGCAATGGTTTATTAGATATTGAATTAAAAAACTACCCAGGGCAAGAAGGCACGCATGTGGGTGATGATTACGGATGCAGTCAACGCGGTGGGAGGCAATGGATGGACTGTGTACATCGTCAAGAAGCGGTATGTAAACATGTTACATACACATAACACACATTACATACATCTACCAACATATGTCAACACATGCTGCAGCGTAATGTATTATGTTTGTCAGACAAATGTGACTGTCATAAAATTATTCTGGCTTTATTTAAAATATTTGCACAAGTATACATTTTTCTGAAACTTTCACATCTCAAAATTATATGTGCTTAGAGTGCATGAGGCTTGCATAGGATTTTTTGCACCGCCTGTGTGTTTCATCTTTAAAATGCTGCAATGGGTGATGTGGATTTTCTAGCTTACAAGGAAAGCATGCTTTACAGTCTGCCTAATGTCTAGGTGCAAAGATTCTCACCTCTAAATGACATGTGCTTACAGCAGGAGTCTCAAACAGCGTAAACAACAGGTGTTAATTAGTGTTTGGAAATAACATGTGCTTCTAATTAGTCTGGTCGCATGAATTTGATACATTGCCTGCAGACTGGGTGTGGATCCTGCACATGTATGAACACTGTGGTTCTGAATTCTAAGAAGTGTTCATTTATATGTTCCTCTGATATGCTGTTTAACCCCTTAAGGACCAGGGCTCTGTAAAGCCAATCATTAATGATGTAGATGTTACGTCATTTGTCATCAAGGGCTTAATAAAATCTTTATCACACTCCTTAGATTTAAACATAATATTCCATTATTTGTATGTCAGGTACCTCTCCCGAAGGGCCTATGTGAGCATACAATTATTATTGTGTTAGATCTATAGTTTTGGTGCAAGCGTGGTGGAAGGGCTTGCTGCTTCTGCATTAGTAACACAACACAACGTGAAAATGTCTATCATAAAGCATACAAGCTGAGTCCCTAGAGTCTCTGACTATCCATTGTCATATATACCTTGCTTTATACATATGATACATTCCCTCATCTAACAGGATAGTAGCCAGTCAATGTGCATTTTAACCCCTTAAGGGTGGCTAGGTCTCGTGTGTGGGTCTCTGATGGCAATGTTTCTATACATCCTACAAATCTGCCACTTCACGGGCAGCTTATGGGGTCCTCCTAGGCACAATATTTGAAGGAATTTTTTGTTGCCCATCATTACTGCAATCTGACTAAGTGTCTTAAGGCTCCTATCACATCATTATTTCTCAAGCTATAGATCATAGGGTTCACCATGGGTGTGATTATAGCATAAAATACCGATAGCACTTTACCTCTGTTATCATCTACAGAAAAGTTTGTGCTCATGGAGTATACTGTGGCTGACAAGTAAAATAGGGTCACAACGATGAGGTGTGGAGTACAACTGGAAAAAGCCTTGTATCGTCCACCGCGGATTCCTTTTATTGAAGAAACAATTTTATAATAAGAGAAAATAATGAGAAGAAGTGGGACCAGGAAGACAGTGGCACCTCCAACGATTGACATGGAGTTAGATACAGTGGAATCACTGCAGGACAAGATCATCAGGTATTTAGATGAGCACATGAAATGGTTAATGATGATTGGGCCACAAAATGTCAAGCTATATACAATAAAGATGTTAACCGATGATGAAACAGAGCTCACTGTCCACATAACCATAACCATTAGCCAACAAACTGATCGATTCATGATCTCGTTGTAACGCAAGGGCTTACAGATTGCAACGTATCGATCATATGCCATGAAGACCAGAAGGAGGCATTCACTTCCTACCAAAAAAATACCAAAAAACATTTGGGTGACACAAGCTGCAAAAAAGATACTTTTATCTCCACTTAAGAAATCCACAAGCATCCTGGGAACACTGACTGAAGGACCACAGATATTAATGATGGACAGGTTAATGAGAAAGAAATACATTGGGTTGTGTAGTCGGGGATCAAAGGTCACAGCCAGGATAAGAAGGATATTTGCCATCAGTAGGACCACATAGACAACCAAGAATATGAGGAATAATACAATTTGTGTGTTGGGGTCACTGGAAAACCCAAGAAGAATGAAGTGAGTCACAGTACTGTGATTCCTGCTTTCCGTAAATGCCATGGATTAGTCCCAGGTAATTCCAATTTTCTGTAGAAAGAACAGAGATACAGAAATGTAAACGCATGACAGTTATCACTTAAACATCTTAATACATATTAATTCCTGTAAACCAATCCTGGCAGTGAAATCTGTTACCACAATCTATATTTTCCCGAGTTACCAATTACTATCTCACTGAACAATCACATTATTTTGTTTCATTGAAATGAGGATGTTGCTGGTAAATAAGTCTGTGCGCATGTGTATGGGCTTGTTAACATATAACTAATTATTATTTTCATTAAACCATCCATTGGCAGCAGGTGAGGAGTTAAATGATAGAGTAGGTGGGCTGCCATTATGCCCTCCCTCTCCAGGATAAGAAGGATATTTGCCATCAGTAGGACCACATAGACAACCAAGAAGATGAAGAATAAAACAATTTGTACATTGGGGTCACTGGAAAATCCAAGAAGAATGAAATGGGTCACAGTAATACGGTTCCTGCTTTCTGTAAATTCCATAGCTTATTGGCAGGTAATTCTTATTTCCTGTCGAAAGAACAGAGACACAGACATGTAAAAGCATGACAGATATCATGTAAACATCTTAATAAACATTAATCATTGTAAATTAATCCTGACAGTGAAATGGTCTTACTCTTTACCAATAATTTGGTCAATTTGGTTCCTCAACCATGATTATTATTGACACATAGGCGAAGTAAATACAGATATCAATGAGTCCATTATACTGTATAGACATGACTCGCTAAACAATTTAATGGAATCTGCCAAAAAGTTTTCATTTTTTTAATGCAAAAAAGCTAATTTCTTAAGGACCGAGACTTTTGAGACTTGATGTGCCTTAAGGACCAGAGCAATTTACCCATTTCTGAAATATACATGTTCACCTGTGATTTTCCGCTTTCTTGTCTAATGCACCCCCACATATTATATACCTTACTGTAACAGATACAGCTTTTCATTCATAATCATTATATATTTATATGTCGTCGTTGTTATCATACAAGCAGAATCGATTTTCACCTTCATACATAGATCATAGACATGTGCAGACAAAAAAAATTGTAGAAACCATATGGTGCAATATGTGTGAAATCCACCCAGAGCTAAATAAAACATGTAATCCACTCTCACACATACAATCCTTCAATGGCTCTAATGGACCACATGTGGGGTTTTATTCCTTTAAAGAACCTAGAAGAAAACCTCTTTCATTTCGTCCATCACCTTCACAAAGAAGAAACCTCAGTGTAACAGAAATATCAAATAGCAGATGGCCATTAATATGGAAACAAATCAGAAAAGAAGCACATAGTGCAACTCTATAGAGAAAGAAAACCTACAGCTATCATTCATGCACTTGTATGGATCAGAAAACTTCCTGGATTTGGTGTCACAGCATGTGGTTTCCTTTACAGGTCAATCCACGAGGTATCAATGTGGGTCTGCAGCACACATTTCTTAAAATATTGCAATATCGTTCATAAAGATCAAATATAATAAAGTAACAATAAAAACAATCTTACAGGAATACTGTGACGCATTTCGCCCTTTTTAGGCTTCCTCAGTTGGTAGGTTTCATGTAACTGTGTGTTGTATCTTATAATCTCTGCAAAGTTCATCAATAGATCCAATAAAGTGTCCATTTCCATTCATTTGGCCATGAGTGACGCATCCCTGTGAGTACAACTTCCGGAACGTAGGATTGGCCCAATGAGATTGCATCACATTCAATTTCTTCTGTGTGCTCATGTGGGTGGCATCATTTTTGTTCCATACCAAGTGACCCTGTACGGATCCTCAGTCAATCCACTAGAAATTATATCAAAGAAGCAGAAGAAAAAACAGAAAGGAAAAAGAAGGGGTGAAGAGGAAAGAGAGAGAATAAGAGTATGGAATAAATAAAGAAAGAGGAATGAAAGGGAAGGAGGAAAGTCATGGCAGATGAGCCATCCAGGAAGAACCCTTTTTTCAAAAGTCTGTTCCCCGATATCCAGGGAAACTCTGTTAAAGAGCTGTGGTCTCCATCATCTCCAATCCCCACATGGAACACACTCCATAATTTCCTCTGAAGCCGTTTTGGTAGATTGGCGTGACATGGAAGCCATAAAGGCATCCCAGTGGTACCATGACCCTCAAAACATCCATTTTGTCCTTAGCTTACGTGACCAAGCCATCGATCTTCCTACGGAGATTCACTTAAGTCACCCATTCCATCCATGTGAGCAAAGTAAGCTAGTCAAGGGGAGAGAGATGCACAGGACGAAACATCGGCAGAATCCAAGGTGGGCAACCCATTAACTCAGCCTCCCGTTCATCCAACGGCCTTGAAGAACTCTTCTGCATCCAGTCCAATAGTCTGAACAGTTGGGTCACATTAAAATAAGTATGAGCATAGGGTAAGGCAGCATAGGGTAAGGCCAGACCTCCTTATGCTTCGGATCGGCATAGGATTCTGTAACTGACTCGGCTTCCCCGTGGCAGTTTTCGCTTTATGTTTATAATGTGCTAAGTATTAAAAATAAGATTCACAAAAAATATGTAATTTTCCTCTGATGTAGTGAATGATTTTAAACAAGTAGAGGGGACACACGAGTTGCTCATTGAATGATTTTGTATGAAGCACTAGGGTCGTCAACATAAAAACATTGAAATTCAGTCAATACCCTGCTAATACGGTGTCATAAAGAGAGTCTGATTCAGACACTTTACCCTACACAAGCTCCTGAAATCTGTGCAAATTTTTTATTTTATGATAAACATTTTCTTCACGGACACATTCATAATTCCATGAAATAATGTCCAAATTGAAATGATTTTAACACCGGTGTATGCATTGAGCATCAGTGAAGCAACAGGAATATTTCCGGCAGGTATTGGTTAAGAATTCCCACTTTTTGGGACAATGAAGTGATTTGTTGCCCATCATTACTGCAATCTGACTAAGTGTCTCAAGGCTCCTATCACATCATCATTTCTCAAGCTATAGATCATAGGGTTCACCATGGGTATGATTATAACACAAAATACTGATAGTACTTTGCCTCCTGTGTTATTGTCTACAGTAACGTTTGTTCTCATGGAGTATACCGTGGCTGACAAGTAAAACAGGGACACAACGATGAGGTGTGGGGTACAACTGGAAAAAGCCTTGTATCGTCTAGAGCGGATTCCTTTTATTGAAGAAATGATTTTATAATAAGAGAAAAGAATGAGAAGAAATGGGACCAGGAGGATGGCGGAACTTCCAAAGATTGAAAGGGAGTTTGATCTAGAGGTATCATTGCAGGACAAGATCATCAGATATTTAGATGAGCACATAAAATGGTTAATGATGTTTGGGCCACAAAATGTCAATGTATATACAATGAAGATGTAAATTGATGACATAGCAGAACTCACTGTCCATGTAAATATGGCTATCAATGCACAAACCGATCGATTCATGATCTCATTGTAACGCAAGGGCTTACAGATTGCAACGTATCGATCATATGCCATGAAGACCAGAAGGAGGCATTCACATCCTACCAAAAAAATATTAAAAAAACCTTGGGTGACACACGATGCAAACATGATACTTTTATCTTCACTTAAGAAATCCACAAGCATCCTGGGAACAATGACTGAAGGACCACAGATATTAATGACGGACAGGTTAATGAGAAAGAAATACATTGGGTTGTGTAGTCGGGGATCAAAGGTCACAGCCAGGATAAGAAGGATATTTGCCATCAGTAGGACCACATAGACAACCAAGAAGATGAAGAATAAAACAATTTGTATGTTGGGGTCACTGGAAAATCCAAGAAGAATGAAGTGGGTCACCGTACTGTGATTCCTGCTTTCCATAAATGCCATGATTTATTCCCAGGTAATTCCTATTACCTGTAGAAATAACACAGACACAGACATGTAAAAGAAAGACAAATATCATGTAAACATCTTAATACATATTAATTCCTGTAAACCAATCCTGGCAGTGAAATCCGTTACCACAATCTGCATTTTCCTGAGTTACCAATTACTATCTCACTGAACAATCACATTATTTTGTTTCATTGAAATCAGGATGTTGCTGGTAAATGAGTCTGTGCGCATGTGTCTGGGCTTGTTAGCATATAACTAATTAATTTTTTCATTAATCCATCCATTGGCAGCAGGTGAGGAGTTAATCGATAGAGTAGGTGGCCTGCCATTATGCCCTCCCTCACCGGAACTCCATGGCCCACCCCCCACATATTATATACCTTTCTGTAACAGATGCAACTTTTCATTCGTGATGATTATATGTTTATATGTCATCCGCAAGGAAGCAAAAAGTTTTCTAAACTTTATGATATCTTATCGTACATACAGTATCGATTTTCACCTTCGTACAAAGATCAGAGACATGTGTGGAAAAAAAAATTGAAGAAAGCATTTGGTGCAGTATGTGTGAAATCTATCCAGACCTATATAAAGCATATAATCCACTCACATGTACAGTCCACCAATGGCTCTAATGGACCATCTGTGGGGTTTTATTCCTTTAAATAACCTAGCAGAAAACCTCCTCTAATTCTTCTGTCACCTTCAAAGACGCAACCTCAGTGTAGCATAAATATCAAATAGCAGATGGCCATTAATATGGAAACTAATCAGAAAAGAAGCACATAGTGCAACTCCACAGAGAAATAAAACTTACAACTATCATTCATGCACTTCTGGATTTGGTTTCACAGCATGTGGATTCCTTTACAGGTCAATCCACAGGGTGTCACTGCAGATCTGCAGCACACATTTATGAAAATTCTGCAATATCGTTCATAAAGATCAAATAAGTTAAAGTTACAATAAAAACAATCTTAGTACTGTGACGCGTTTCGCCTTTTGAGGCTTCCTCAGTTGGTGTGTTTCATGTAACTGTGTGCTGTATCTTATAGTCTCTGCAAACTTCTTCATTAGATCCAATAAAGGGTCCTATTTCCATCCATTTTTCTGCGTGTGACGCATCCCTGTGAGTACAACTTCCGGGAACGTAGGATTGACTCGATCAAATCACATCACATCTGATTTCTCCTGGGTTCTCATGTGGGTGGCGTCATTTTTTCTTCCATACCACGTGACCCTTTATGGATCCTCAGGCAATTCACGATATGTCTGCAAAAGAAAAACTGGAGATCGGCAACCAAAGCAAAAAATTATTCTATTTATGCAGAGAACAATATAAAACAAAGTGAAGTCTATGTCCTAAAATTAATTCTCTTAAACCAGACAGGTGTATTGAATATGGTGATCTCTGCATTAGAAGACCAGGACTCTCATTTTATTAATAATATAAAGGAGTGTAGGTATAAAACGGACTCAACAACCCCGAAGTTCCTATAAACCTTACAAGTGATTCTCAGAAAAAGACACAGGCCAACCAAAAAATTCCATAATTCAATCTGACTCTTTTTTTTTTGGGTGCTGAATCCAAATATCCAATCGTTTTTCTTCTATCACTTACCATTTTTCGGCAATTTCCATAAATGTTAGGCTATTATAACGTTAAAATGTAGCACAATTGATGAAAGGTGTATAATACAAAACAAAAATGTACTTATAAAATATTATATATTTTAACAATGTGACGGCGAAAGTTTGGGTAGGTGCAGTACTTCTTCTTAACCCCTTCACTACCAATATTGAGATAACTCAAGCTTCAAAACGAGAGAAATCTCAATGTATCCTTCCTTGTAAAATAGTTTATAAATAAACAAATAAATAAATAAAGTCATCATCCGGTGGATTTTAGGTAAAAAAAAAACGATCAACAACCCCAAAGTTCCTATAAGCCTTACAAGTTGATCTCATAAAAATACATAATTATCAGGCTGTAAGTCAAACATTACATTTTATTTTATATTTTTTTATTTTGGTTTCATAGAGAAAGATGTCCACCATGGGTGTGGTGCCTTATTCTGTAAAATAAACAAAAATGTAAAAAATAATAAATACTTTTTTATTTTGTTTAGAATTTCTCATTTTTTCGTCGCAGGAGCTGTGTAGATGCTTTATTAGCTTTTCTTTCACATGGTCAAGGGTGAAGGGTGAGGGGTTATTATTTCAGAGGATCTAAGGATAAGTAGTCAATGTAATAGAGCAGCAGGAAATGCTGGCAGAATGCTTGGTTGTGTAGGGAGAGGTATTAGCAGTAGGAAAAGGGAAGTGCTCATGCCACTGTACAGAGCACTGGTGAGACCTCACTTGGAGTACTGTGTGCAGTACTGGAGACCGTATCTCCAGAAGGATATAGACATCTTAGAGAGAGTTCAGAGAAGGACTACTAAAATGGTGTACGGCTTTAAGGAGAAAAGTTACCAGGAAAGGCTTAATGATCTTAACATGTACAGCTTGGAAAAAAGACGAGACAGAGGAGATATGATAGAAACATTTAAATACGTAAAGGGAATCCACAAGGTAGAGGAAGGGAGTATATTTAAAAGGAAACAAAGTAGCAAAACAAGAGGACATAGTCTTAGATTAGAGGGGCAAAGGTTTAAAAGTAACATCAGGAAGCATTATTTTACTGAGAGGGTGGTGGATACATGAAACAGTCTTCCAGTTGAAGTGGTAGAGGCCAAAACAGTAATTGAATTTAAGCAAGCATGGGATAGGCAAAAGGCTATCCTAAACAAAAGATAAATCCAGGTAAAGTATCCATGTAATTGGGCCGACTAGATGGGCCGAAAGGTTCTTATCTGATGAAATTTTTCTATGTTTCTTTGTTTCTATCTATACTATAAAAGAGTAATCCTTCAAGTGTCCGTCGCCAAAAGCGGTCTGCGCATGCGCGACGGACATTTGAAAGTGGCCGTTAAAACAAACAGGTAGCTGCGCGTGCCGGCCGCCTGCAAAAAAAAATAAAAATCGGCACGAGCCACGCGCAGCTACCCGTGTGTTTTGACGCCGCAAGCCCCGATCCTCCAGCGGTGACCGTCCTCCGGCTGTCGCGGCCTGCTCGGCGGGCATCCAGGCTCAGGCGAGCCCCCGGCTCGGCTTGGGCCTACAGGCCCAGCCGAGCCGGGGACTCGCCTAAGCCTAGAGGCCGGCCGAGCAGCCAGCGACAGCCGGAGGACGGTCACCGCTGGAGCTCCGGGCCGAAGTTCCCAAAACATACTCCCCTAAATCGGCCCTGAGCTCCAGCGGTGACCTCCTCCGCCGAGCAGGCTGCTAGGCCGGCCTCCAGGCTCAGGCGAGCCCCCGGCTTGGCTTGGGCCTACAGGCCCAGCCGAGCTGGGGACTCGCCTAAGCCTAGAGGCCGGCCGAGCAGCCAGCGACAGCCGGAGGACGGTCACCGCTGGAGCTCCAGGCCGAAGTTCCCAAAACATACTCCCCTAAATCGGCCCTGAGCTCCAGCGGTGACCTCCTCCGGCCGAGCAGGCTGCTAGGCCGGCCTCCAGGCTCAGGCGAGCCCCCGGCTTGGCTTGGGCCTACAGGCCCAGCCGAGCCGGGGACTCACCTAAGCCTAGAGGCCGGCCGAGCAGCCAGCGACAGCCGGAGGACGGTCACCGCTGGAGCTCAGGACCGAAGTTCCCAAAACATACTCCCCTAAATCGGCCCTGAGCTCCAGCGGTGACCTCCTCCGGCCGAGCAGGCTGCTAGGCCGGCCTCCAGGCTCAGGCGAGCCCCCGGCTTGGCTTGGGCCTACAGGCCCAGCCGAGCCGGGGACTCACCTAAGCCTAGAGGCCGGCCGAGGAGCCAGCGACAGCCGGAGGACGGTCACCGCTGGAGCTCAGGACCGAAGTTCCCAAAACATACTCCCCTAAATCGGCCCTGAGCTGCAGCGGTGACCTCCTCCGGCCGAGCAGGCTGCTAGGCCGGCCTCCAGGCTCAGGCGAGCCCCCGGCTTGGCTTGGGCCTACAGGCCCAGCCGAGCCGGGGACTCGCCTAAGCCTGGAGGCCGGCCTAGCAGCCTGCGACAGCCAGAGGACAGCCACCGATGGAGCTCCGGGCCAATGTAAGAGGATGTTGCCTACACATACTCACCGACATCGGCCCTTAGCTCCTCCAGCGATGGCGGTCCCGCTTCCAGTGTCCTCTCTGTCTCCGTTGGTCGCCGGTATGACGTCACGAAAGCCTTTGACCCCGGGTCAAAATGCAGGGGTCAAAGGCTTTCGTTACATCATGCCGGCGACCAACGAAGAGAGAGAGGACGCTGGAAGCGGGACCGCCATCGCTGGAGGAGCTAAGGGCCGATGTCGGTGAGTATGTGTAGGCAACATCCCCCTACATTGGCCCGGAGCTCCAGCGGTGGCTGTCGCAGGCAGCTCGGCCGGCCTCCAGGCTTAGGCGAGCCCCCGGCTCGGCTGGGCCTGTAGGCCCAAGCCAAGCCGGGGGCTCGCCTGAGCCTGGAGGCCGGCCGAGCAGCCTGCGACAGCCGGAGGACAGTCACCGCTGGAGCTCAGGGCTAATGTAGGTGAGTATGTGCTCTCCACACCCACCCTGCTTGCTCGGCCGGTATCCAAGCTTAGGCGAGCCCCCGGCTTGGCGTTGGCCTAGAGGCCCAGCCGAGCCGGGGACTCGCTTGAGCCTGGAGGACGCCAGAGCATGCAACTCGACAGGCCTCCATGCTCAGGCAAGTCCCCGGCTCGACAGGTCCTCTAGGCCCAAGCCAAGCCGGGGGCTCACCTAAGCTTGGTAACCGGCCGAGCAAGCAGGGTGGGTGTGGAGAGCATATACTCACCTACATCGGCCTCGAGTCCTCCACCGGTCCACACATACTCACCGACATCGGCCCTTAGCTCCTCCAGTGATGGCGGTCCCGCTTCCAGCGTCCTCTCCTTCTCCGTTGGTCGCCGGTATGACGTCACGAAAGCCTTTGACCCCGGGTCAAAATGCCGGGGTCAAAGGCTTTCGTTACATCATGCCGGCGACCAACGAAGAGAGAGAGGAAGCGGGATCGCCATCGCTGGAGGAGCTAAGGGCCGATGTCGGTGAGTATGTGTAGGCAACATCCCCCTACATTGGCCCGGAGCTCCAGCGGTGGCTGTCGCAGGCAGCTCGGCCGGCCTCCAGGCTTAGGCGAGCCCCCGGCTCGGCTGGGCCTGTAGGCCCAAGCCAAGCCGGGGGCTCGCCTGAGCCTGGAGGCCGGCCGAGCAGCCTGCGACAGCCGGAGGACGGTCACCGCTGGAGCTCAGGGCCGAAGTTGCCAAAACATACTCCCCTACATTGGCCCTGAGCTCCAGCGGTGACTTCCTCCGGCTGTCGCTGGCTGCTAGGCCGGCCTCCAGGCTCAGGCGAGCCCCCGGCTTGGCTCGGGCCTACAGGCTAGCTCCTCCAGCGATGGCAGTCCCGCTTCCAGCGTCCTCTGTGTCTCCGTTGGTCGTCGGTATGACGTCACGAAAGCCTTTGACCCTGGGTCAAAGGCTTTTGTGATGTCATACCGGTGACCAACAGAGAGAGGACACTGGAAGCGGGACTGCCATCGCTGGAGGGCCGATGTAGGTGAGTATGTGCTCTCCACACCCACCCTTCTTGCTCGGCCGGTATCCAAGCTTAGGCGAGTCCCCGGCTTGGCCTGGGCTTAGAGGCCCAGCCGAGCCGGGGACTCACCTAAGCATGGAGGCCGGCCGAATTGCCTGCTCGGGCGTCCTCTAGGCCCCAGCCAAGCCGGGGGCTCGCCCAAGCTTGGATGCCGGCCGAGCTACTTGCTTGGCCGGCATCCAGGCTAAGGCGAGCCCCCGGCTTGACCTGGGCCTAGAGGCCCAGCCGAGCCGGGGGCTCGACTGAGCCTGGATGCCAGCCATACACACACACACTGTAACAACCATATATGTGTGTGTATATATATCCACATGGGGTTACAGTGTGTGTGTGTATATATTTATATATATGTGTGTATATATATATATGGACTGCGCATGCGCGCAGCCCACAGGGTGCTGTGGCGGTTGGATGCGCGCGCAGCTGGGTGCGCGCGTGCCACCCGTCGCAGCACGCCCAAAGCGTCCTACGGAGGTTTGCTGCGCGCGCATCCAACCTCCGTTGGGCGCTTTGGGCGTGCTGCGGCAGGTGGCGCGCGCGCATCCAACCGCAACAGCCTGTTACGGAGGTTGCCACGCGCCTGAGCCCAGCGCCTGAGCGCAGAGCCCAGCGTCCAGCGCCTGAGCGCAGAGCCCAGCGCCTGAGCCCAGCGCCTGAGCGCAGAGCCCAGCGCCTGAGCCCAGCGCCTGAGCGCAGAGCCCAGCGCCTGAGCCCAGCGCCTGAGCCCAGCGCCTGAGCCCAGCGCCTGAGCGCAGAGCCCAGCGCCTGAGCCCAGCGCCTGAGCCCAGCGTCTGAGCGCAGAGCCCAGCGCCTGAGCCCAGCACCTGAGCCTAGTGCATGAGCGCAGAGCCTAGCGCCTGAGCGCAGAGCCTAGCACCTGAGCCCAGCGCCTGAGCCCAGCGCCTGAGCGCAGAGCCCAGCGCCTGAGCCCAGCGCCTGAGCCCAGCGCCTGAGCCCAGAGCCCAGCGCCTGAGCGCAGAGCCCAGCGCCTGAGCGCAGAGCCCAGCGCCTGAGCGCAGAGCCCAGCGCCTGAGCCCAGCGCCTGAGCGCAGCGCCTGAGCGCAGAGCCCAGCGCCTGAGCCCAGCGCCTGAGCGCAGAGCCCAGCGCCTGAGCCCAGCGCCTGAGCGCAGAGCCCAGCGCCTGAGCGCAGAGCCCAGCGCAGAGCCCAGCACCCAGCGCCTGAGCACAGAGCCCAGCGCAGAGCCCAGCGCCCAGCGCCTGAGCCCAGTACCTGAACACAGCCCAGCACCGAGTGCAGAGCACAGAGCAGAGCACCATGCAGAGCACAGAGCAGAGCACCAAGCAGAGCACAATAGATGGCACAGAGCAGAGCACAATAAACGCCACAGAGCCGAGCACAATAAACGCCACAGAGCCGAGCACAATAAACGCCACAGAGCCGAGCACAATAAACGCCACAGAGCCGAGCACAATAAACGCCACAGAGCCGAGCACAATAAACGTCACAGAGCCGAGCACAATAAACGCCACAGAGCCGAGCACAATAAACGCCACAGAGCCGAGCACAATAAACGCCACAGAGCCGAGCACAATAAACGCCACAGAGCCGAGCACAATAAACGCCACAGAGCCAAGCAAAGCACAATAAACGGCACAAAGCACAGCACAATAAACGGCGCCGAGCACAGAACCAAGCACAACACAAAAAACGGCGCAGAGCACAATAAAAAGCAGAGCACAATATACGGCACGGAGCAGAGCACAGAGCCGATGTGCAGAGCCCAGCACAGAGCCGAGCAAAACAGAATAAACGCCACAGAGCCAAGCACAATAAACTCCACAGAGCCGAGCACAGTACAATAGACGGCACAGAGCCGAGCACAACAGAATAAACGCCACAGAGCCGAGCACAATAAACGCCACAGAGCCGAGCACAATAAACGCCACAGAGCACAGCACAATAGACGCCACAGAGCCAAGCACAATAAACGGCACAGCGCCGAGCACAATAAACGCCACAGAGCACAGCACAATAGACGCCACAGAGCCAAGCACAATAAACGGCACAGCGCCGAGCACAGCACAATATACGGCACAGAGCACAGCACAATAAACGGCACACCCAATCACAGCACAATAAACGGCGCCAAGCACAGAACCAAGCACAACACAATAAACGGCGCAGAGCACAATGAAAAGCAGAGCACAATATACGGCACGGAGTAGAGCACAGAGCCGATGTGCAGAGCCCAGCACAGAGCCGAGCAAAACAGAATAAACGCCACAGAGCCAAGCACAATAAACGCCACAGAGCCAAGCACAATAAACGCCACAGGGCCGAGCACAATAAACGCCACAGAGCCGAGCACAATAAACGCCACAGAGCCGAGCACAATAAACGCCACAGAGCCGAGCACAATAAACGCCACAGAGCCGAGCACAATAAACGCCACAGAGCCGAGCACAAAAAAACGCCACAGAGCCGAGCACAATAAACGCCACAGAGCACAGCACAATAAACGCCACAGAGCCAAGCAAAGCACAATAAACGGCACAAAGCACAACACAATAAACGGCGCAGAGCACAATAAAAAGCAGAGCACAATATACGACATGGAGCAGAGCACAGAGCCGATGTGCAGAGCCCAGCACAGAGCCGAGCAAAACAGAATAAACGCCACAGAGCCAAGCACAATAAACTCCACAGAGCCGAGCACAGTACAATAGACGGCACAGAGCCGAGCACAACAGAATAAATGCCACAGAGCCAAGCACAATAAACGCCACAGAGTCGAGCACAATAAACGCCACAGAGCCGAGCACAATAAACGCCACAGAGCCGAGCACAATAAACGCCACAGAGCACAGCACAATAAACGCCACAGAGCCAAGCACAGCACAATAGACGCCACAGAGCCAAGCACAATAAACGGCACAGCGCCGAGCACAGCACAATATACGGCACAGAGCACAGCACAATAAACGGCACAGCCAATCACAGCACAATAAACGGCGCCAAGCACAGAACCAAGCACAACACAATAAACGGCGCAGAGCACAATAAAAAGCAGAGCACAATATACGGCACGGAGCAGAGCACAGAGCCGATGTGCAGAGCCCAGCACAGAGCTGAGCAAAACAGAATAAACGCCACAGAGCCGAGCACAATAAACTCCACAGAGCCGAGCACAGTACAATAGACGGCACAGAGCCGAGCACAACAGAATAAACGGCACAGAGCCGAGCACAGAGCCAAACACAGCACAATAAATGGCACCGAACCAAGCACAACGCACCACACTTATCAATAGACTGCCCTCTGGGCAGGCTTTACACCTAGTCTTTCTATGAAACAATAATATGAAATCAACCAAATAAAAGAGATACAGGGTAATTCAAAGAGATTCGAAAAGTCACTGCACGTTCGGTTC
The DNA here is from genome assembly GCA_009667805.1 of Leptobrachium leishanense. NCBI lineage: Eukaryota > Metazoa > Chordata > Amphibia > Anura > Megophryidae > Leptobrachium > Leptobrachium leishanense. The sequence continues at coordinate 40,399,855 of CM019066.1, read as the reverse complement.
GTTTTGCCGATCCCATTTCGGCGACCCTGCGGTGTATTCAGCAAGCACCACAGGGTCCCCGAATTACAGGGAAAGGCTGCCGCAAACCCGCCTAAAACTAACCGCAAAACCAAGGCGAATGCGCGCCGAAAACCCGCAAAAACATCTGTATTAACACGCCGAAAATGCCAGAAAAACCCAAGCAGGAGCCGATCACACGCAAGGGAGCCGTTGGAAAAAAACAACACCGCAGACGAATGAAGTGAATAAATTAGAAAAACAGTTTGCTTGAATGTCTGAAAAGTGAAACACTGTTTGCAAAGAAACTACTGAGCGAAAATGTCTGAAATTTACATATGATCCAATGAATGATAATAAAAAGGGCTGTTACAGAAAAAATAAGTAAACGTTAAAAAAAATCCAGAAAAATGCTTAAAATATCCCAAAAAATCTATAGATAAAGAGACTCTTTACTGCAGAATTTTGTAATGAACGGTTTATTAGATATTGAATCAAAACCAGAATATTTTTAACATTGATGCCTATGGGATTCGCCTGAATAAATCTGCTGCATGAAACCACCGAATGGCAGGGCATTAGGGGAACCTTTCAATGCTGGTTTGTGTTCTCTGAATAGCCGAAGCAGTGCTTTTTTATGGGGATTTCACTGCCCTCGAACAGGCACCGAACAGGCACCGTATGTGCAGGCAATTCGCCAGGATTTGGTGAATTGCCTGCTCTCTGGATAGCCGATTGGACAAGTAAGGTAACCGAACGCTGAATTTCTCTGTTTGGTTACCTTTCTCAAGCAATTCGGATCTCTTTGGATAACCCTGATAGACTTTTGCTTGAAATTTTATTTAATTTTAGTTTTATAGAGGTAAATGCCCATCACAGATTGGATGCCTTTCTCTGTGAAAAATAACTGTGCGTAAAAAATAAATAAAAATAATTGAATACATTTTTTTACAAGTGAATTTTGCAATCATTTATTTATATACAAAATTATTTTGAATTTTTATATATTTATATATATGTGTGTGTGAGTGTTTTAAGGATTTGTTGATGCCTTTAAACACAAGCTTACTTAGCCTGTTTGTAAATCCGGCCCTGTGTATTGTCCGTAACTTGTTGTTTGTATTTTTGTTATCTTAGCAGTCAACTGAAAATACTACTAAAACATTAAATAAAGAATATAACAACATATAAGTCAGAATAACTTTCCGAGGCAAGAAAAGTCAAAAGGAAATGGAAAATAAACATCCGGGTCTGGATTACTGAAATGTATTATTTATCTGTTTCTTAACCCTTTCGCTGCTGAGGCATTTCCCGCCTCTGTGCTGAAGTCATTTTTACTGATTTTGCTCATCATGTTTAAACGTGTTTTGAAGGCTTATTTTAGTATATGACCCAGACATATTATATATCGTTCTTTCCATCAGACTCGGCAGATTCATAATATTGCATTATTATATGTATACGTTATGTCATGTCTGTATATTATAACAAAAAATGCAATAAAATATGAATTTTCAATAATTTACAATGTGTAAAGTGTTTTTTTTTCACATTTTAACATGCGAGCAATTGCAGTTATATTTTGTATGAGGTGCGCTTGTTAAAAAAATTAGAGATGGGGTCTCGTTACATTTTTTTTTGGGGAAAATTACGCGATTTTTAACAAACGCACCGCATACAAAAATCGTTAGTGCAGCATTATTGTTCACATTATAATTGAAATGGGAACAATATTGCTGCATTAACGAACCAAAAAAAAGAAAAAAAAAATTGTTTATTTTTTTTTTATAATTTATTTTTAAATATTTTTATTTTTAAATTTTTTTTTAAAAAACTTTTTTCATACTCATGTTTGGTATTGTTAGAACGGCCATTCTCTGGCTGATCCAACAATACCAAACATTAACCCCTAACTGCCACCGATCGGGAGATAGGGGGTTCATTGGAACCCCCTATCTCCACCATTGGTGGCAGTTAGGCGTTAACTCCAGGATTGGCGTCATCGTGCTATGCACGATGACGCCAGTCCTCAGGGGGCATTCCCGGAAGCTTGGACAACATCCAAGATGTCAGCCAGCTCCGGGAAAGGATCACGAACCGGCGCTTTTCGGCGCCGATTCGTGATCCGGCCCCCATGGGGTTAATGCCAGGTACCATTTGGAAGGGCAGGCTGTGCCCTTACAAACGGTGCCTGGGTTAACCCCCTGCACGCCGCCGATCGGGAGGGAGAGAGGTCCGAAGGACCTCCCCCCCTCCATGTCAGGCGCCTCCTCCTCCTCCAGGGGGACGCCTGAATTAGGTGTCATTGCGCCCCCGCGATGACACCTAATTACTCCGGCGGTGGTTCTGGGTGCTGGGCTGACATCGAGGATGTCAGCCCGCACCGGGGGGGGCCAGCGATCGGCCGGAACCCAAAGGGAGGATGCGTCCTCCGCAAGGAACGATACTGCGGGTGGACGCGCTGAGCGCGTCCTCCGCAGTGAAGTGGTTAATTAAATGGAATATCTGCCCTACTAGTGACCCGAATGATTGATTATACCCCCGCCCCACATACACTCACACACACACACACACACACACACACACACACATAGTGAATATCTGGCACAAATTTACATCCATCCCCCTATGTCGCATGGGGTGTCAGTATGTGATCTCACAATAATGTACTGTACATTAATTCCCATGATGCATTATATGTGCCGGGTATCAGAGTGTGCCACATAATATAATGTCCATTAAATCTCCAAATCCCACAACACAGTTTTATTTCTTCGGAATCATAAATTTAGATTCACTTTTATTACTGTAAAACTTTTTTTTATTAATGTTGCTCTTTTTATATAATTCCGTCAGTTAATACATACATTGGGAGTTTTAATTGTTTTCCTTTCTTACCTTGTCATTAATTGATTTGTGAAAGCAGCGCAGAATCTCGGCGTGACGTGCCCAGCTGTCATTTATTATGCTGCATTAATGTACCTCACCTGTCCTGTTCCCCATCAATCTCTTTAACCTGGATGGGTTTTTACTCTGGAAATATTCCTCTGCTTTTATAAATAAAATAACACTTGTGTCTTTAATGAATTAAACAGAATAAATGATGAGCTGGAGGATTCCCATTATAACCATCCAATATGTCACCTGAAAGCACGCGTGTGAGAAATTAACCTTTAAATATATTCCATATAAAGCCTCCTCAACTCCCCGATCGGCCAAAGAATCCCCAGTCGGGTTCTACAGATATAGATCAAGGAGCTGCTGTTACTTCAGAGACCTCATTAATTATATCAGGGGTTTATTAACGCAGATAATGTTTTCATTGCATTGATGTGTCCAGACCATAACAACACAAATAATGCAATTAAATAATTAAAATTCTGATTATTAATATTACATATAAAACTCATAAAGGGTTATTCAAAGTGCTCCGAATTGCTGGCGAAAGGTAACCATACAGTGAAATTCAGCGTATGGTTACCTTTCTTGGCCATTCGGCTATTCAGAGAGCAGGCAGTTCGCCAAATGTAGGTGAATTGCCTGCACATACGGTGCCTGTTCGGTCCCTTTTCGAGGGCAGTGAAATTCCCATAGCACTGCTTAGTCTATTCAGAGAACACAAACCAGCAGTGAAAGGTTCCCGAAATGCCCTGCCATTCGGTGGTTTCATTCGACAGGTTTATTCAGGAGAATCCCATAGGCTTCAATGTTAAAAATATTCCAGTTTTAATCCAATATCTAATAAACCGTTTATTATAATATTCTGCAGCAAAAAGTCTCTTTATTCATAAATTTTTTTTAGAATCTTTTAGGCATTTTTCTGGATTTTTTTGCAAACATTTTTTTTCCATTTTTTGTTTTAATAGCTTGGCTGCTAAGGACGTGCTCAGCGCGTCCTGTCAAGTGCACCCCCTGTGCTATGGATGCGCTGAGCGCGTCCTAGCACAGGAGGCAGCAATCGGGCGGGATTCCAGCCGATTGCTGGCCTCCCGGTGCGGGCTGACGTCTTGGATGTCAGCCCGGCACTCCGGGACCCTGGGGGGAAGATAGATGTCATTGCGCTGGTCCTTCAGACCTCTCTCTCTCCCTCCCGATCGCCGGGGTCCAGCGGTGAAAGTCAGGCACCGTTTGGAAGGGCCTGCCCTTCCAAATGGTGCCTGGCTTTAAACCCCTTGAGTGCCGGATCACGATTTGGTGCCGAAAAGTGCCAAATCGTGATCTTCTCCATCTTAGATGTCGGCCAAGCTTCTGGGAACTCCCCCTGATGATTGGCGTCATCATGCATAGCACGATGACGTCAGTCCTGGAGTTAAACCCTAGTTTTCACCAATGGTGGAGATAGGGGGTTCCAATGAACCCCCTATCTCCCGATCCGTGGCAGCTAGGGGTTAATGTTTGGTATTGTTAGATCGGCCAGAGCATGGCCTTTCTAACGATACCAAACATTACCATGTAAAAGTTAAAAAAAAAAAAATATTAAAAAACAAAATTATAAAAACAAATAAACAAGTTTATTTTTGTTTTGTTAATGCAGCAATATTGTTCCCATTTCAATTATAATATGAACAAGGATGCTGCACTAACGATTTTTGTATGGGGTACGTTTGTTAAAAATCGTGTAATTTTCCCCAAAAAAAATGCAACGAGACCCCATTTCTAATTGTTTTAACAAGTGCAACCCATAGAAAATATAACCGCAAATGCTCGCATGTTAAAATGTGAATAAAAAAACACTTTACACATTGTAAATTATTGGAAATTCAAATTTTATTGCATTTTTTGTTATAATATACAGACAGGACATGACGTATATATATAATAATGATATATTATGAATCTGTCGAGTTTGCCAGAAAGAACGATATATAATATGTCTGGGTCATATAATAAAAAAAGGCTTCAAAACGCGTTCAAACATGATGAGTGAAAGCGGTAAAAATGAGCTGAGCACACAGGCGTGAAATGCCTCAGCAGCGAAAGGGTTAAAATCGTTTTTTGTTTTTTCTGTAACAGCCCTTTTTATTATCATTCATTGCATCTTATATGTAAATTTCAGACATTTTTCGTTCAGTAGTTTCTTTGCAAACAGCATTTCACTTTTCAAACATTCAAGCATACTGTTTTGTTTTTTTCTTCACTCCATTCATCTGCAGTGTCGGGTTTTTCCTGCGGCTGCTATATGCTCTGATCGGGTCCTGCTCAGGTTTCTCCGGCGTGATCGGCGGGGTTAATCCAGATGTTTTTGCGGGTTTCTGTGTGTGTTCGCCTGGGTTTTGCGGTGAGTTTTCGGCAGGTTTTCGGTGGCTTTTCCCTGCACTACGATGGCCCTGTGGTGCTTGGTGAAATGGGCTCGCCAAATTGTACCGAATTGAAGAGAACGAAAAGTCACGGAATGTGCAGTGACTTTTCGATTCTCTTTGAATAACCCTGATAATAATTTTTTTTATCCAGTAATAATCCTTATTCTCTTTTTACCTTCCTACATAATGTGGTTCACATGGGAGGTTTTCATAATGGTATGAGAGGATAAAGAAAGGCATTGTGGGGTTTAAGAAAGTCGTGGGATTAAAAAGAGACATAGCAGGGTTAGAGAGAGATGTGTGGGTTAAAACGATTCATTAGGGTTAAATAGAGCCTTGTGGTTAAAGAAAGGCATGAAGGAGTTAAATACATTTTCCCCAGATCCTCACAAATAGTAAGAGCCTGTCCCCGGCCTCCCCATCCAGTCCCCGTGTGTGGGGTTAATAATTATTATTTATGTTTATTTCCATTTATATGGCGCCAAGAGGTTCCGCAGCGCTTTCCAATAAGGATTGGGGGAATTAAATTATTAGAAGTACAAACCAACTTGGGAAGCAGAGACAAGAGGTGCAGCTGACCCTGCTCACAGGAGCTTACAATCTAAAGAGGATGGGGTGGAAAAAGAACAAGATGAGTTACCAGTTCCTATAAAAGGCTCTGCATGAGCACAGGAGACTGAGGAGTCTGTGGAGCTGAATAGATGCCAGACAGAATGATTAAAATCCAGAAGGATCCTGTATGGTCTGGAATAGGAGGTGGTTTGTGGGTGGGGGGTGCGGTGACACCATGATTTACTGAACCAGATCACACCACACCTAGTGACACCACTGCCAGATGATATGTGTTAGCGCAAGGCTTGCGCGTCCCTGCGGTAATTAACGCTAGCGCTTTGCTTATTGAAATGCTAATGTAGGTCTTCACTCCCCATGTTAAGTATAGGATGTACAAAACTTGCGTGAAAACTGATATGAAAACGGATTACTAATGGGGTAGAGTCAGGAATGTAATATGGGGGCATGCATTAAACACAATTATCCTGGCGCTAACAATTACATATCGAGTCGTTACTTTAGCGCCAACTAGGGAATAGACTTAAACTTGTGACTTCAAAGTGTCTCACATTTCAGCCCTCACATCTTACAGGAACGACCCCCAGTACAATCAGCAGACCTTTAATTGTGGCAATTTCAAGTCACAGTGTGTGTGTGATGTACCAGGGCCAAATACAATAAAAAAATAATACTAAAGCTGCACATCTGCTCGTCTCTATGGATGTGTAGTTCAGACAGCAGCTCAGGGTGTGTCAGGGATTTTTATAGTAACACAAAATGCATGCCTGTAGCCTGTAGAAATGGCTATGAGAGAAGAAATATTAAATCAAAAATGACAATTTCAGACAGAGAGTCTGTAATGAGAGAAGTTTCTTTTGTGAGACAGTGATAAGACAGATTGACTTTTGACCCGTGTCATATGATTCAACTAAATATTAAAAATAATTGTGAGATTTTATTTGAAAATCAACACTGCCATCTTGTGGTGTAGTAAATATTACATTTTAAAGAATAAAATGGAGAATCCCCATAGAGAAACATTGTATGTAAATTAGGAAATAGACAAGAGAGTGATGTGAAATCTACTATAATTTGCCATGCACTGTTCGTTGCAGCATTCAGATCATCTCAGGACACGACACACAATGCATTGATTCCAGGACATTACACCTCATTTACCACACCTAAATTCTCCCTCATGGGAATACACATATCCTAATTCTCATGCGTTGATTATATATCTCTCCCTTATACCAAGGAGATGATAAAAGATATTATTAGACATTGATAATTTTCACATATTCCAAAATAATACATTATATCCAAAGAATATTGCTGCTGTAGCTACAGAAACATTGAATCCAGATTTTGGACAGGTAATGTATGAAAGCAAAATTAAGGAATTATTGTAATTATATATATATGGAGTATATCTTGCAATAGATAGATCCAGAGTCTTCAAAATATTTCTAAATCTGCAGATAGAGATATGAAGAAGAATCGGATATAAGGATTTTATCCTAAGTATTTGTTGCAATGATATACAAATAAATATATATATATATATTGAATTTGGAAGTTACTGTGATTGAAAATAGGCATGGAATTATATAACCTACAATCTAAAAAGCAGAAGATTAGAAGCTTAATTCTTGTTATTAGGGGAGGATTCACTAAATAAGTTTTTATTACTTATCATTCTAGAAATAGAATAAGTGATAGCTCGTCTTTTGTTAATCCAAGAGCACAGGAGATATATACATATATATATATATCTACAAGATACTAGCTTGTTTTAAACTGGTGCTGGGAATACATGTTAATTCTTTTCTTTAAGCAGAGATGTTTATTAACCATGTGTGTGTAGTTACTAACTGATAAGGTAAATGATATTAATCATATATGCAGTTACTAACAGGAGCTACATATATTGGGGAGCTAGAAATCTGTGTGCTGATGGATGGATGTTGTTGTGTTTTATAAATTTTTGATCATGTTATGAGATTTAAGACCTTTTTGTATACGTAATAAATATATATTTTTATCTAAGCTGGGTAGTATTATTTTTTAACGCAAAACACGTACAATAAAAGAATTTAGGAGAACTGAGAAATATAGACGATTGAGGTTTATATCTCGTATAAATTTCTTACTTGTAATATCTCCAACATATATGGAGGCACTGAGCTGAGATTGTAGTTTTTGTTTGGAATAATACTGCCAGTACTGTCTGATATAGATAGAGGTAGAATATATATATATATTTTGACTCTTTGTTGTTGTATTTTGTTTTGTGGTTTTAATATTGTTTATTAAACGGCGTACAAAATGTCAGAGTCAGAATCTGAGACTTGTGATATCGCTAATGAAGATGATGTGCATATACATGCCACCCAAATTGTGTTGATAGATGTTATGTCTTATCTGAAAGACAAGTTACACGTCACAGACAATTTGTTTGATTGGATAAAAGTATTACAATCAAATGTTTCTAATTATGCTAATACAATTTGGTCTGATCACTCAACCTTTGTTGATTATTTGCGACAAATTTGTTCCGCTAAGACCAAGACAGACAAAGAAACCCTGGTCTTTCAATTCTTGCCTGAATGCATATACCTGATTGCCGAATTAAACAAGAGATTGAATGATACAAATGAGACTATGCAAAGCGTAGAAAAAAGAAACCGTGAATTGCATGTTAATGTAAATCAAAGAAACCATGAATCAGAACGTATGATCAAAGAGAAAAATCGAATGCAAAAAGAGATCGATCAAGTGTCCCAATTAAATAAGGAACTGAATGAACAATTGGCGAGAATGAAACGTGAACATGAGAAATTCGCTGATGAGTTACGTCAGGTTGAAGCTGATGCAAAAAGGGTTAATTCTTCTTCTTCAGAGAAGTTCCCTTGGAAAGCTGTTAGCCATAAATCACAGCCTATTGCTGACATGTGTGTTTTCTGTAGAGCCAGAGCGAAAACGAAAGTGAAACTAATTCTCATAATGAAAAAAGAGCAATGCCTCGTACACATGAGTATTTCAAATCAGATCACTCTAGCCAGCCACAGCATATTTAGCATGATAGAAAATCTCATATAGTGAGGGATTCGACCAAGGTGGTCGAATTTTTAAAGGAATCAGTAGGGATATTCAAAAAAATGAATTCCCCGGCGATTATCAGCCATTTGGAAGTTTTTGAAGAAGCCTTATCTGTTCTAGATATCAATTCAGATGCTCAGAAAATTGAGTTTATCCCATGGATTTTTGAAAGACAAACATAGGTATTTTTTTTCAGTCTTTGAAAGAATCTGGTATACATGCATGGAGTAAAGTTGTCTCTGAGGTCAAATCAGAATTTGGGCCTCACCGCACCAGCTTAGCTGCGAAAATAGCTATTTTAACTTTAAAATGTAGACCTAATCAAAGCCCCCGTGAATTTCTCTCAATCCTTAAAAATGGATACAGCTTGGCTGAAAGGATACCAGATTTTGAAAACCCTGAATTTATCCAATTATTTTATGATGCATTGCCCAATAAAATAAAGGTTATATTGGCAAGGGATTATGATCCGAGAAATGGTTTGGATTGGATACTAAAAGAAAGTATGACCTTATTTACTGTATTTGAATATAGTGAAGAAGCCCAGGGGAAAAGTAAAAATTCACATCAGGAAATAGCGGAAACTTATGTCAAAAAGGGTGACATTAAATTTGAATCCCAGAAAAAGAGCTACGCGGAGGTCATGAAGATCCAAAACCTAAGGTAGAAAAATCCAAACCAGATCAGGAAGGAGGGTTTGCCAGAGAAAATTGAGGAAGTAAATTTCAATCTAGGAAGCAATGGGTACCTAGAAATCAATGGGTTAATTCAAGTCAAAATGCACCTAGACGGGAAGCGACCCGAGGTAAAACTGAATCTGATGAAGCAGATAATGCGCAAGCTTTGTCCCCAAGGACGACTAGAAAGCAGAGATATAATGTACGCCAGCGTATTGGCCAAATGCAGGATAATTTCTGTGTGCTGACAGAAAAACTGGATCAGATCACTCAGTTTATGACTGGAAATAATCCAAATCAAATTGTAAATTGTGCGACACCTGCAGCCCCGCCCAACCAATGACTAAATGATGATTCTGATGAAATAACCAGTGTCCATGACAATTTACCAGAAAGTGATGATGAAATGGTTAATACAAATGTTTGTATGGTTGATGATTTAACCCCTTCCCCGTCAAGAGAAGGAAAATTTATTTTATCTCTCCAGCCTAAGTGCGAGCAATCTGAGAAGACTGAATCCAAAAAGGACAGCCCAGGTGCTGGTAAAAGCATTCCTGAGAAACGAAAGGCTGTGGGTAAAATATGTACAAAACCTAATTTTATATCTCACTCTAAATTTCTCTGTAAATTGTATAGCATTGAAGACCGATATTATGTGAATATAGAATTACAGGATAATTTACTACATATGTCTCTGCTAGACACAGGAAGCCAGGTTACATTGGTATCATCTAGTTATTTTGATCAGGTTCAAGAACTGTCCACTGGGAAGCCTAGATTAGATAAATCAAATGCTAATCTAGTGAGTGTGAGTGGCACATCTCTGAAAGTTCTGGGTATAGCTAAATTGGATTTTAAATTGGGGAATAAAATAATTTGGCATCCAACGCTTATCGTGGATCTGCCCCAAAATCGCCTAATTATTGGAATGGACCTTCTTAAAAGGTTAAATCCAATCATTGATTTTATCAATGAGGTCATTTGCTCCCAAGTAAATGTTCCAATTAGCTACGATAGATCCCAATCCCATCACACTCAGCGTAACTGCCACGTGATTGAGGAAAGGCCGGATTCTATTGAGGTAAATTTCAGAAATAGCCAAACACCTGATATTTCTTTCTTAAGGCCAAACCCCTAACTCCAGGAGAGCAGGAGCATATGTGTTCCCCCTGAGAGGATTTGAGATATATGTCTGGAGACATATTCATTCATCTCCACAAGAGAAAGACAGAACCTAATGGGCATAGTGACCATTCTCAGTTCTTAACTGAAATTGAGAAGATAAATGAAGAGGTATTTTTTCCTATACGTGTAAATAGTTTCCATTATTAAATGGATGAAAGAATAAAGACGTGTTGCGAAAGGTGGAAACCTAGTGTAATCTTTGGAACCCCCTATCTCCACATTGGTCGCAGTTAGGGGTTAACTCCAGAACTGACGTCATTGTGACGAGGTCTTGGGACTGTCGGCAGCTGCCGTTCCCCCACGCTGTTGTCTTCCTGCAAATCAAGGCATCTTGATTTTAATTCAGAAATAAGATGAAATAAGATGAAACCAAAGAGGGGTTATGTCAGGGATTTTCAGAGTAACTCAAAATGGATGCCTGTAACCATCTTGTTATAATGTAAAGTCTTTTTCAACTTTCTCCTAGTTTTAAAATGAACTCAATTTTGTTTTATATAAGTTCATTTGAAGGTAAGCTAGAAGAGTTATGTAGGTTTAAATTGCCAGACTATGATGCTATAGACGATAAAATGTCTTTATTTGATATATTGTCGAGTTTAATTGCTAAAAGATGTCATAGACAATTTCTAGGTTTGTTTGTTCTCGAATTAAAGATATTTTCTTATAGAATATTAAAGTTAAAATATCTATGTAGGTTTATAAATACATTCACAAAATATATTTTTATAATAAAATATATATTCTATTATTTAGTAGCACAGTAAAATGATGTTTGAAGAGTGTATAACTGTATAACTATATAACTAGTTGAAGAATAGAAATAAGTTGTTTTAATTGAAGAATATAAATGTATTCTGTTGATTTAATTAGAAAGGAATGTTAATTGATATAAGAGTATTTTAGTAAAAGCCTTGAAATGGCTATGAGAGAAGAAATCTTAAATCAAAAATGACAATTCCAGACAGAGGTCCCTATTACAATCTTCGCGCAAATGCACTCACGCAGCGCAATTTTTTTTGCGCACCCAAAAAAAGTTATCGCGCACAAATTAACGCGGTATTACAATCCAAGCGCAGTTTTCCAGCCTTCATGTTTTTTCGAGCGCAAATCCGACGTGCAAAGCAGGGCACAAATGACCGTTGCGTGCAGGAATCGGTGGGCAGACTGTTTTTTCACGGGATTCAGCCAATCAGAATTAAGAACCACCATTTGCTAGGTTTCGGTTGTTGCGCCTGTCAAAGTCAATCTGCGTATATGTGCTGCAACAAAAATAAAAAGTAAAACAATTTGTTAATTTTATTGTTTGGGTATGTGTAGAATGTGTAACTGTACTGTGCTGTATTTTTTTTTGTGCAGGTTCATTTCGTTTCGGCCAGAACGTTCAGATTGTAAATTAACCCCAGGTTTTCAAAGACGTTATGATACTTCGCGCAAACGTCGTTCGTACGACGTTGCGCGAAGATCGGAATACCATCCACTTGAACGTATTTGCACGGACAATGGTAAGTATGGGATGCGCGCACGCACTTGCGCTTGCACTGGGTTCGCGCAGGGTCAATCGCGGTAGGCGCTAACGCGCATCGTTTGCGCGAACGTCGTAATACGACGAACCACACCTGTCTCACGTTAACAAATTGTGTCTGCCACTGTCAATCTGAGCACATATGCTGCAGCAATAATACATGCACACACAACTTCATCCATTGTATTGATTTGGTATGAGTTGAATGGGCCTCTGTGCTTTGCTGCATTATTTTTTTTGGGCTGGTGTGTTTGGGTTTGGCCAGGTTGTTCAAATTTGCATTAACACCAGCTTTTAGGAGTTGCTAAGTACTAATATTTTCCAGTAGAAATCAGCAAGGTGTCTGCTCATGGACACTGGTGTCCGTGAGAAGTCCTTGCATGGGCAGTCGCCAGTTTTGCGGCACCGGCGGGAATTTAGCACTCAGCGTCCGGAAAGGAGGACCAGGACAGAAAATTCTGGTCCTATCCTGACTCCTTAACGCTGACATGAGTCACGTGAAGCAGCGCAGCATTATCTGACGGAACACCCTGTACCACGCTTGTAAGCCCCCCTTGAAGCCCTGTGCCAGCCCCCCGCCACTGGCAGCCCTGCAATCGCTGAACAGGAAGGAGGGAGGGAGGCACCTGCCCTGCAGCACATTTAAAATCCCAGGCCACCAGCAAGTCCATGCAGGTAGGCGACACTGTGTGTCACCAGAGCAGCGTAATCAACACACAGTAAGGGGGTACTGGAGGTACGGGGAGAGGGTGACTGGGGGTGCTTGGATAGGGAGAGAGTGTAAGGAGCGTCGCCGCCGGCGTAATAAAAAGTCTATATCCAGCGCCGGCTCGTAGTGATGGGACATTCACTAGTATTAGCAATACTTCCTTCTGCCTGTGCAGTGCTCAGGTGTTGCTTTAATGACCTTAATGCTCCATGCTTAAAACCCAGCCACACCTAAAGCTCAATGCTTTTTCATTACCTTGGACTCTCCAAGCTGGAAGGAGCAAACCTGTATTGTCCTGAATACCTGTTTCTTTACCGTTGGACCTTGTCTCCCAAAGAAGACCTTATACCACAGTTCCTGGTAAGGACCTTATACTACAGTCATTATTCAAGACCTACTGCAGACCTGTTTAAAGCCCTACTACAGACCTGTTTAAAGATCTACTGCAGACCTGTCTAAAGACCTTCTCCTGCAACCCTGGTTAAAGACCTTCTACTGCAGACCTGTCTAAAGACCTTCTCCTGCAACCCTGGTTAAAGACCTTCTACTGCAGACCTGTCTAAAGACCTTCTCCTGCAACCCTGGTTAAAGACCTTCTACTGCAGACCTGTCTAAAGACCTTCTCCTGCAACCCTGGTTAAAGACCTTCTACTGCAGACCTGTCTAAAGACCTTCTCCTGCAACCCTGGTTAAAGACCTTCTACTGCAGACCTGTCTAAAAGACCTTCTCCTGCAACCCTGGTTAAAGACCTTCTACTGCAGACCTGTCTAAAGACCTTCTGCTGCAACCCTGGTTAAAGACCTTCTACTGCAGCCCTGTTTAAAGACCTTTTACCACAGTTCCTGGTATAGACCTTTTTATCACAGTTCCTGTCAAAGATCTTCTATCACAGTTCCTGTCAAAGATCTTCTATCACAGTTCCTGTCAAAGATCTTCTATCACAGTTCCTGTCAAAGATCTTCTATCACAGTTCCTGTCAAAGATCTTCTATCACAGTTCCTGTCAAAGATCTTCTATCACAGTTCCTGTCAAAGATCTTCTATCACAGTTCCTGTCAAAGATCTTCTATCACAGTTCCTGTCAAAGATCTTCTATCACAGTTCCTGTCAAAGATCTTCTATCACAGTTCCTGTCAAAGATCTTCTATCACAGTTCCTGTCAAAGATCTTCTATCACAGTTCCTGTCAAAGATCTTCTATCACAGTTCCTGTCAAAGATCTTCTATCACAGTTCCTGTCAAAGATCTTCTATCACAGTTCCTGTCAAAGATCTTCTATCACAGTTCCTGTCAAAGATCTTCTATCACAGTTCCTGCCAAAGATCTTCTATCACAGTTCCTGAATCATCAACCCGCTGCCCTGCATTCTGCAGAATCATCAACCCGCTGTTCTACAGATACAGAACCCTCTGCATTTCCCAGGACTCTCTGCCTATACCTACAATCTGCATATATCATATATTTTTCCCTGTACAATAAATCTGTTTATATAAACAATCTGCCTTGTCAGATCCCATTCATTGCATATTGGCTTGCCCTTGTTGCCCCGGAACCTGGATCCTGACAGAATGAAAAAGCCAAATACAAACGAGCCAGCAATGAATGAAACTCTCACCGTTCTCACGGGGTTAATCCAAAAGGCCCTCCATGAATTCCTCAACCAACTGATTGGATCCCTACAACTGCAGCTCCAAGGATTATATGACCCTACTACCAAAGAAAACATTACCAAGACACATCATGGTCCTCTAACCCCGGCAGAGCGTGCCAGGAGGCAAGCGGCGGGGGTATGTATCTACTGTGGTTCTAGGGGGCACTGGATACCGCTTTGCCCAATAAGACCCCCAAGGCAGACCCCAAAATCCAAGACCCCCATACCTGCACCAAAGAATCCTGTGACCAAATTAATTACCAGGACATCCACCCCATTGCCTAAACCTGTGCCTAATCAGTATTACAGAGAACCTGTTACCACAACTCCGCATCCTGTAATTCCACCTGAATCCCCACCAAGGCCCACCAGACCGCTGACACCTCCACCCACATCTATGGAATATGAAAACATGGATTATGAACCATCGGTACCCAGCTCATATGATGTTCCTATGGATACTTCACCTGTATTTACTGCCAGCACTTTTGTCCCCATTCACCTCAGACAGCGACCTCTGATTACAAAAGAGTCCCCTACACAAATCAGTGTCGCTACAAAACCCATACCTATTGACTGTACCATTGCCTCCAATGGGACAGTAGTTCGTAAAAAGGACTTGAATATATTTGAATCAGCCTTGAAAGGTGTGTACCGGTCTGAAAGCGTGAATGCCACTACAACTGCTGTTCCAATCACTCCCAGCCATCATAGTACAGACCAATGTCTATCACAGTTCCCCATGTTTAGCTACAGTTCTGAAGGTTTGGATAGCGATGATTCAATTGAGATACCTATACAAACAGCACGGCATCCCAGTGGTGGTCCTGGGCGGTATCCTGACTTCATTGGGTCCGCCACAGTCGCCCCTCAGAGCTCCACGAGATTGTTTTCCTTGTGACTGTTCCTCGTCTGAAGGATGCCTAGACACAGAAGGTACAGCACCAGTGTCTATGACCACCCAACCCTCTCAAGGTCCTCAAGCTACAGATTCTGGTACCTGTCACCTGGTTCCCTCCAAGAAAACCCCGGAGGTTGAGCCAAAAGATACTAAGGCCTTTATTGTGCAAACAGAATCGTGTCTGGAAATCTCAACACAAGCCGCAGTGCCCGCTGCTGAAGCTTCACCACGTAACCAACCGTCTGTCGCCAACACCTTGGCTCACGCTGAGGTGCTCGCTACCACGTTATCAAGAGATGAGGCTTCAGTTCATGCCAAAGCGCCTGCTGCCAAAGTTCCAGTTACTGAGGTACCATCACCCATTGCCAAAGTGCCTGCTGTTGCCGAGTCACCAGTTGTTGTACCTGCTGTCGAAATATTCCTCCATGGTGCCAAGGATCTACCTGTCACTGAAACCCAGTCTATTGAGACGACGTCTTCTGGGATCGAATCGCCTGGTGAGCCTACAGTTCGTGCTGAGCCTTCTGCCACCCAATACTTACCTGGGATGACTGCTGTTGTTGAAACAAAACTTGCAAAAGAATCCAATGAGCCTAACACAATACCTGTTATTGTATCTGCCATAAAGACACTTACTGACCAAGTCAATAACATTGTTCAAGCTGTGAACAAGCAACAAGAATTTCTCATGTCCCTGCAGAATCGACCACAGTATATTACAAGCCATGTATTACCTCCCTTATTTGATCCTATCAAGAATACTGAACCTTCACCGACCGTCTTCCCGGCTATTCAGTCATACGGAATAGTTTGTCCTAAACCGGGGCCTGGAATAACCAAAGTCAACGATCCTATCCTCAGTACGAAGAACCTTAAGCCAAAGAAACCCCCTCTATTGGACACTGTTATAACTTCTTGCATTTCTTCAGAATCAGAAGATCTCCCTGAGTCTATTTCCGCTGATACCAATTCAGAGATACCTGAGGACATTGTGGGCACCCTGAGTGTGCCCTTGCGGAGGGGCATATGTAAGGAGCGTCGCCGCCGGCGTAATAAAAAGTCTATATCCAGCGCCGGCTCGTAGTGATGGGACATTCACTAGTATTAGCAATACTTCCTTCTGCCTGTGCAGTGCTCAGGTGTTGCTTTAATGACCTTAATGCTCCATGCTTAAAACCCAGCCACACCTAAAGCTCAATGCTTTTTCATTACCTTGGACTCTCCAAGCTGGAAGGAGCAAACCTGTATTGTCCTGAATACCTGTTTCTTTACCGTTGGACCTTGTCTCCCAAAGAAGACCTTATACCACAGTTCCTGGTAAGGACCTTATACTACAGTCATTATTCAAGACCTACTGCAGACCTGTTTAAAGCCCTACTACAGACCTGTTTAAAGATCTACTGCAGACCTGTCTAAAGACCTTCTCCTGCAACCCTGGTTAAAGACCTTCTACTGCAGACCTGTCTAAAGACCTTCTCCTGCAACCCTGGTTAAAGACCTTCTACTGCAGACCTGTCTAAAGACCTTCTCCTGCAACCCTGGTTAAAGACCTTCTACTGCAGACCTGTCTAAAGACCTTCTCCTGCAACCTGGTTAAAGACCTTCTACTGCAGACCTGTCTAAAGACCTTCTCCTGCAACCCTGGTTAAAGACCTTCTACTGCAGACCTGTCTAAAAGACCTTCTCCTGCAACCCTGGTAAAGACCTTCTACTGCAGACCTGTCTAAAGACCTTCTCCTGCAACCCTGGTTAAAGACCTTCTACTGCAGACCTGTCTAAAAGACCTTCTCTGCAACCCTGGTTAAAGACCTTCTACTGCAGACCTGTCTAAAGACCTTCTGCTGCAACCTGGTTAAAGACCTTCTACTGCAGCCCTGTTTAAAGACCTTTTACCACAGTTCCTGGTATAGACCTTTTTATCACAGTTCCTGTCAAGATCTCTATCACAGTTCCTGTCAAAGATCTTCTATCACAGTTCCTGTCAAAGATCTTCTATCACAGTTCTGTCAAAGATCTTCTATCACAGTTCCTGTCAAAGATCTTCTATCACAGTTCCTGTCAAAGATCTTCTATCACAGTTCCTGTCAAAATCTTCTATCACAGTTCCTGTCAAAGATCTTCTATCACAGTTCCTGTCAAAGATCTTCTATCACAGTTCCTGTCAAAGATCTTCTATCACAGTTCCTGTCAAAGATCTTCTATCACAGTTCCTGTCAAAGATCTTCTATCACAGTTCCTGTCAAAGATCTTCTATCACAGTTCCTGAATCATCAACCCGCTGCCCTGCATTCTGCAGAATCATCAACCCGCTGTTCTACAGATACAGAACCCTCTGCATTTCCCAGGACTCTCTGCCTATACCTACAATCTGCATATATCATATATTTTTCCCTGTACAATAAATCTGTTTATATAAACAATCTGCCTTGTCAGATCCCATTCATTGCATATTGGCTTGCCCTTGTTGCCCCGGAACCTGGATCCTGACAGAGAGGGAGAATGTGTGGGTACTTGGAGAGAGAAAGAGTGGCTGGGAGAGAGTGACTGGAGGTACTTGGAGGGAGAGAGTGACTGGTGGGTACCAGGAGAGTGACTGGGGGTCCTGGGAGATAGTGGGGGTACTGAAAGAGAGAAGGAGAGAGTGACTGGGGGTACTGGGAGAGAGTGACTGGGGGTACTTAGAGAAAGAGAGTGACTGGGGTACTTGAGGGAGAGAGTGACTGTGGGTACGGGGAGAGGGTGGCTGGAGGTACTGGGAGAGAGGGTATATTGGGACAGGGTAACTGGTAGCAGTGGTGTAGCATGGGGGGCATGTGTGTTTCATTTTTTTTATTATATCAGTATTTTGTTATAATATACAATACATGTGTTTGTGGGGTAACTGGGGTTAATACTCTACTGGTAGAAGGGAATCAGTTTGTGTTACCGTGTCCACAGGTCCAGGGGGCGCACAATTCTTGCCTTGCCCCGGTCACTGACGGCAAGTTCAATGAATTAACCGGATCAGATAACATGCAAAAAAGATACAGAAACCACACAGATTATTCTTATGTTGCCCTGTGTTTTTTTGTTTTGGCTCTGAGGACTGCAGCTGTTATGACTCTAGCTGGAGCCAGAGTAAAACGTATGGGGAAAACTGTAATGGACTGATGGACTACATTCCCAGAAACCTTTGCGGGGAGAGGAAGGAACCAAGCTCTGGCGTCAGGAAGTGAATAGTATTGCAAGCAGCGCGGGCAGAGCTGAACAGAGTGAGCAGAGAGATAGAGAGTAGTCGCAGGAGAGACACCTTGTAGGATCTGAGCAAGCTGGAGAGCAGCATCCAGTGCTAGGGAGAGATTGGGGAGAGTGTGCATCAGCCTGCTGTATATTGTGCTGGACTGTTCCTGTGGCGAGTGTGTTAGAGAGAGACCCCGTGTAAGGAGGCCGCTGGCGAAGCGGAGGCTGGTGGCGTTTGACTTCTGGCAGAGGAGATTCTGTGTGCAGCGTGATTCAGATTTGGTCCAGAGGCTTCAGATTGCTAAAACGTCCGTGAGGCCTTCCTGGGACCGTGAGCAGCTGAAGTTGTGTGGCAACGAGTATCTTCTCCCTCTGTCACGCTGACAGGGCACTCTATCCATCTCTGCCTGGGCCAACAGTCCATACCATGGATGCCCAGACAGGTGGAGGCACTGCCAAGATTATGTATCCTTATTCCCAGAATGCAGAAACTCAGGACCAACAGGTAAAGCAAGAAGGTGCAACCCAGCTGGAGGGCGCCAGTGGGGGCGGCCCCCAGCGGCAAAAGGGCGTTACACTTATAACTAGAAATTATAACAAAGAGGCAGAAGAAGAAACAGAAAAGTAACAGAAGGGAAGAAGAGGAAAGAGAGCGAATATATACAGGGTTATTTAGAGAGCACCAAAATGTCGCTGCCATTTCGGTGCCCTCTCGTTCCCCACATTTCCCTGCACTTCGGGAAATCAAAGTTCCCCACCCTGTGGTGTATTCAGCAAGCACTACAGGGCCCCTGGAGTGCATGGACAACCCACCGCAACCGCTGGTAAAACCACACCGAACACACCAGAAAAGCCATCTAGCCGACGAACGGGGTAAAAAAAACAGTACATTTGAAAGTTTGAAAATTGAAACGCTGTTTGCAAAAAAAACTACTGAACGAAAATGTCTGGAATTTACATATAAAATCCAATAAATGATAATAAAAAGGGCTGATACAGAGAAAAGAAAAACGATAAAAAAAAATGGAAAAAAAAGTTAGCCAAAAAAATCCCAAAATGCCTGAAAGATCCTAAAAAAATCTATAAATAAAGAGACTTTTTACTGCAGAATAAAATAAACGATTTATTAGATTTTGAATTAAAACGGGAATATTTTTAGCAATGAAGCCTATGGGATTCACCTGAATAGACTTGTCGAATGAAAACACCAAACGGCAGGGAACTTCACTGACATTCCTCAGCTGTTCGGTGTCTGTGAATAGACAAAGCATTGCTTCTCTATGGGGGATTTCACTGACCTCATGCAGGCACTGTACGTGCAGGCAATTCGCCAACATTTGGTGAAACGCCCGCTCTCTGAAGAGCCGAATGGCCCCATTTTCTGAATTTCAGTGTCCGGTTAAATTTCGGGGCCAGATCGACTCTCTCTGAATAACCCCTACAAAAAAAAGGAATGAAAGGGAAGGAGGGAGGTCATGGCAGATAAGCCTTCCTAGAACAACCCTTTTCTCAAAAGTTCATCCCCAATATCCAGGGAATGGCCATTAAAGAGCTATGGCCTGCCGCAGGGACCACACTCCTTCCTGTATTTTCCCCTGAAGCAGTAATGGTAGATTGGCACAACATGGAAGTCGTATGGGCATGCCAGTGGTACCATGACCCTCAAAACTTCCATTTTGTCCTCAGCTTATGCGACCAAGCCAACGTTTTTCCTAAGGGGATTCACTTGAGTCACCCATTCCCTCCATGGGAGCAAAGTAAGCTTGTCAAGGGGAGAGAGATCCACAGGACATAACCACGTCAGGGTCCAAGATAGGCAACCCAGTGCTCGGTATTAAAAGTAAGAAAATAAAAGCAATTTTTCCATACTCCTCTAATGTACTGAATGATTTAAAATGAGTGGATGCATGAGGTGCTCATTAAATGGTTTTGTATGAAGAACTAGGGTGTCAGGCTGGGGTTGAGGTTTCGAGCCCAGTGTGCAGTTACACAAGTAGAGGGAGGCAGATAAGTAAAAGTTTAACCCAGAAATAAAGGTTTATTAATATAAAGACACATAAATAAATCAGGAAGGGGACACTGAATAAGTAATAACAACAGGAAAAGGAACTAGCTGGGTGAGATACGATATACTCAGGACAGGGTACACTGATGGGATAGGAAGGGGTGAACAGGACAGGACACTGAATAGCAGAATAACACAAGGGTAGACAGGACAGGTACTGGACTGGAGACTGAATACAGAAATAACTAAAGAACACACTGACTGAATAAAGAGAAAAAAGGAACAACAATAATATCAAGCGAGGTATCAAGGAGGGTTGTAACAGGAGAATAGTCAAAGTCCAGAACTGAGGTCATACACGGGCATTCAATTAAATGTAACTGAAGGAGTGTTGGGAATAGCAGTGATGGGAGTTGGAGTCCAGGAATGAGGGTTACAAGGAATGTCCAGGAAGGAGGTTTGCAATGGGATTCTGAGATGAGGGGTTGCCACAAGAGGTAGTTATGAAGGTGGTCTCCACAGGATGGAGGAAGGAAGGTGGTCTCCACCGGACGCCGCAAGGAAGGTGGTCTCCATGGGATGCAACAAGGAAGGTGATCTACATGGAATACAGTAAGGAATGTGGCTCCACGGGATGCAGCAAGGAAGGTGGTCTCCATGGAATACAGTAAGGAAGGTGGTCTCCACGGAATACAGTAAGGAAGGTGGCTCCACGGGATGCAGCAAGGAAGATGGTCTCCACAGAATACAGTAAGGAAGGTGGCTCCACGAGATGCAGCAAAGATGGTGGTCTCCACGGGATGCAACCATGACGGGGTCTCAGCAGGATACAGAAGAGGGTCTCAGATAGGTAATGTGCATAGCACACAGAACTGGCACACAGTGAGGCTTCCAAGGAAGGACAATGCAGAAGCAATGACTGAATGGTGAGGCCTGATTATATTGGAAGTCCAGGCCCAGCCCACACCTGAGGCTGGAGAGGTGAGGGAATTCCAGGAATGGATCCCTGAGTGCCTGGACCCCAGGCCAGGCAGCAGTAAATTCTCGACTGGAACCAGATTGTGGAAGGGGAATGGCATCTTACTTGCCCTTCCTCTGGAATCTACGGCGCTGACCATGACATAGGGTCTGTGACAAAGTGTGGGACTCTAGATACCTCAGCAGGACGCTGGATAAGCAACATTCCCAGGTTGGTACATTGGCGGATCCAGACACAGGTTTCGGGGAGCACTCTACCTGATGTGGGAGAAGTGCGGGAATGCCGTAAGCGTGTTCCCGCAGGACTTGAGCCTCGTCTCTGACCCCCTCATCTCTGTGACCCATCTGTCCCACTCACTCTCTCTGACCCCCGTCTCAATCTCTCTCTCTGACCCTCCTGTCTGTCTGACTCCCCTGTCTCCTCTCTCTCTGACCCCCTGTCTCTCTGACCCATCTCATTCTCTCTCTCTGATCTCTGTCTCATTCTCTCTCTCTGACCCCCCTGTCTCCCTGACCCCCTGTCTCTCTGACCCCATCTCATTCTCTCTCTGACCCCTGTCTCATTCTCTCTCTCTCTGATACCCGGTCTCATTCTCTCTCTCTGACCCCCTGTCTCATTCTCTCTCTGACCCCCCTGTCTCAATTTCTCTCTGACCTCCTGTCTCTGTGACCCCTGTCTCATTCTCTCTCTGACCCCCTGTCTCTGTGACCCCATCTCATTCTCTCTCTGACCCGTCTCATTCTCTCTCTCTGACACCCTGTCTCATTCTCTCTCTGACCCCATCTCATTCTCTCTCTGACCCCCTGTCTCATTCTCTCTCTGACCCCCTGTCTCTGTGACCCCCTGTCTCATTCTCTCTCTGACCCCCTGTCTCTGTGACCCTGTCTCATTCTCTCTCTCTTACCCCCTGTTTATGTAACCCCCTTGTCTCATTCACTCTCTGACCCCCCTGTCTCTCTGACCCCTGTCTCATTCTCTCTCTCTGACCCCCTGTCTCATTCTCTGACCACCCTGCCCTCCTTGTCTCATTCTCTGACCCCCTGTCTCAGTGACCCCTTGACTCATTCTCTCTCTAAGAGCCCTGTCTCTGTGACCCCCCTGTCACATTTTCTCTCTGAGCCCCCCCATGACACACATATTACAATCCAAACGCAAACGGGTTAAAAAAACTTGTTTGCGTTTGGTACCTTGCACTCCTCTGCGCGAGGTCACTGTACTTTGCGCTTCCTATACTTAATATGGCGAGCGCAAAGTGTTGATCAGCGCTGGATTACAAAGTCCCAGCGCTGATTATCGCCTGCCTCTGGATAGCGAAAAGTTACCCAGAGTCAGAACTTGGTGTTAACGGATTCTGCTTCTGCAGAATCCACTAACACCAGGCTAAAAAAACAGAACAGATACTCGCCCTCTGTCCCGCGGCGAGGAACGCATCTATGTCCGCCTCCTCCGGCCAGCGGGAGCAGGGAAAGACTGGGGGAAAAAGTCCCCCCAGTCTCTCCCTGCGTATCCCTACGCCGACCGGCCGGATCTTGTGAGGCGAGATCTGGCTGGTCATGTGACCGGCAGGGGGAAACTCAATGGAGTCCTATGGACTCCATCGAGTGGATGCGCGCGGCTGCGCTCAGTGCTGCCGCGAGCATCCTGCATTTTACCACCCGCAAACAATGCAGGCATCATATTTTGCACCTGCATTGTGATGTGGCGTTAAAAAGCGGGCACAAGGGAGAAAACTGCATTCGCAGTTCTTCCTCCTTTGCGCCCGCATTTTAACAACCAACATCGTAATAGGGCCCTAAGTGTCTCAAGGCTCCTATCACATCATTATTTCTCAAGCTATAGATCATAGGATTCACCATCGGTATGATTATGACACTAAATACTGATAGTACTTTGCCTCTGTTATCGTCTGCAGAAAAGTTTGTTCTCATGGAGTTTACCGTGAGAGACACAAAGAACATGGTCACAACAATGAGGTGTGGGGTACAACTGGAAAAAGCCTTGTATCGTCCACCGCGGATTCCTTTTATTGAAGAAATAATCTTATAATAAGAGAAAATAATGAGAAGAAGTGGCACCAGGAGGATGGTGGCAGTTCCAAGAAATATTATGAAATCAAGTGCAGAGGAAACTCTGCAGGACAAGATTGCCAGATATTTAGATAAGCACATGAAATGGTTAATGACGTTTGGGCCACAAAATGGCAAGCTGTAAACAATGAAGATGTTAAGTGATGATGTAGCAGAACACACTGTCCATATGACCATGGCCATCAGGGCACAAACTGATCGATTCATGATCTCATTGTAACGCAAGGGCTTACAGATTGCAACGTAGCGATCATATGCCATGAAGACCAGAAGGAGGCATTCACTTACTACCAAAAAAATATTAAAAAATATTTGGGTGGCACAAGCTGCAAACACAATACTTTTATCTCCGCTTACGAAATCCACAAGCATCCTGGGAACAATGACTGAAGGACCACAGATATTAATGATGGACAGGTTAATGAGAAAGAAATACATTGGGTTGTGCAGTCGGGGATCACAGGTCACAGCCAGAATAAGAAGGATATTTGCCACCAGTAGGACCACATAGACAGCCAAGAAGATGAGGAATAATACAATTTGTACATTGGGGTCACTGGAAAACCCAAGAAGAATGAAGTGGGTCACAGTACTGTGATTTCTGCTTGCGGTGAATGTCATGGTTTATTGGCAGGAATTGTCATGGAATGTCATGGTTTATTGTTCATAGTATGTAATTCCTATTTCCTGTAGTAAGAACAGAGACACAGAAATGTAAAAGCATGACAGTTATCACGTAAACCTCTGAATACATACTAATTCCTGTAAACCAATCCTGGCAGTGAAACCCATTAACACAATCTGCATTTTACTCGTTTACCAATCACTATCTCACTGAACAATCACATTGTTTTATTTCATTAAAATCAGGGGGCCACATTACAATCTTGACGCAAATGTTTACGCCGGCATAAGTAATTATTAACGTGTGGGGTAAAACCATTTGCGCCGACTTCTGAATTACATACTCAGCGCTACAACCGCACGGAATTGTGTACCGCGTGTGAACCTGCATGAACCTTACGCGAGCTTACTGTACTTTGTGTGTCCTATACTTAACATTGTGAATGCAAAGTGTTAATCAGTGTTAGGATTACAAAGTCCTAACACTGATTAACGTCCGGCCGCGGTTAACAAAAAGTTAACCAGAGCCAGGACTTGGTGCTAACGGATTCCGCTTCTCCAGATTCCATTAGCACCATCCAGAAACCCCCAAAGAAATTCGATATACTCACCTCCTGTCCTGCGGCGAGGACCGCGGCTCTGTCCGTCTCCTCAATCCTGCGGGAGCAGGGAAAAACTAGGGGAAAAAGTCCCCCCAGTCTCCCCCTGCATATCACTACACTGACTGGCCTGATCTCGCAAGGTGAGATCCGGCTGGTCATGTGACCGCCGGCGTCTGCTTCAATGGAGTCCTATGGACTCCATTAAGAGGATGCACGCAGCTGCGCTTAACGCTACCGCACGCATACCGGGGGTTAACATGCGGTAACAATGCAGGTAGCATTTTTTTGCACCTGCATTGTAATCTAGCGGTAAAACGGGCACACTGCGAGCGCAGTTTTTCCTCCCTAGCGCCCCTGTTTTACCGCTAGGATCAGAATTTAGCCCAGAATGTTGTTGATAAATGAGTTTGTGTTTATGTATATGTTACGGGTAAAGCTCGAAGTGTGGTTAATCCTAGGATTACCCGGGTAATTCTGACATTACCCAAAACGGCTGGGTAAAGCTGCAAAAAAATGAAAAATTCACACTTTACCCGGATAATGTGCAAGTCTGAAGCTTCACCCCTGTAATCTGAGGACTATCCACAGCTTCACCTGGGTAATCTGCAGAGCATCCAACCCCGCTTGGGTAACAGTGAATTTTGCTATTATCAAGGGATATTATCAATGAAAATGGCAAAAGACAAACATTAAAATGTATTGCGGATATAATGAATATACAGAGTAACAGGATATGTTTCTTATATCACAGCAAACAGAAGATGTGCTCTTTCCCAAGATAGAATGCAAATGGTGGTATAATAACCTTGTAGATCTCCGAAGCATCTCCTCCAAACGACGTACAGTGAAATAATACAGAAAAAAAGGATTGAGGTCTACAAGGAATATAGATAAAAAAGGATCATAGCGTAATACTGTACCACAGTGTTTGTAACACGCAGCCCCTGCTCGAATCACACTCACAGGGTATAAAAAGTGTTAGCGCGTATAACGTTACCCCTCCTCTGGGTACTTTGTTGTTGGAAGCCCAGGGTACTGTCCTGTAGGAAAATGCCTCTACCAGACTTCATGTATCGCCACTGCCTCTGCGATGGATACCAGGGCTCCACTTAAGGAGGGATTCAGCCAGGACTCAGGAATCAGGTTTAAAAGTATTTATTCCAGACCAGACATCCGACGCGTTTCGTCAGCCCTAGGGCTAACTTCATCAGGGATATGTTTCTTATATGAATGTTAAAGAGTTACATGATCTTTTTTATGTGTCATATGTGCTAATATATCATTTATAAAACATAATAACCATCAGGTTACTCTTTATATAATATCTTTATCTTCATAAATTCATTTTCAGACAATTAACGCACAGAGTCACATGACGGTTATTTAGTGCGGTTTGTGAGTGTGGATACAATTTCATTAAAAATAACAAAAAACACAATTTTGTTATCGGTCAGATAACAGTTTGCAGCTTTATCCGGGTAATCCTCGGAATTCAGTCATCTGTAACCTGCTGAAAACCCAAGAAAAGCCGAGTACCCAGAGGCGTTTGGATACTTTGCAGATTACCCGGATAAAGTGCGATGTTTCGTTACACACCACACTTTATCCAGCAACATTAGGGTAATGTGCGAATAACCCGGTTAAAATAGAGCACAAAACCCGGAGTACCCAGAGGCCTCTGGATACTTTGCAGATTACCCGGGTAAAGTCCGAAATTTCATTTCACTTCGGACTTTTGCTAATGAGGCCTAGGTAATGCTAGAATTCGGGCCTTACCCGTAACATATATATGCTTGTTATCACATAACAAATTCATTTTTTCGATAAACCGTAATCCATTGGCACCAGATTGTCGTTACATTTTTGGTGGTATCCGGAATATTATTCTCATTACAAGATAATCATTACGTCAATAATCTTATTCAAATGAATTAATCACGCATTAAAATTATTTCGCTGTTAAGCACCAACAAGAAATCCTTGAAACGTACATAAATTTAAAATGTTTCTTTAAAATTTGTAATTCTGAGGTAGCGATCTTTATCAATTTAATTTATATCAAACACATACAGGGTTATTCAAAGAGAATCAAAAAGTCACCGCATGTTCGGTGACTTTTCGTTCTTTTCAATTCAGTTTGTTTTGCCGATCCCATTTCGGCGACCCTGCGGTGTATTCAGCAAGCACCAAAGAACCGTCGAAGCACAGGGAAAAGCTGCCGCAAACCCGACGAAAAGTCACCGCAAAAACCTGGCGAATGCACGCCGAAACCCGCAAAAACATCTGGATTAACCTGCCAAAGACACCGGAAAAACCCGAGCAGGAGCCGATCACACGCAGCGCAGCCGCTGGAAAAAGCCGACACCGCAGTTGAATGAAGTGAATACAGTAAATTAGAAAAACAGTTTGCTTGAATGTTTGAAAATGAAACGCTGTTTGCAAAGAAACTACTGAGCGAAAATGTCTGAAATTTACATATGATCCGATGAATGATAATAAAAAGGGCGGTTACAGAAAGAATAAGTATAGCTAAAAAAAATTAGATATTGAATTAAAACGGGAATATTTTTAACATTAAAGCCTATGGGATTCTCCTGAATAAACCTGTCGAATGAAACCACCGAATGGCAGGGCATTTCGGGAACCTTTCACTGCTGGTTTGTGTTCTCTGAACAGATGAAGCAGTGCTTTTTTATGGGGATTTCACTGCCCTCGAACAGGCACCGAACAGGCACCGTATGTGCAGGCAATTCACCAGGATTTGGTGAATTGCCTGCTCTCTGGATAGTCGAATGGCCAAGAAAGGTGACCGAATGCTGATTTTCTGCATTCGGTTACCTTTCTCCAGCAATTTGGATCTCTTTGAATAACCCTGATAATAATCACAGCCAGTCTTATGCAAAAGAGTATATTTATTGCTAAACAATTCAAAGTATATATCAAGGCATGCGAATAAGCAATCACGAATCAAATAATACACAACAGATCAGGTCTTTATCCCTTAAACAATATCAGGGTTATTCAAAGAGAATCGAAAAGTCACTTCACGTTCGGTGACTTTTCGTTTTCTTCAATTGGGTGCGATTTGGTGATCCCATTTTGGCGACCCTGTGGTGAATTCAGCAAGCACCACAGGGCCGTCATAGTGTAGGGAAAAACCGCTGCAAACCCGACAAACACTTACCGCAAAAACCCGGCGATCGTACACTGAAACACGCAAAAACATCTGGATTAACCCGCCGAACACGCCAGAGAAACCCGAGCAGGAGCTCCTAATTGAGCTTGGGAAGCCTTCTAAGTGAAGCCTTCAAGTGAGCACTTAGAGATATCCTGGAGATACTCTGGAGGTAGTCTGAGGTTAGACAGGAGGTAGAAAACCTACAAAAAGGTAAGATTTGTTGGTTTAAATCCATTCTTTTATAATGGCAGGCTTGGTCCAGTGTAAGAGCTGTCATGCATTTGTTTTTAGATCCAATTTTTGGAGGTTTGGAGTGTGCCTGATATGTAGGCAGCTCTCTTTATTGCAGCAGGAAATTGCCTGTTTGAAGTCTGAGATTTGTAAATTATCTGTTACACAAACTCAGGCTATGGCTATGACTGTTACAAAGCCACTGCTACAGAGGCCTCCTAGGAGTGGCAGATGGACTACTGTAGGATCTGGTAGACTTAGAGTTGTGGATAGAAGGCATGTTCCACAGTCTGTGGCTCTTCTTAATTCTTTTGAGGCACTTTCAGAGTGTAGTGGTGAGGCAGAAGTAGGCTCAGACACCATAGTTGAGAAACCACCATCCCCTATGCCTAAGGTATGCAGGACTGCAACCAAGAACAATAAGGAAAAGGTGGGACATGATAGAAGGCAATTGTTGCTGGGTGATTCTATCATAAGAGGTGTTGAGCTGGAGAGTAGTGGTTTGGTGAGATGTCTTCCTGGGGCTACTGCTCGTAGAGACAAGAGACGTATTCTCAATATTGTCAAACAAGCAAAGCAGCAAGGGGAAGTGGATGTTCTAGTCCATCTAGGGACAAATGACTTGGCTAGCAATGAGGTTTCTGAGATTAAGGATGATTTTTGTGTTCTTGGAGGTGAAATACAGCAGATTGCGTCCACTGTGTCATTCTCTGAAGTTTTGCCTGTGCATAACATTCAGGATAGGCAGATGCGCAATAGGGAATTTAATTTGTGGCTTCGGGAATGGTGTCGAGAGCAAAGATTTGGCTTTGTGTCCCATGATAGCTCTAATTGGAGCAGAAAGGAACTGTATAAAAAAGATGGTTTGCATCTTACTCATAGGGGAACATATGTTCTCAGTGAGAAGTTCAAAGGTTTCGCAAAGAAATATTTAAACTAGGAGGGGGGTAAAAAACAATCTGCCTGATTGTCCCCCAAAACTAAATCGGAGGGTGCAAGCAACATGCGGGGAAAAAATGACAAGCTCAGAGTCGTGTCTATAAATGCTCGCAGTTTAGTCAATAAAATCAATGAACTGGAGGCAATGATGGCAGCTGAAAATGTAGATTTAGTTGCGGTTACTGAGACATGGTTCAGTGAGAAAAATAACTGGGACATAACAATACCGGGGTACTCTTTATATAGAAAAGACAGAGAAGGTAGGAAAGGAGGAGGAGTGGCCCTGTATGTGAAAAACAACATAAAAACGAACCAAATAAAAATGAGCGAGGTGAACATAGAGTCAGTTTGGGTTACGCTAACATTTGGCAATCATACAGTAGCTCGTGTAGGTGTGATCTATAGACCCCCTGGACAAGTAGAAGAGCTAGATAATCTGCTGCTTGAGGAAATAGCCAAAATGGCAATGAAGGGGGAAGTTATTATCATGGGAGACTTTAATCTTCCTGATGTGAACTGGAAAACCAAAACAGCTGGGTGCACCAGGAGTACAAATATTCTAAACTCCCTACTGGGATTATCTCTAACACAAGTAGTTGAGGAGCCGACCCGTAAAGAGGCCATATTGGATTTAATACTCACAAATGGAGGTTTGGTATCGGACGTTGTTGTAGGTGAAAATTTGGGATCTAGTGATCACCAGTCAGTATGGTTTAACCCCTTAAGGACCCAGGACGTACCATGTACGTCATTGCAGCGGGTCTCTTTTAGACCCGCTGACGTACATGGTACGTCCTGCGGTTTTTTGAGCGCTGGAAGCGATCGGATCGCTTCCAGCAGCTCAAACGCCATTGCAGGATGCCTGGGAGTCCAGGCATCCGTGCAATGGCGGTGAGAAGTGCCGGGGCACCTTGTGATCGCTCCCCGGGAGCGATCAACATCCGGTTTCACCGGAGAGGTGCCCGGCACTTCTAGAGAGCGCTGGAAGCGATCGGTATCGCTTCCAGCTGCTCTGTGTATATTGCAGGGATGCCTCGACATCGAGGCATCCTTGCAATATGCTTACCTGCCGCCGGTCCGCTAAGTGATCGCTCCCCCCGAGCGATCACTTCCGGTAGCGGCAGGAAGTACTGAGTGCCACGAGGTATCGTGGCACTCAGTACAAAACGATCACATGAGTGATCAGGTGCTCTGCTGGGTGCCTCGAGGGATCAAGGCACCCAGCAGAGTAAAAAAAAGTGTAAAAAAAGAAAAATAAAAATCAATAAAAAGGTATAAAATAAAATAAACTGACAGCCAAGATGGCGCTGCCCTTCTAAGGGCAGGGTCATCTTGGGGCTGAGTGGGATGTTCCTAGCCTGCCTCATCAGAGAGGCAGGCTAGCAACATCCAATCAGAAGTAAAAAAAAATCAAAATAAAATTTCTAATTTGTCAGGTCAGGTCAATATTTTGTAAATATTGGCTCTGACCTCTGTGATTCTCCCTCCCTCTCCTCACTTGTGTTTTGGTGAGCGAGAGAGAGAGATCAGATTTGACAGGTTAGAGATTTTAGTGAGATTAGAAAAATTGAGGCAGATTTAGAGAGATTTTAGTGAGATTAGAAAAATTGAGGCAGATTTAGAGAGATTTTAGGGAGATTTAGAAGAATTGAGGCAGGTTTAGAGTGATTTAGAGAGATTTAGGTGTTTATTTGTATTTTCTTGTGAAACCCAACGGTTCTTCTAAGAACCAACTATCCGCTTATTATATATAATAATTATAAAATTTTATAATCTATTATATATAATGTCTGAGAGGGTGTACAGCGCCGAGGAGGCATATGCCATCCTGGCGTCAGAATCTGAGGCATCTGCGTCAGACTCCGACCCTGATTTCGACCCCGCCAACTGCTCAGAGACGTCGCTAGATACATCATCTACGCTGGCTGATGTATCTAGTGATGTTTCTGATGCAGATCCTGGTCACCACCTGCCAGCAGGAGACGCACAGCTCCAGCTGAGGAGTGGGTAGTGCCTCATCGCCAGAGGCCAGATATCCCTCCTTTCACGGCAAATCCTGGCATCAATATTGATGTTGCAGGATTTACCGCCACACAGTTTTTGCAGGTGTTTATGGGGATGATTTGTTGGGCCACATCGTGGCCCAATCAAATCTGTATGCCCATCAGCATTGTGCTGCGAAGCCAGACTCCTACTTGGCAAGGCAGCAATGGACCCCGCTAGATGTGCCAGAATTTCTGAAATTCTGGGCACTTACTATGCTGATGGGCATCATAAAGAAGCCCTCAATTCGCTCCTACTGGAGCAGTAGCCCCATCTGCTCTACCCCCATTTACCCCCAATCAATGTCACGTAGAAGGTATGAAAACATTTTGCGTTTCATGCACTTCAGTGACAACAGCCTGTGCCCTCCTAGAGAGCATCCCCAGTTTGACAGGCTGTATAAAATCCGCCCCCTGATTACCCACTTCGCCGCCAGGTTTGCAGAGGCTTATACACCTGGAAGGAATATCTGCGTGGATGAATCCCTAATGAAATACAAGGAAGGCTGGGATTCAAGCAGTATATTCCTTCCAAACGCTCCAGGTATGGAGTGAAGGTGTATAAGCTCTGTGACAGCGAGAGTGGGTATACTCAGGCCTTCCGGGTGTACGAGGGAAAGGATAGTAGCCTTGACCCTCCAGGTTGCCCAGAACACATGGGAACCAGTGGCAAGATTGTGTGGGACCTACTTTTTCCCCTCATGAACAAAGGGTACCACTTGTATGTTGATAATTTTTATACAAGTGTCCCTTTGTTCAAGCTGCTGTATTGTTTTGATACAGCAGCATGCGGTACTGTTCGCAAGAACCGCGTAGGTTTCCCAGCACAGCTTGTCCGCACCCGGTTAAAAAGGGGGGAGACCTCAGCTCTGCGCCAAGAGGAGCTGTTGGCGGTCAAGTACAGAGACAAGAAGGATGTATACCTTCTATCCACCATCCACACTGAGAGGTCTGTGGAGGTCTCTGTACGTGGCAGAGCTGAGCGCATCAGGAAACCAGTGTGCATCAAAGCCTATAACCGGCATATGGGTGGGGTTGATCTGGCAGATCAGCTGCTCCAGCCCTACCAGATTATGCGGAAGTCAAGGGCCTGGTACAAAAAGGTTGCAATTTACCTGATGCAAATTGCAACCCACAATGCCTTTTTGCTCTGCAAAAAGGCAAACCCCGGAGTGACGCTGTCCTTTTTACAGTTTCAGCTCCAGGTCATTTCGGGGCTTTTGTACCAGGATGCACCTGCTCCCCGGGCGGTGATGGGGGACAGAGTTGGGGCTACGCATTTTATTTATAAAATCCCCCCTACTGAGGGCAAACAGAAACCCCAAAAAAGGTGCAGGGTGTGTTTCAAGAGGGGACAGAGGAGAGACACAATCTTTTACTGCCCAGAATGCCCTGGACAACCCGGTCTGTGTCTTGGGGACTGTTTCAAGATATATCACACTGTGCGTGATCTGTGATTTTTTTTTTCCTTTCTATTTTTTCTCACACTCCAGTTAGTTAGTTCAGTTTAGTTTTTTTTTCTTTTACTGCACCAGACTTTTACATTTTATTCGTACATTTTTATGTTCTACAATTGGTGCTGTATTTTGCCAAAATCTTTGCACACCTATGCATGGGGGGCATGGGTGTACTCAGGAGACCTTGCAGAAAACAACCTGGAGAGTTTTCATGCAGTAACAAACAACAGTGTCTCCTAAATCACAGTCCAAATCTAATGTGGGCGTAAAAATAAAAAATTGAAAAATTACCGCCACACACCTTCTCAAATGTTTTGGGCTAAAACCGTTGCATCCATGGCATCAAAGCACTCCATATGCAATACCTTGGGGTGTCAACATAACAAATATAAACAATTTTCTGGCAATAATTCAAACTGGGGTATGCGGTAGACCCAAAACCAAAGCTAGGCCTAGCTGAAGAAATAATCTCAATTTCAACTCCAATGACAAAGTCATAAAAATTGTATTTGAACCTTCCCAAAATCCTGGCAAACCTATGCATGGGGGGCATGGGTGTACTCAGGAGACCTTGCAGAAAACAACCTGGAGAGTTTTCATGCAGTAACAAACAACAGTGTCTCCTAAATCACAGTCCAAATCTAATGTGGGCGTAAAAATCTGAAAATTGAAAAATTACACCACACACCTTCTCAAATGTTTTGGGCTAAAACCGTTGCATCCATGGCATCAAAGCACTCCATATGCAATACCTTGGGGTGTCAACATAACAAATATAAACAATTTTCTGGCAATAATTCAAACTGGGGTATGCGGTAGACCCAAAACCAAAGCTAGGCCTAGCTGAAGAAATAATCTAAATTTCAACTCCAATGACAAAGTCATAAAAATTGTATTTGAACCTTCCCAAAATCCTGGCAAACCTATGCATGGAGGGCATGGGTGTACTCAGGAGACCTTGCAGAAAACAACCTGGAGAGTTTTCATGCAGTAACAAACAACAGTGTCTCCTAAATCACAGTCCAAATCTAATGTGGGCGTAAAAATCTGAAAATTGAAAAATTACACCACACACCTTCTCAAATGTTTTGGGCTAAAACCGTTGCATCCATGGCATCAAAGCACTCCATATGCAATACCTTGGGGTGTCAACATAACAAAATAAAACAATTTTCTGGCAATAATTCAAACTGGGGTATGCGGTAGACCCAAAACCAAAGCTAGGCCTAGCTGAAGAAATAATCTCAATTTCAACTCCAATGACAAAGTCATAAAAATTGTATTTGAACCTTCCCAAAATCCTGGCAAACCTATGCATGGGGGGCATGGGTGTACTCAGGAGACCTTGCAGAAAACAACCTGGAGAGTTTTCATGCAGTAACAAACAACAGTGTCTCCTAAATCACAGTCCAAATGTAATGTGGGCGTAAAATCTGAAAATTGAAAAATTACACCACACACCTTCTCAAATGTTTTGGGCTAAAACCGTTGCATCCATGGCATCAAAGCACTCCATATGCAATACCTTGGGGTGTCAACATAACAAATATAAACAATTTTCTGGCAATAATTCAAACTGGGGTATGCGGTAGACCCAAAACCAAAGCTAGGCCTAGTTGAAGAAATAATCTCAATTTCAACTCCAATGACAAAGTCATAAAAATTGTATTTGAACCTTCCCAAAATCCTGGCAAACCTATGCATGGGGGGCATGGGTGTACTCAGGAGACCTTGCAGAAAACAACCTGGAGAGTTTTCATGCAGTAACAAACAACCGTGTCTCCTAAATCACAGTCCAAAACTGATGTGGGTGTGAAAATGAAAAATGACCACCAAACAGTATCCAATTTGTTTGGAGCAAACGGTTGCATCCATAGCATAAAAACACTCCATTTACAATACTTTGGGGTTTAGCTTACCAAATATATGCACGTTCATAAAACTGGGGTATGTAAAAAGGCCCCTAAAAAGAAATAAGCAAAGAAGATACTGTATGTCAAATTAGAAAATTGACAAGCACATGTCAAAGATTGGCGTAGCACCCCAAAAACAACAGAACAAATCTATATAGGGTGGTATCACTTTACTCAGAAGATGTTGCTGAACATATTTTGGGGTTTTTTGGCAGTAACCCATAACTGGATTTGACAATTCATGCCTAAAGTACAATGTGTGTGAAAAAATAACCCAAAAAGTGACTACCTGAAAGTTTGACATAGAGCTAGTGCATGGAAAGTCTTAAAATACAACTCTTTGAAGCACCCTAGGGTGTGCCCATTCTAAAAATATATGGTTTGATGGGGGTAAATTACTTTGGCCGGCTTCAAAAATGTCCCAAATAGGACATGGGTGCATGATGACGAAATGTGAAAATTCCAAGTTGGAAAACTGAAATGCGCACCCCCCAAATAAGGCCTATTAGCCCCCAAATGACCCGACATACCTTTACATGGGTGGTATCAATTTACTCAGAAGATGTTGCTGAACATATTTTGGGGTGTTTTTTGGCAGTAACCATAACTGGATTTGACAATTCATGCCTAAAGTACAATGGTGTGAAAAAATAACCCAAAAAGTGACTACCTGAAAGTTTGACATAGAGCTAGTGCATGGAAAGTCTTAAAATACAACTCTTTGAAGCACCCTAGGGTGTGCCCATTCTAAAAATATATGTTTTGATGGGGGTAAATTACTTTGGCCGGCTTCAAAAATGTCCCAAATAGGACATGGGTGCATGATGACGAAATGTGAAAATTCCAAGTTGGAAAACTGAAATGCGCACCCCCCAAATAAGGCCTATTAGCCCCCAAATGACCCGACATACCTATACATGGGTGGTATCAATTTACTCAGAAGATGTTGCTGAACATATTTTGGTGGGTTTTTTGCAGTAACCCATAACTGGATTTGACAATTCATGCCTAAAGTACAATGTGTGTGAAAAAATAACCCAAAAAGTGACTACCTGAAAGTTTGACATAGAGCTAGTGCATGGAAAGTGTTAAAATACAACTCTTTGAAGCACCCTAGGGTGTGCCCATTCTAAAAATATATGGTTTGATGGGGGTAAATTACTTTGGCCGGCTTCAAAAATGTCCCAAAT
Source organism: Leptobrachium leishanense (assembly GCA_009667805.1). Taxonomy (NCBI): domain Eukaryota; kingdom Metazoa; phylum Chordata; class Amphibia; order Anura; family Megophryidae; genus Leptobrachium; species Leptobrachium leishanense. The sequence continues at coordinate 40,363,794 of CM019066.1, read as the reverse complement.
AGGACATGGGTGCATGATGACGAAATGTGAAAATTCCAAGTTGGAAAACTGAAATGCGCACCCCCAAATAAGGCCTATTAGCCCCCAAATGACCGACATACCTATACATGGGTGGTATCAATTTACTCAGAAGATGTTTCTGAACATATTTTGGGGTGTTTTTTGGCAGTAACCCATAACTGGATTTGACAATTCATGCCTAAAGTACAATGTGTGTGAAAAAATAACCCAAAAAGTGACTACCTGAAAGTTTGACATAGAGCTAGTGCATGGAAAGTGTTAAAATACAACTCTTTGAAGCACCCTAGGGTGTGCCCTTTCTAAAAATATATGGTTTGATGGGGGTAAATTACTTTGGCCGGCTTCAAAAATGTCCCAAATAGGACATGGGTGCATGATGACGAAATGTGAAAATTCCAAGTTGGAAAACTGAAATGCGCACCCCCCAAATAAGGCCTATTAGCCCCCAAATGACCCGACATACCTATACATGGGGGGTATCAATTTACTCAGAAGATGTTGCTGAACATATTTTGGGGTGTTTTTTGGCAGTAACCCATAACTGGATTTGACAATTCATGCCTAAAGTACAATGTGTGGGTAAAAAATAACCCAAAAAGTGACTACCTGAAAGTTTGACATAGAGCTAGTGCATGGAAAGTGTTAAAATACAACTCTTTGAAGCACCCTAGGGTGTGCCCTTTCTAAAAATATATGGTTTGATGGGGGTAAATTACTTTGGCCGGCTTCAAAAATGTCCCAAATAGGACATGGGTGCATGATGACGAAATGTGAAAATTCCAAGTTGGAAAACTGAAATGCACACCCCCCAAATAAGGCCTATTAGCCCCCAAATGACCCGACATACCTATACATGGGTGGTATCAATTTACTCAGAAGATGTTGCTGAACATATTTTGGGGTGTTTTTTGGCAGTAACCCATAACTGGATTTGACAATTCATGCCTAAAGTACAATGTGTGTGAAAAAATAACCCAAAAAGTGACTACCTGAAAGTTTGACATAGAGCTAGTGCATGGAAAGTGTTAAAATACAACTCTTTGAAGCACCCTAGGGTGTGCCCATTCTAAAAATATATGGTTTGATGGGGGTAAATTACTTTGGCCGGCTTCAAAAATGTCCCAAATAGGACATGGGTGCATGATGACGAAATGTGAAAATTCCAAGTTGGAAAACTGAAATGCGCACCCCCCAAATAAGGCCTATTAGCCCCCAAATGACCCGACATACCTATACATGGGTGGTATCAATTTACTCAGAAGATGTTGCTGAACATATTTTGGGGTGCTCTTTGCAGTAACCTTAAAGTTCACAGTACATGTATTCTTAAATTGCGTTAAAAAAAAAAATCACCAAATTTTTTTTTTTCTCAAACTTTGGCATAGATTTGTGGTAAAATGGTTTGCATGGAAAGAGTCAAAATACCCCAAGTTTAATACCTTGATTTGTGTACTTTAAAAAAATATGTATATGTGGAGGGTTATTCAGGAATTAGTGACAGATATCAGTGTTACAATGTCACTATCACTAGTTTTGAAAATAAACTCTTTGGAAATGGCAAAGTGCTACTTGCACTTATTGTTGCATAAAATAAGGAAAAAAGCGAGGAATATGTAAACATTGGGTATTGCTAAACTCAGTACTAAATTTAGAAAACTACTAAGGAATTAATTTTTTTTGACGGTTGTTGATACATAAGAAATTTTGGGGGTCAAAGTTCGAAAAAGTGGTGTTTTTTCAATTTTTTGTCATATTTCACAATATTTTTTATAGTAAATTATATGAAATGATGAAAAAAATGGTTATCTTTATAAAGTCCATTTAATGACGAGAAAAACTGTGTAAAATATGTGTGGGTTACATAAACGAGTAAGAGGAAAATGTGACGTAAACACTAAGAGCGCAGAAACGTAAAAACAGCAGCGGTCACTAAAGGACGGATTTGTGTAAAACCGCCCGGTCACTAAGGGGTTAATATAAGAACAGGGATGGAGCCGCACCACACAAAAACAAAAGTTTTAGACTTTAGAAAAAAAGATTTTTCTAAAATGAGATTTTGTGTGAAGGAGTCATTATCAGACTGGAGGAGTTTAAAGGGAGTCCAGGAGAAATGGGATTATTTAAAGGAAGCATTATTGAAGGCCACAGGCAATTGCATTCGACTTGTTAGCAAAAACAAAAAAGGAAGAAACCACTGTGGTACTCTGCAGAAGTGGCCAAAAATAGTGAAGAACAAAAAAGACAGCATTCAATAATTATAAAACAACTCAGAGTGAAGAAGATAGGCAAACCTATAAGATTAGGCAGAAAGAGGCAAAGCAATTTATAAGGGCTTCCAAAGCACACGCAGAAGAGAAAATAGCTCAGTCAGTAAAAAAGGGGGACAAAACATTTTTTAGATACATAAACGAGAAAAGAAAAGTAAAACTGTGGGGACATTAGACATCCCTCTCCTGTTTGTTGAGCCAGGTCTCTCTGCTCTATAGCCTTCATTTACATATCACTAGACCCTTTGGTTAATTACAATATGCCCTTCCCTTGGGAAGACACACCTACTCCAATATACACATGAACTCTCTGCAGTTCATTCTCTCTCTCTCTTCCTGTCCTGTGGACTGTGTCACAGTCTCACTGCTCTCCTGGTTGATAAGTATACACTATGGGCTTCTGGCCCTCTAGGCCTGTTTGTTATTGTTCATATTGGCTGCTTTGTAAATCTTGTATATATGTGTTATATGTGATTTAGTGTGCTGTATGTAATTCCTAATAAATGCTTAATATAGTGGACGAACCTGTCTTGTGCAATATATATATTTGTGTTGGATGAGTGGTACACCAACACCTATATTTTCAAGCGCTCAGCGACCATTTACCACATTTTGGCGACCACGAAGTGTAGAAAAATCCACTTAAGCATTTTTGAAATCATACAGTGTTGGCTAAATCTTAACACATATAGTATTGCTGGCTCCAGATTTGTCTGAAGGCCTAAGATATTTAAGGAGGTTTCTGCCTTCCATTTTAGTTAATCTTTTTGTTGTGCATTTTAATTCGTGTAATAGTCTGCAATGTTGTGCAAAGTTCTGTATTGTTTTTCTTTTAAATACAGATGTTGCTAATTTTTGGGCCTTGTAAACAAAGCACATGGTAAAGCTGGTCTGACCAGTTTCTATAGGTTTTGGAAGGGGTAGGTGAGTGCTTTGATATGCAGTTCCTAATACAGGGTTATTGTTTAGTTCATTTGCAAACTAATTACTGGGCCATTTTTGCATAGAATGATTATTATTTTTTTTTTTTTTGCTAGAATAGCATTTCCTTGGTCTTTTTTGCTTTTTAGGGTTTACAGGATTTATTTTTTATTTTTATTAAAAGTAGTTTAAATATATTTGAATTGTTTACTGCTAGTTTTCAAGGGATCACAGATATTTTAAAGTATTTACAGCTGTTTGAACTGCTTACTGCTGAATGAGGTTGTGTTTGGTAGATCGCATCCTTTAATGCTAAGAGGCTAGATAGTTTATTTCGGGATATATTTATTGGTTTACTCAAAACACAGCCAGATTTTTATTTTTATTTCTCTATTGGATATCTAGGATTCTACCATTGTTAGTTTCTTTCAATTATACTTGATTAGAGTGCGAGATCTATCAAGTGATATTACAATGGAGCATTGTGTTTAAACCTGCTTTTAGTTTGTTTGTTTTATGCTTATCAGAATGCCTCCCCCAAGTGACAAATACTTTTCAACTGCTGCTTGTGTTTACTTCAGGAAATATATTGAAAAACATGGTGGTCCATATGAGTTACCTAAGCCAGAGAGTATTGAAGGTGATAATCGGGTTTATGGTTTTATGAATGTGATTACACAAATAGTTTCCAACAAAAAATGTAATTCCAATAAAAGCAAGAGTTTGGTAATTCAGTCTTTGATTTCGGCAATTAAGGGTTTGTCAGATTTGGTAGTGGATTTAAAGACAGACAACAATGCACTGAAGAGCAGAATAGAGGTTGCCTTAGACAAAAGAGATTGCTTTAAGATAGCAGCGTTAAGTACATCCACCACCATTGAACAACTTGAAAAACAGGTAAAGGAACTGGAGGAGCAAAGAGCTGCATATGGGAACAAAATCCTAGAATTACAGGATATGGTGATGGAGTATAAAAATAAAATTAAAAAGGTTACACACATGCCCACATCATCCACCTATGAAGATATAGCCAGGCCACAAAATCAGGAATCGGTTCAAACATTGAACCAGAGAGCTAAGGATTCTTTCGGTCTCCCGTTGCTGATGTAATTTGCGCACCACCAAAGCACCAAGTAATTAAACAGAGACATTTAATGTAACAAAGAGTCCCACAGGGTTTTCTAAGCAAACACAGCCAATGTCAATGACAGATAAGGAACTTTTTAAAAAATGGTGGGGTTCCATGCCAGTTAATAATTTTAACAATTTCACTCATTGGTTCCAGAGAGGGGCAGAAAGGGCTAGAAAAGAGAGACTTGATATGGAGGAATGGACAGAGGTATTGGAAGATGCTTTGGCCCTGTGAAAAGCAAGTTGTGGGGGTTTAATACTAATGTATCAAGTCAGGCGGGTCGAATTGCAGCAACTAACTTCTACCTTCTCAGTTTTGAAAAAGAAATGTATAATATTACTATGAGGCCAACTGATGGGCCTCGGAGGTGGCTCAACGTATACTGTTTTGGCATTCTCTGCGCCGACCACAGCAGCCAATGCCGCATGGTTCACCACAGCATATAACTAGAGTGCTGGAAGCCCTTCCCAATGAGTGCCAAGACTTTGTTAAGCTGTTTGAACCGATGCCTTCAAACTTAGAATTGGTGCTATACAGAGCAGAAAAATGGTGGTTTGATTGTTATGGAGACAGGCCATTTGTTGTTTCTGCAGTGAGGACGATTATGGAAAGATCCGGTAAGGGAACAGAAGAAAATTGGAGAGAGAGTAGTGGAAAACAACATAATAGAAAGCAACATAGATGGAGAGATAATGATAGAGAACTCTGGGGGAGACAATAAGTCAAGAGGGAGAAGTGACAATAATTGGAGAAGAAATGAGAATAATAATGGATATCTGGACAATAATTTTGAGATGGAAAGAATGGGGAGATCACTGGATGACCCATAGATCAGAGAGCAAACAGACAAATAATAGACGATGGACAGTGATAACTGGAGAAGAGAAAAGACAGAATATTGGGAATTAAAGAGAGACTCTGAAAGAATGCAGAATGAGCTCAAAGAATTGAGGGAGCGCGTAGAATCAGGAAAGGAGGAAAGAAAACAGGACACGTAAGTCCCTTCTGTTCTCCTCGATCATTGTAAATAAAACTTAGAAAATGTCCCAAGTTTCTTAGGTTTGGGACATTCTTAGCTCTGATTAAATTAATTTATTTTCTGCTAATTAACATGAGTTTTTTTCTTATTGTTGAATCTGTGTAAATGATCACATTTGTTTTTTCTAGATAAAGAATGAAGAGCTGAGATCTAAGTTCCTTGCACCCCTACCCTAATAATAATCTTGCAATTTTTTTCCAGGATACCAGAACCAGCTATTGAACATAGCTGAGTCAATTTATTTTTATTATTATTTTTCTCTCCTTTGCATTTTTTTTTTTATGTGCCCACATACACCATATAAACCTATTCTAGAGAAAAATAAAAGTAAAATACTTGTCCAGAAGTGGGGGTACACAAATTGTGGTTGTTACAGTTGTATTTTCCATCTTTAATTATGTTTCAATTATATTATGATATCACTATTAAAATGAGGTATGCAGAACTGGTACGTTTTTTTTTTGTTTTTATATTTAACTCTTTTTGTAAATAATTAAACAGCAGCATAATTTTTTCCGTTCTACTGGTATTACATGCATTCAATGATAATTGGGCATTTGGTTTTTTGCATATTGGGCGGTTCTTTTATTTTTAATACTCGCAAAAGAAATTTGAAACAACAATGCATTGATATCCTGAGAATGGGAATTTTGAATTTTACACATGGGACTATGTGTTCGGGTTTTTAAAGGCTTGCATTTTTTTTTTTTCCTTTCATAACCTGCAAATGTGGCATTTAAAGATTTAAGGATATTAAAGTATTTTGCAGAATGTGCATTTATTTACATTACAATTTGTGTAATATTTTACACAATGTATGAAAATTGCAATTTTTTTTCTTATCGCTAACGGTATACACGAAATGGAGAACATGCAGGGAAGACTGAAGAACTCCAGTCTCTTTACATTGCAGTATCATTTATATATATATTATTACTAAGGTTATGAGTGAAATGTGTGGCTATGGGCAAAAGACCCTATGGTAATGTGTTCAATCCTCTATAAGGAGTATTAGTCTCTTCCACAGCTGAAACATAGATCAGACACCACAACTAAACAGAGACGCTTGAAAGAAGATTTGCTGTTTTAAGATGACAGTGAAGATGCATTGACCTGTCAGAAGACATTGACCTGCCAACGCTGGTGTTTCAGGTGCTTATATTGTAATGGACTGAGTGAACGGAGGTGGGTGCATCTAAAGAAATAAGTGCACACCACAACTTTGCATACATGGACTTTACCAGTGAGTGCACACCCTTTTGCACAATTCTCAAGTTCTGTGAAGACCAGTCAAGTTGACGTCACATAAATTCCAGGACTTATGAGAGAAGACAAGCCAATGCTCCTGGCTCCCAGGTTGTACAAGCAGCAGAAACGGGGGTTAGCAAAGGGAAACTCCAACTCCTAAAACCCCAATGAACTCAAATTCTTTGATTCTCACTGGAGAATAAATCAATTCATTTTCAGGACATTTGAACATATCCAGCTCTAGGAACAAGCAGCAGTTTCGGTGATTCCACAGGTGTCTGACTCTATGAACTTAGCTGTCCAGATTCTATGACAGTTTTAACTTCACCTCACATGAGCACATTATGTTTGTGTATATTTATGGTTTTAAATGAGAAATAATATTTAAAGGGGTGGAACGTGGATTTATTCTTTCCACGTGTAAATGTCTCACCCCTTGTGTCTCGTCAGATATATATATATATATTATTATTTATTTTTTTGGATGAGGTGTTGGAATCCGTTCAACAAAGAATAAGAAAAAGTGGGGGAATGTGGGGACATTAGACATCCCTCTCCTGTTTGTTGAGCCAGGTCTCTCTGCTCTATAGCCTTCATTTACATATCACTAGACCCTTTGTTGGTAATTACAATATGCCCTTCCCTTGGGAAGACACACCTACTCCAATATACACATGAACGCTCTGCAGTTCATTCTCTCTCTCTCTTCCTGTCCTGTGGACTGTGTCACAGTCTCACTGCTCTCCTGGTTGATAAGTATACACTATGGGCTTCTGGCCCTCTAGGCCTGTTTGTTATTGTTCATATTGGCTGCTTTGTAAATCTTGTATATATGTGTTATATGTGATTTAGTGTGCTGTATGTAATTCCTAATAAATGCTTAAATTAGTGGACGAACCTGTCTGTGTGCAATATATATATTTGTGTTGGATGAGTGGTACACCAACACCTATATTTTCAAGCGCTCAGCGACCATTTACCACAAAAACAAGGATTAGTTAAATTAAAAACAAAGGAAGGAAGGTATGTAGAAGAGGATAAAAGTCTCGCTGACTGCCTCAATGAATATTTTTGTTCAGTCTTTGCAGAAGAAAAGGAAGGAAAGGGACCTCAGTTAGGAGGAAACACTAACGAGACAATTACATATCAGTTTACAGAGGAGGAGGTTCTACAGCAGCTGTCTAAAGTAAAGACAAATAAGTCAATGGGGCCTGATGGGATCCACCCTAAATTATTAAAAGAGCTCAGTGATGTAATAGCAAAACCGTTAACAGATTTATTTAACCAATCCTTGCTAATGGGAGTCGTCCCAGAAGACTGGAAACTAGCAAATGTTGTGCCATTCACAAGAAGGGTAGTAGGGAGGAATCTGGGAACTATAGGCCAGTTAGTCTTACGTCAGTAGTGGGAGAAATTAATGGAAACCATGTTAAAGGAAAGGATTGTTGAACATCTAAAAACACATAGATTACAGGATCAGAAACAACATGGGTTACCTCAGGGAGATCATGCCAATCTAATCTTATTGATTTTTTTGATTGGGTAACAAAAATAATAGACACAGTGGTGCAGTAGACATTGCTTATTTAGATTTCAGTAAGACTTTTAATACTGTTCGCATAGAAGGCTTATCAACAAATTGCAATCTTTGAGCTTGGATTCCAATATTGTTGAATGGATTAGGCAGTGGCTGAGTGACAGGCAACAGAGGGTTGTGGTAAATGGAGTTATTCGGCACAAGGTCTTATTACCAGTGGGGTACCTCAGGGGTCAGTACTTGGACCCATTCTATTTAATATTTTTATTAGTGATATTGCAGAAGGTATTAATGGAAAAGTATGTCTTTTGCTGATGACAAAAGATTTGCAACAGGTTGACGTTCCTGGAGGATCAGCCAAATGACAAATGATTTAGGTAAACTAAAAAAATGGTCGGAGCTGTGGCAATTATTATTATTATTATTCTTTATTTATAAAGCGCCAGCATATTCCGCAGCGCTGTACAATAAGCACAGTATAGACAGGGTTACAATACATTGAACAACATTTGACAAACAGTACAGGAGGAGATGAGGGGCCCTATTCCCGTAGGAACTCACAATCTGGGAGGGTTGGGGTTGGAAACAGGAGGAGAGGACTGTAAGGTGAGAGTGATTGATGGTTGCGTCAGTGAGTTGGGTGGTAGGCTTCCCTAAATAGGAATGTTTTCAGGGAGCGTTTGAAGGAAGAGAAGTTAGGGGAAGTCTGACAGTACGAGGGAGAGCGTTCCAGAGAGTGGGGCTGCGCGTGAGAAATCCTGCAGTCTATCATGGGAAGAGGTGATGCGGGGAGAAGCTAGGCGCAGGTCACTGTTTGACCTTAGGGAGCGGGCTGGGGTGTATTTGGTGATTAGTGAGGACAGGTAGTGGGGAGCTGAGTTAGTGAGGGTTTTGTAGGTAAGGATAAGGATTTTGAACTTAATTCTGCAGTGGATGGGGAGCCAGTGAAGGGACTCGCAGAGGGGAGCGGCAGAGACAGAGCGGCGGGTGAGGTGAATTAGCCTGGCGGAGGCGTTCAGGATGGATTGTAGGGGGGAGAGGTGGACAGAGGGAGGCCAGATAAGAGATTATTGCAATAGTCGAGTCGGGAGATTACCAGGGCGTGTATGAGTTGTTTTGTGGCGACAGCGGTAAGAAATGCCGAATTCTGTAAATATTACGCAGTTGATATCGGCAGGAGGAGGAAAGAGACTTGATGTGGGGGATGAAGGAAAGAGCAGAGTCAAGTGTAACTCCAAGACAGCGAACTTGGTTTGATGGGGAGATGGTGATACCCTCCACCGTGATCGAGAAGTCAGGAGGTGGGGCGCATTAGAGGGAGGAATAAGTAGGAGCTCAGTCTTTGACATGTTGATCTTTAGGTGGTGGGAGGCCATCCAGGAGGAGATGCCAGATAAACAGTCACTGACTTTGGAAAGGACAGGGGGAGAGAGATCAGGGTAGAGAGGTAGATCTGAGTGTCATCAGCGTAGAGGTGGTAATTAAAGCCAAAGCTGTTGATGATTTTGCCCAGGGAGGAGGTGTAGATGGAAAAGAGCAGAGGACCAAGGACAGAGCCTTGAGTTTTAATGTGGATAAGTGCAAGATAATGCACCTGGGACGTAAAAACCCAAGGGCTGAATATAGAATATTTGATACAGTCCTAACCTCAACATCTGAGGAAAGGGATTTAGGGTTATTATTTCAGAGGATCTAAGGGTAAGTAGTCAATGTAACAGAGCAGCAGGAAATGCTAGCAGAATGCTTGGTTGTGTAGGGAGAGGTATTAGCAGTAGGAAAAGGGAAGTGCTCATGCCACTGTACAGAGCACTGGTGAGACCTCACTTGGAGTACTGTGTGCAGTACTGGAGACCGTATCTCCAGAAGGATATAGACATCTTAGAGAGAGTTCAGAGAAGGGCTACTAAAATGGTTAGCGGCTTGAAGGAGAAAAGTTACCAGGAAGGCTTAATGATCTTAACATGTACAGCTTGGAAAAAAGACGAGACAGAGGAGATATGATAGAAACATTTAAATACGTAAAGGGAATCCACAAGGTAGAGGAAGGGAGTATATTTAAAAGGAAACAAAGTAGCAAAACAAGAGGACATAGTCTTAGATTAGAGGGGCAAAGGTTTAAAAGTAACATCAGGAAGCATTATTTTACTGAGCGGGTGGTGGATACATGGAACAGTCTTCCAGTAGAAGTGGTAGAGGCCAAAATAGTAATTGATTTAAGCAAGCATGGGATAGGCATAAGGCTATCCTAAACAAAAGATAAATCCAGGTAAAGTATCCATGTAATTGGGCGACTAGATGGGCCGAAAGGTTCTTATCTGCCGACATTTTTCTATGTTTCTATGTTTCTATGTTTCTAGGAGCCAATCACAGTGCAGAGCAGCCGCCGGAAAAACACAACACGCAGACGAATGGAGTGAAAAAAACAAAAAACAGTGCGCTTGAATGTTTTAAAAGTGAAACGCTGTTTGCAAAGAAACTACTGAACGAAAATGTCTGAAATTTACATATAAAATCCAATGAACGATAATAAAAAGGGCTGTTACAGAAAAAAGAAAAACGATTTTAAAAAAAAAATACGGAACAAAGTTTTCGCAACAAAATCCAAAAAAAGGCCTAAAAAATCCTAAAAAATCTAAAAATAAAGAGACTTTTTACTCTCTCCAAGCAGGCTCTCTCAACGCAGAGCAGTGATGTTACCTCTACTCCACCCAGCCCTTACAGGCAATTCGCCAACATTTGGCAAACTGCCTGCTCTCTGAATAGCCGAATGTCCAGGAACGTTCAGTTACCTTTCGCCGGCAATTCAGATCTCTTTGAATAATTCTGTATGTTTGCAATACCACATAGAATCAATATCCAAGAAATATGCCTCAGATGCCTTTCTACAAGGAATTTCAATTTTGATTGAAATTAACTGGACTCTACCTAATAGCATTTATTCTATGACAGAGCTATAATTACAATAAAGCATAGTATTTTGCAATTAAACCAGACAAATTTGGATACAACTACAGAAATAAATTTGGTTTATATTAATTAATTGAGAAAACAATTATACAGTGGCAAGAAAAAGTATGTGAACACTTTGGGATTACGTGGAGTTTTGCATGAATTGGTCATAAAATGTGCTCTAATCTTCATCTAAGTCACAACAATTTGAAAAACACAGTCTGCTTAAAATAATACAACACAAAAATTATATGTTTTCATGTGTTTTTTGAACATAACATGTAAACATTCGCAGTGCAGGGTGGAAAAAGTATGTGAACCCCTAGCCTAATGACTTCTAAAAGAGCTAATTGGAGCCAGGAGTGAGCCAACCTTGAGTCCAATCAGTGTGATCTTATTGGATGTGTTGCTGAAAGCTGTCCTGCCCTTTAAAAACACACAGCAGTTTTTGGGTTTACTGGTTTCAAGAAGCACTGCCTGATGTGAACCATGCCTCGCAGAAAAGAGCTCTCAGAAGACCTACAATCAAGAATTGTTGACTTGCATGAAGCTGGAAACGGTTGCAAAAGTATCTCCAAAAGCCTTAATGTTCATGTGTCCACGGTAAGACAGACTGTCTACAAATGGAAAAAGTTCTTCACTGTTGCTACTCTCCATAGGCATGGTCGTCCTGTAAAGATGACTGCAAAAGCACAGCGCAGAATGCTTAATGAGGTAAAGAAGAATCCTAGAGTGTCAGCTAAAGACTCACAGAAATCTCTGGCACATGCTAACATTTTAGTTGACACATCTACAATAAGGAAAACATTAAACAAGAATGGAGTACATGGGAGGACACCATGGAGGAAGCCATTGCTGTCCAAAAAGAATATTGCAGCACGTTTGAAGTTTGCAAAAGAGCACCTGGATGTTCCACAGCACTACTGGCAAAATATACTGTGGACAGATGAAACCAAAATTGAGTTGTTTGGAAAAAACACACAACACTATGTGTGGAGAAAAAAAGGCACAGCACACCAACATCAAAACCTCATCCGCATAGTAAAACATGGCGGAGGGAGCATCATGGTTTGGGGCTGCTTTGCTGCCTCAGGGCCTGGACGGATTGTTGTCATTAATGGAAAAATGAATTCCAGAGTTTATCAAGACATTTTGCAGGGCAACGTAAGACCATCTGTCCGCCAACTGAAGCTCCGCAGAGGATGGGTGATGCAACAGGACAATGACCCAAAGCATACAAGTAATTCAACAAAAGAATGGCTTCAACAAAACAAAATACGCCTTCTGGAGTGGCCCAGTCAGAGTCCTGAGACTCCTGACCTCAACCCGATTGAAATGCTGTGGCATCACCTTAAGAGAGCGATTCACACCAGACATCCCAAGAATATTGCTACACTGAAACAGTTTTGTGAAGAGGAGTGGTCCAAAATTACTCCAGATCGTTGTGCAGGTCTGATCTGCAACTACAGGAAACGTTTGGTTGCGGTTATTGCTGCCAAAGGAGGGTCAACCAGTTATTAAGTCCAAAGCTTCACATACTTTTTCCACCCTGCACTGTGAATGTTTACATGCTCGGTTCAATAAAAACATGAAAACATATAATGTTTGTTTGTATTATTTTAAGCAGACTATATTTTTCAAATTGTTGTGACTTAGATGAAGATCAGAGCACAGTTTATGACCAATTCATGCAAAACTCCACGTAATCCCAAAGGGTTCACATACTTTTTCTTGCCACGGTATGACGAGCTGCAGAATCGTCCAATCATAATATTAATCTCAATCTAATAATTTATTCGTAAACTGAGTAATTATTAATCTGCAAATTGATCAACAAATCATATATGTAGTGCTGTATATGATTTATATAATATATATATATACAGTTAGGTACATATATATTTGGACACAGGCACAGTTTTATTTTATTCAGATATTTACCAAAGCATATTCAAGCTATAGTTATATAATGGATATGGGCTGAAAAAACTCTCTTGATTAATTTGAGGGTATGTACATCCAAATTGGAGAAAGGATTTAGGAATTACAGCTTTTTAGAGGAGCCACCCCCCTTTTTTCAAGGGACCAAAAGTAATTGGACATTTGAATCAAAAGATGTTTCATGGCCAGGTGTAGATTACTCCATCATTTCTTCATCAATTAAGCAGGTAAATGGCCTGTAGTTGATTCTAAGTGGGTATTTGCATTTGGAATCTATTTCTGTGAACCTACATCGTGCGTTCAAAGGAGCTGTCCATGCATGTGAAACAGGCCATCGCAAGGCTTTAAAAACAAAACAAATCCATCAGAGAGATAGTGGCAACATTAGCAGCGGCCAAATCAACAGTTTGGTACATTCTGAGGAAAGAAGAATGCACTGGTGAACTCAGCAACATAAAACGGCCAGGACGTCCACAGAACACAACAGTAGTGGATGACCGAAGGATCCGCTCTATGGTAAAGAAAAACCCATTAACAACACCCAGACAAGTGCAGGACATTCTCCAGGAGGTGAGCATATCATTGTTAAAGTCTACAATCAAGAGAAGACTTTACTAGAGCAAATACGGTGGGTTCGCCACAAGGTGCAAACCATTCATAAGCCTCAAGAATAGAAAAGCCAGATTAGACTTTGCCAAAAAACATCTAAAAAGCCAGACCAGTTCTGGAAAAGCATTCTTTGGACAGGTGAAACTAAGATTACTCTGTACAGGAATGACGTGAAGAAAAAAGTGTGGAGAAGGCTTGGAATAGTTCATAATCCAAGCACACCATGTCATCTGTAAGACATGATGGAGGCAGTGTGATGGCATGGGCATGCATGCCTTTCTGGTGGCACTGGGTCATTGGTGTTTATTGATAATGTGACAGAGGCAGTCGAATGAATTCAACAGTGTTTAGAGATATACTGTCAGCCCAGGTTCAACCAGATGCAGCAAATTTGATTGGAAGGCGCTTCACAGTACAGTTTGACAATGATCCAAAACACTTTGCAAAAGCAATCCAAGCGTTTTTGAAGGATCAGAAGTGGAATATTCTGCAACGGTCGAGTCAATCACCTGATCCCAACCCAGTTGAGCATGCTAAAGGCAAAACTAAAAGGCATAAAGACCCACAAATGAATAACAACTGTAGACAGCTGCAGTGAGAGCCTGGCAAAGCAACAGAAACCTTGTCATTTAGACATTAGTCACCAGGTGGCACGCTTATTTAATTACTTTTAGGTGTGGTGATTCAAAGTTCACTGACCACTTAATTTATGACTTCTCATGATGACTGTCTGGACAAACCAAGGATAGGTGTCACGAAAAAGCAGTTAATATAATTAAGTACTTTCATCCCTACCTTCTGTACAAAGAGATTCTATTCCTACAGATAGAAAACATAGGAAATTCCTTTCACTTAAGGTAATTCAAACCTTTTCCTTACATAATACAAACAACAATGAATTTTTATCTACTTTTCGGATTATAAAGACATAAGAGCGTATATAACGTGTATATATATTTTATAACAAGTTTATAAGACTATGAGCATACGCAACATATATATTTAATATATAAACTCGAAAGTCCTGACTGACTGACTCATCAACGCCCAGCTGAAACCGTTTAACCTAGGAACGTGAAATTTTGAAGGTGCATTGTTTTTATGATGTAGGCACCCACTAAGGTAGGATTTTTGGAAACTCTGCCCCTAAGGGGGTGAAAAAGGGGGTTGAATATTTTAAACAGGATACCTATATCTCCAAAGCAGAAGATGGTACAGATGTGAAAATCTGTATTTAGATTCGTCTTGAAAAAAAAACACGTATTTTACCATTTTCTGAAAATTCCATGGGGGCCAAAAAAAATACATCTATGTATATAGACGCGAAAGTCCTGACCGACTGACTCATCAACGCCCAGCTGAAACCGATTAACCTAGGAACGTGAAATTTTGAAGGCGCACTGTATTTATGATGTAGATGCCCACTAAGGAAGGATTTTTTGAAAATCCACCATATGGGGGTGAAAAGGGGGGTTGATTATTTTAAACAGGATACCTGTATCTCCAAAACAGAAGATGGTACAGACGTGAAAACCGGTATTTAGATTCATCTTGACAAATGAAAAAAACACGTATTTTACCATTTTTTGAAAATTCTTTGGGGGGGCAAAAAGGGGGGTTGAATACTTTTATCATAAACGCGAACGTCCTGACTAACTGACTGATTGACTCATCACCACCCAGCTGAAACCGTTTAACCTAGGAACGTGAAATTTTGAAGGTGCATTGTTTTTATGATGTAGGCACCCACTAAGGAAGGATTTTGGGAAACTCTGCCCCTAAGGGGGTGAAAAAGGGGTTGACTATTTTAAACAGGATACCTATATCTAAAAAACAGAAGATGTTACAGACCTGAAATTTGGTATTTAGATTCGTCTTGAGAAATAAAACAACGTGTATTTTACCATGTTTTGAAAATTCCATGGGGGGCAAAAAGGGGGTTGAATACTTTTATCAGTATACCTATATTTCAAAAAACCGAAGATGTTACGGGTGTGAAATTTGGTATTTACAATCTTCATGAAAAAAAACCAAACATGTTTTTTTCCATTTTCCACAAATCCAATTGGGGGGGGGTCAGGGGAAAGTGGTCTGAATATTTTTATCATTATACCTATATTTCAAAAAAACAGAGATGTTACAGACGTGAAATTTGGTATTTACAATCTTCTTGAAAAATAAAAACAGGTGTTTTGCCATTTTCCAAAAATCCCAAGTGGGGGTGAAAAAAAGGGGGGCTGAATACTTTTAAACAGGATACCTATATCTCAAAAACAGAAGATGTTACATACGTGAAAATTGGTATTAGGGATTCGTCTTGAGAAACAAAAAACACCTGTTTTACCATTTTCCAAAAATTCAGTGGGAGGGGGGCAAAAACGGGGGGTTGAATACTTTTATCAGTATACCTATATTTCCCAAACCAAAGATGTTACAGGTGTGAAATTTGGTATTTACAATCTTCATGAAAAAAACAAACATGTGTTTTGCCATTTTCCACAAATCCAAATAAGGGGGGGGGGTCTACGGAAAGGGGTCTGAATACTTTTATCAGTATATCTATATTTCAAAAACCAAGATGTTACAGGTGTGAAGTTTGGTAATTACAATCTTTTGAAAATAAAAAAAATACGTTTTTACCATTTTTCAAAAATCCGAGTGGGGAAAAAAAAAGGGGGGATGAATACTTTTAAACAGGATACCTACATCTCAAAAACAGAAGATGTTACAGACGTGAAAATTGGTATTTAGATTTGTCTTGAGAAGCAAAAAAACACCTATTTTACCATTTTCCAAAAATCCAAGTGGGAGGGGGAAAAAAGGGGGGTTGAATACTTTTATCAGTATACCTATATTTCCAAAAACCAAAGATGTTACAGGTGTGAAATCTGGCACCTACAATCTTCTTGAAAAATAAAAAACACATGTTTTACCATTTTCCAAGAGTCCCACATGGTGGGTGAAAAAAAGGGAGGTGAATACTTTTGAACAGGATACCTATATCTCAAAAACAGAAGATGTTGCAAACGTGAAAATTGGTATTTAGATTTGTCTGGAAAAAAAAACACACTTATTTTTCCATTTTCCAAAAATCCAGTGGGGGTGCAAAAAGGGGGATGAATACCTTTATCACTATACCAATATATCAAAAACCAATGATGTTACAGGTGTGAAATTCGATATTTACAATATTTGTGCAAAAAACACCCATGTTTTACCATTTTCCAAAAATCCAGTTAAGGGGGGGTGGGGGAAAGGGATGTGAATACTTTTATCAGGATAAAACGTAACAAGAGGAAAAAGGTGTCACCTGCGCTCGTTTCTATGTATTTCCATGTACAACAAAAACTAGTTTGTTTCAATGGCCATTGCAACGTAAGCTCACTCGCCCCTTCAAGGCACCTCTTTGTAGAGTGAGTCCTAACCAATGTACCAAAAGCCGCTCTACTGAGCAGCTCCATGCCCCTCCTGCTGCTTTTCAGCTAAGTAGAGGCAGAAAGATGGTGGGTTTTATTTATACACGCACCAAACACTTCCCATTTGGGGTTAAAAACAAAAACATGGAAAAAGGAACAGCTGCAAAACGACGAACTGGTGTTACAAGCATAATATACATACATACAGAAAAAATGGCGTTGCACCCATACTCACGAGAGCGGCTGCAACAGCCAGGAGTAACAGCCCTGTTGCAGCCGCTCCAGTGAGTATGGGCACGACGCCATTTTTTCTGTATACCTAGATTTCAAAACCCAAAGATGTTATAGGTGTGAAATTTGGAACTTACATTCTTCTTGAAAAATTAAAAAACACGTGTTTTACAATTTTCCAAAAATCCCAAGTGGGGGGGAAGGGGGTTCTACCAAAAAAACCTCAAGTTTCTTTTAAAAAGCAATTTTAACAAAACCTAAAATCCACGCGAGCGAAGCCGCGGACAAACGCTAGTATTTAATAATAACAAACTTATAAAAATATGAGTGTGTGAGACATATATATTTTACAAGAATCACAAAATGGCTTCATTGTCCATTTTGTTTTATCGAGGTATATGAAATCCCTGACAAGGTGAGGAGTTAACCGGGAGAGTAGGTGGACTGCCACTAAGCCCTCCCTCTTGGAACTCCATGGCCCACTCAGATAAGGACATTGGTTGACTAACTCAAAGGAGCCCATCTGCTCTGATTTAACCTCTCACCTGTTAGCCAGTCATACAAAGTGTGAGAGAACCAAATAAAAGAAAGTAATTTCCATGTGATTAGTTTTCGATTCATTCTTCGCGGTGACCCTTTTGTTGGATCATGTTTCAGACAAATAGACTATTCTTCCAAATTTCACTAATCTCAATTTTTCCAAAAAAAGTGCAAGTGTCTCATTGTCTCTCTTTAGCTCTGTTACAGTTTCCATCCAATCCATGTTCTCGCAAAGTCAAGTGAAATATGGTCTTACTGTTCACCAATAATTTGGTCAGCTTCTTGGGGAGATTTGGCACCACGACAATAATCATTATTGACACATAGGCACAGTAAATACAGATATCAATGAGCTCATTACACTGTATAGACATGACTTGCTAATAATTGTGGATTATTCCAGCCTTGGTGTTAGAATAATCTTAATTTTAATAAAGACAGGAGGCGAATATTTTGCATTCTCTTTTCTTTACTAAACAACAGCAGCAAAGGAAAGTTTACATAGCAACAGCAGTAACCAATAAACAACAAGTGAGTAGTCAGTCTTAGCCACGCCCTCTTTTCTTGGATGCGGAGTGATCAGGAGAGCAGTGACGTGGAAATCCAGTGATCCCAGAAGTAGGACAAAACCCGGAACAGGAGAAGAGGAAACCAGTGATCCCAGAAGCAGGACAAGACCCAGAACAGGAGAAGAGGAAGCCGAGATGAAACAGGAAACCCGCAGGCGTCCGAAAGGATAAACGTCCAACGGGACCGAAGAAGGAACTCAAACTAAGGAGGAAACAGAGGATACGTGAAAGTACCATGCGGTGGAGGTGTGTCAAGCAACCGTGACCTAACTGACTCGCCGAAGCTAAGCATCATCAACAATTTAACAAATGAGAGAATAGCCCTAGGCTAGGCTAACTAAATATGCATAAACACGAACCCTACTCAGGGGAAGGAAGAAGGTTAGACAAATGATGTACAAAGTAATGTTTGATTATTCAATTATTTTATTTATTTATACATTTTTTATTTTTTTTGAACATGCCGAAACCAGAACAATGCGAAGAACCCGGGTACGGGCGGGTGGGAAAAATATTCGCCTCCTGTCTTTATTAAAATTAAGATTATTCTAACACCAAGGCTGGAATAATACACAATTTTACATCAAGTCAGGAGGCTTCATATTTTGCAGTTTTAAAGCTGCACTAAAGCCCCAGATGCATGGGAACGAGGACGAAAATAGAAAGTACGGAAAGTAACCGCCCTAGACCAGTCAGCTGCCGCAAGTATATCGGCCAGAGAACCTCCGGCGTCCGCCGCAGAGGAAGCCGCCGCGCCGCGCACGGAGTGAGCGCCAAAGTGGGGCGCAACGCCTGCCAACGACAGAAGCCAGCGAACCCACCTGGAAAGAGTAGGCGGAGAGACAGGCTTAAAAGGAGATACATAAGAGACCAAGAGTTGGCCAGTTGGAGAGAAGCGCAAGGGGCGCAAACGGGAGAGGTAAGTACGGACACAACGAGCCACACACAGCAGAGGGTCTGAAGGGAAGTAAGGGTAGAAAACCGCAGAGGAAAGCGTTTTAGTGCGCCTGGTTAGTGTGAAGACGACACCATCTGGAGAGAAAACCACAGCGTGCGCATCGAAAGCCCTAACATCGGAGACGCGCCGAATGGACACCAGACACAAAAGGACCGTTAGTTTGGCCGAGAGCTGACGCAGGGAAAGCGAATCGTTGTCCGGCCAGCTGCGCAGGAAGTCTAACATAAGCGACACATCCCAAAACCCAGCGTACTTAGGGGCCGGCGGGCGAGCAAGCCGAATGCCTCGGAGAGACGACATACCGAAGGTCTCGACCCACAGAAACACCACCCAGGGGAACGTGAGCTGCCGAAATGGCCGAGCGGAACAGATTAATAGTACGATACGATTTGCCAGAAGATGACAGGTCCGCCAGGAAATTCAGGACTAGAGCTAAAGGTGCTGTAACAGGATCAGCCTCTTGTCGCACACACCAACTACCCCAAGCCCTCCAGGCGTATCGATAGCTTTTACGTGTGCCTGGAGCCCAGACTCCCACAGCAGAGATCGAGCTGCTTCCGATAGACCTGGCAGCATGCAGAGTCCCCTGAAATCGTCCAAGCCACCAGCGGCAGGTTGCCCTCCAGGACCAACGGGTGTGGATTGCCTTGAGGATCCGTCAGAATGGAATGGAATGATGGAAGCAGAAGCGGAGGAAGGCACGAAAGTTCCAGTGCCAGAGGGAACCAGGGCTGAGCGTGCCATAGTGGCGTGAGCAGGAGAAGTCGAGTCCCTCGTCTGCGGACTTCCTGGATCGTACGCGTGATCATCTGGAATGGTGGGAAGGCGTAGGCCCCCGACGGCGGCCAGGGCTGTAGGAAAGCGTCCACCGCCGTCGCCTGGGGATCCGGGAGCCAGCTGAAGTAGGCCGGCGTTTGATGATTCAAGCGAGAGGCGAAGAGATCGAGGTGAAGGGGTCCCCTTCGCTGAGACAGTCGTTGGAACGTCGGAACGTCCAATTTCCAATCGCTGGAGTCCCTCCAATGCCGAGAGAACCAATCCGCCACAAAGTTGGAGGTACCCGGCAGGTATTCTGCCTTTAGGGAGATGTTTCGTTCCAGGCAGTAGTTGAAGAGGGACAGCGTAAGGTCCGACAGGAGTTTGGATCGGGAGCCTCCCAGCCGGTTGACATATTGGACCGCCGAAATGTTGTCCATTCGAAGGAGGAGAGTGCAGTCCCCAAGGTGCTGGGTAAAGCTGCGGACGGCGAAGGAGCCGGCGATGAGTTCCAAGCAATTGATATGGAGACGTCGTTCCTCCGGCGTCCACGCGCCGCCCGTGGATGTGGAGCCACAGGTCGCTCCCCAGCCCGATTGGCTGGCGTCTGATTCCAGCACGAAGTCCGGCAGGGAGCCGAAGATGGCTCGCCCGTTCCATGCCTCCATATGGCGTAACCACCAAAGGATCTCCACTCTGGCCTCTGGAGAGATGGGAACCAGCTGGTCGTAGGAGGGGTTGAGACGAAGGTACTCGGCCTTCAAGCGCTGCATCGCCCGGTAGTGTAGTGGGCCGGGGAAAATGGCCTGAATGGATGAGGAGAGTAGGCCTACCACCCTTGCCAGATCTCGAAGGCAGATGGTCTCCGCTGAAAGGACTTTTTGATGGCCCGAAGCTTTTGTGGAGGGAGGCGAAGTTGGCAGGAAGTGGAGTCTATGTCGAATCCGAGGAAGGTGATTGTCTGGGCCGGACATAGTGCTGACTTGTCCCTGTTGATGAGGAAACCCAGTTCCTGTAGGAGGGTCGTCACCAAGGTCGTGTGTCGGACGGATTGGTCCGGGTCTTGAGCTAGTATCAGGATATCGTCCAGATAAATAATCGTCCTGATGCCCTGAGCCCGTATGGACGCCATAACCGGTTTGAGGAGCTTCGTGAAACACCATGGGGCGGAGCTGAGGCCGAAAGGTAGACAGGTGAAGTGCCACAGATTGCGGTGCCAGAGGAACTGAAGGTATGGTCGGTGGGCGTGAGCGACCGGGACCGTGAGGTAGGCGTCCGTGAGGTCCAGTCTTGTGAACCAGTCGCCGTCTCGGAGAAGATCCCTGAGTAGGTGTATGCCCTCCATTTTGAAGTGGCGATAGGACACGAATGTGTTGAGAGCCTTTAAATTTATGACTGGCCGAAGGTCCCCGGATTTCTTGTGGACCAGGAATATGTTGCTGACGAAGCGCGGGGGATCTGAAGCGGGAAGGATTGCTCCTTTCAATTGCAGCGCGCGAAGCTCCCTGTCTATGAGTGCAGTCTCCTGTAAGGAGTAACGGGCCAGCGGCGGGAAAGCAGACTGGACGGGGACCCGGGAGAAATCTATTGAAAAACCAGTCACCGTTCGCAGAATCCACGAGTCGGATGTGAGCTCGCGCCATTTGGAGAGGAAAAAGCACAATCGACCCGCGACCGGTATGTGTGGAAGCGGGAGCGGCGTCTGGGTCTGCCGAAGCCACGGCCGATGGGGACTCCCCGTGCCAAGATCGGGCTGGGGCGGTATTGCACGTCAGTGCCTTGGGTCGATGTTTGCAGACGAGGTCTATACGAGGAGTGGTAACAGCTGGCGACCCGACCTCTTGGTGCGCCAGCCCTGGAGGAAAAACGTGTAGTGGGATGGAAGACACACTTCATGTTGGATTGCATTTTTTGTAAGTTAGTGTACACGTTGACCTTACGGTTCAATTCCTTTAAGAAGGAGTCACCGAACAACAACCCCTTGGCTGCAGGACCCAGCTCTTTGGTGCACATTGGGGTGAGTTTAGCATCAAAACGAAAAAGTGCCGCCTTGCGACGCTCAGAGGAGAGACCCACATTGGCATTCCCTAGGAGGCAGAGGGCACGCTGCGCCCATTCGCGTACTAGCGCCGGGTCGAGCGGGGTGTCATTGTTTAATGCCTCATCCGCCATGACAAAGATCAGGGATAGGGGGCCGGAGACGTCCAGCAGTTTGTCCTGGGCTCCCCGGAGACCCTGCTCCAAACCCCGACGAGGATCCCTGCCAGCCTTCCCCATGAAGGTGACAAAGTCCTCGTCGAATTCCGGGGTAAGGGAAACCTTGTCCGGGAGCGTAGGGCGAGGGCATTCGGCCCGCAAGCGCGTTCTATCTGCCTTTTCTAAGGGGCAACGCAGCCAGAAGCGCAGAAACTCAGCGATATGGTCTGGGGGGATCCAAGCAGGTGATCTGGGGTGGGTGGTTGTTCTCGGATCAAAAAATGGGACCCCTCTGGCATCGAGAAGCGGTGCTGGGGTATCTGAGGACACCTGGGAGCGATGCGCAGGCGCCACGGGGAGAGGTATGACCGCCAAGGCATCTGAACGGGGCTCACCCGTTAAGCTAGGAGTAGCCGGCGGATCACCGGCGGACTCTCCTTCTACCTCGTCCGGGTAATCGGCCCGGTAATCCTCAATATCGCATATAGCGTCCCGTTCATGCTGATGGTCAGATGAGCGAGAAGGTTTTTTAGCGGGGCCCTTTCCCTTGCCCGCAGAAAGGGATTGTCCCTTCCAGGGCCTTTTGCGCGACGGTGCGGCCGCTTCCGATTGGTCAGACTGAGAGTCGACGGATTGGGCCGGAGAGTGGGCCCTAGAGAGCACCGGAGGGTCCGGCTGGGGAAGTGGAGGCAGCGCTGCCAGAGCTAAGGGGAGAGTTTCCGAGATGGCCGTAAGGAGCCAGGCCTTAAGCTCCTCTTGATTAACGGAGGCAATCTGAGGGGGATCCATAATGTTGGATGGAAAAAACGGGGCTCACCCGTTGCTTTGGGTATTAAGATACCTCAATGTATATGGGGTGCTGATCGGGGCTCACCCGATGGTGTGCAGACAGGTAAAACTGTCGCTTCGTTAGGAATATATAAATATATATACAGGTAATGATAATCGGGGCTCACCCGAGGTAGCAGAGGTCCTGCAGCTGATAGCGGATTGGCTTGGTTTGCATTATTTGTGAGTAGCCACCTGACTTGCCGACTATCCGGCACAAAGACGCGCTGCGAATGGCGGCAAGTGAGAGAAATCGTAAAATGGCCGCCAGGGTGCGCAAGCGCAATAGCGATACCACGTTCTGAGGGGAAGCAACCGCGCACGCGCGGGGTATAGGGAGACGCGCTAGGAGCAAAAAGAAGAAAAAACCCGTAAAAAGAACGGGAAACAGTCGGAAAAACTACCGCGACGGCCACCCGAAAAGGGGAAAAAAATCCCAGAATACCGGGTCCATCCGGAAAAGGGGCGCAACGCGCGGCCTGCAGGCGGGAAAGTGCCCGCGCAGCAGGGATGGTACCTAAGGAATAAAACAGTCAACAGACACAGTAACAGTCGATCTACACCAAATTATAGTGATTAAAGCAATATTAAAGTATATATTATGTCTGACAACCGGGAGCAGTTTGCAAAACGTCTCACCTGGTCGCCAGCAGCAAAGAAAAGAGGGCGTGGCTAAGACTGACTACTCACTTGTTGTTTATTGGTTACTGCTGTTGCTATGTAAACTTTCCTTTGCTGCTGTTGTTTAGTAAAGAAAAGAGAATGCAAAATATGAAGCCTCCTGACTTGATGTAAAATTACATGGAATCTGCCAAAAGTTTGCATCTTTGTAGTGAAAAAAAAAAGGCTTAATCTCTTAAGGACCGAGACGTTTGAGACTTGATGACTGTGATAAAGAATATTTTCTGATTGATGAATGCTAGCAGAATGATCTATATCTTCAAGCAAGTTTTTGTTACATATTACCAATTTATACAGCTGATAGAGTGCACGGATTGACTCATCAAGGATCTACATTTTAAATCACAAGTTCCATCAAATTTTACGCCACAGTTTATACATCTTATATTGAAAGATTATTTAAAAAAAAAAAATCAGAAAGGATTCCTTCTTGATATTTTACACCGGCAAAGTGTATCAGATGTTTCTTTATATATTCTACAACCACAAAGAGCATTGTTTCATCCATGGAAAACCGCCTGCATTTTAAAAATCTTCCACTTTGAAGAAGTAACTCCAGATGACATTTGTTTACAGATAGTTCCAGCTATAAAAAGTCCATCAAGCTGTTATAGTTCTTATTTTTGTTGTTGATTTGTTTTCATTACATGATTGTACAACTTGGTAAATTGGCAAACTATGTTTAAATGTTTTAAGTATCTGTATTTGGTTCTTAAGAGAAATTATTTATTGGGTATGTTTTTTTATCCATTCTTTTTCCCATGTAGGATATCTTTAAATTTGGGTCTAAGGGTTTAGGCAAACCATGAATATTGCAATTAAAAGTAATTAACAGGGTTTTTAATACATGTATTCAGTTTAGGCATAATGATTGATGATGCATTTTTAGAATTTTCTCGTATTACTGTTTTTGCATTGGGTTTATCCCAGTGTGCTGCATTTAATTGAGATTTTTACGCATCCTGAGGTTACACTTTAAGTTAGTGGGTCTGATATCCTGTTTTCGGTTGCGTAATATGTTTTTAAGACTCTATTTTAGGATTGGGTACTTAGAGAAATATTC
Organism: Leptobrachium leishanense; assembly: GCA_009667805.1. NCBI lineage: Eukaryota > Metazoa > Chordata > Amphibia > Anura > Megophryidae > Leptobrachium > Leptobrachium leishanense. The sequence continues at coordinate 40,338,892 of CM019066.1, read as the reverse complement.
TACACATATACTGATAATTTGTTTTATTATTACAAATTATCCAAATTAATTATTAGTATAATTAATCATTATCGCAAATTAGGTACAAAAAAAAAAAAGGATATACTCTGGGTCAGCCTGTATGTTTCACAGGGAAACATTGAGGTTTCTGTGCAGAGTATAAAAGGGAGAATTAAATGAAAGCTATACATTGCATATAATTACCCTGCTGGTCCCATGAGGCGGCAGTTATGCAATAAAATAAAAGCCATAAACCATGTATAACGGTGAAGGGCGAAATAGAGTGTAAGGGCTGAGGTTTAGGTAGGTATAGTGGCCATGCAAACAGATTTAGAAACTAACAATTTTAAATATGTAAATGCCATTAACCCCTAACATGCCACAATATAACCAGGAGAAAACAGTGTGATTAAAACACAGTGCGGTACAATACCTCCCCATTAACCCCTAAAATGCCATTTGTTAAGGGAAACCTTGAAATGTATACACTGTAAGGAATGAAGCCTGCCCAGTAACCCTTTATATATACAACTAAACCAAGAGGAAAATGAAAGTAATACACAATGTGATATATAGCCTGACTGTTAACCCCTGTAATGCTGAACCATTTGCACCCTGTGAAAAGAAAAAGTTAAAAAGGAGTGCTGCGCTTTAAAAAAAAAAAGTGATGTGTCACCAAATTTTGTACTTGGATTGCTAACATGTGTTAGCTCGGATTTTAAAAAATTATTAGAAAGTATTATAAAAGTTGTTTTGTAACAGTTACTCTTTTAAATTATAATTGGTATTGTCATTGGTCCCAGATTAATTGCGTTTTTAAAAATGGGAGACTGTGCAGTGCATGTCAGTGCTAGAATATATATATATTTTCTTCGGCTGCAGAGTTAGAGTTTCATTACGTTTTTACAATAAATAAAACCTTAAAGGGTAGAAATGTTGAGTAATATCTATGCTTTTAGTTAAGGTTTTGGAATATTATTTTGATTTTGGCCTGGTTATAAATTAAGATATGTGTTTATTATCTGTGTATTTTCCTTTTAAAACTAACACTTTTTATTTTTGAGTGAATGATTGGTGATTTTGTGTGTAGACACACCCTCTCAGTCCTCTTTCCATTTTTTTATTGATATACCGGTATTTTTCATTATCATCATTTTGGGATTTGTTGTAAATCTGAAGTTTATCAGGACACAGTGACTGTCATCAGTGGATCATGGAGATTTCAAGTGCGCACCTGAGTCAATGCTAACAGACACAGGTAATGTGCAATCAGCACTTTGTCAAAGGAATACGACCGACTTCTCTCACCTGCTTGACATAAAGGAGGAAGGTACTGTGCATTGCAAGCTATAACTAGTGCAAACAAACAAGCCATGTTGTTGTGTCGCTATTCTTTGTCAATTCAAGTGTCCTTTGGACGAAGATTCTTATTGAGACTCGCCACGGAGAAATCACTGTATCTTTATTAAGACTATCATAATTTTATAGACTGTCAAAGTTTTATACAGAGTCTGAAGAGAGGTGGAAAAGGAGAACAGATGTGTTTATGAATGTTATGTGAATGTAGGAAAATATGCAGATAAATACACCGATAATTCAATTTTTTTCTTCTACTGTTGCAGTATTATAAACAATATTTAAATTATGATAATATTCAATTAGAATAAAAGAGGGGAATTGTTGAGGAATATTTTAATATTTGTATATTCATAATCTTATATCAAACTAATTTTTGATACAATCTTTGAGTCAGATAAAAGCCACATGTGGGAGATAATGGCCTGCTTTATTTCTTGAAGGCTCATTAATCTTAACTTTCAGTCAGAAGGGCTGGATATTTGAAAAAAGTCTTAACGACTACCACTTTTGACCTACTGACCTAAAGATTCTAGAGTTACTGGTTTAAATGCCTCCTTTGTTTCAGAAATGATCATTGATAAGTTTAAACAGATGTTGTTGGGGATATCAATACTTCGTTTAAATTGAGTAATGTATTTTGAACTAAGCTCTTTGTCTGAGACATTTGAAAAATGGCAATAAAGCTTGACCAATCATATGTATTAAGAGGCTGTGTTCTAACTTTGTGACGTGTATTTCTGTAACAAAATCTTATGCAGTTCTGAACCTGAGACAGAAGGAACGAAGTAAAGATGTGATACATCAACACGCTTGTGCTCTGTTCTTTCTCACCAAATACATGTATTCTCGAATATGATTCCTAAAACTCTTGATTATAGAGTATAGATAAAAAAGAAAATGCCTGGCCAGGAAAGAAGAGTATGAGAGTAAACGACTGGGACAAAATGGGAAAACAGGAAATAGAAAATTTTATCCTAACAGTGTATATGTATGTTTTATACATTGAGGGTCTGAGCTTCGTGTGCAAGACCAGATTCTGTAACACACTGTATGGGCAGATTTTGGAGATCTTTTAAATGAGCCAAAAATATTTTGGGTGTGATTGGTGCACTTTAACCAGCAAACGTTTGATTTTACAGTTTCCATACTGCTGGCTTCTTGACAAGTCTAATTTTTTATTTGAGGAAAAATTCCCCATTTTGGTGAACAGCACAAGAAACCTTCAATTCATTTAACCTTATTTATTTTTAATTTCTTGTAAAGTCATTGGGAAAAAATTTCCGAGTATGTTTTTTTAAAGAATAAATCTAAAAACATGTACAAAACAATCATTTTAATCCACAACAGCTCACAAATATCCAATGTTCAGTTTTTTTCTCATGAAGTTTGAGATTTACTAAACAGTTAAGTTCAATGAATTAACCAGATCAGATAACATGTTAAAAAGGTACAGAAACCACATGGATTATTCTTATAACTGGAAATTATAACAAAGAGGCAGAAGAAGAAACATAAAAGTAAAAGAAGGGAAGAAGAGGAAAGAGGAAAGAGAAAATATATACAGGGTTATTCAGAGAGCACACATTTCCCTGTACTTCGGGGAATCAAAGTTCCCCACCCTGCGGTGTATTCAGCATTCTCCGCAAGGCCCCCAGAGTGCAGGGAAAACCCGCCGCAATTGCTGGTAAAACCACGCTGAACACGCTAGAAAAAATGCCGCCAATCACAGCGCAGAGTAGCCGCCGGAAAAAGCCGACTAGCTGACGAGGGGGGTAAAAAGAAAAAAGGACGTTTGAAAGCTTCAAAATTGAAACGCTGTTTGCAAAAAACTACTGAATGAAAATGTGTGGAATTTACACATAAGATCCAATGAATGATAATAAAAAGGTCTGTTACAGAAAAAAGAAAAAACACTTAAAAAAACAGAAAAAAAGTTTGCCAAAAACAATCTCAAAAAATCCCAAAAAAAATCAATAAGTAAAGAAACTTTTTACAGCAGAATAAAATAAACGGTTTATTAGATATTGCGTTAAAACGTGAATATTTTTAACATTGAAGCCTATGGTATTCGCCTGAACAAACCTGTCGAATGAAAACACCGAACGGCAGGGCACTTCACTGACATTCCTCAGCTGTTTGGTGTCTGTGAACAGACGAAGCATTGCTTCTCTATGGGGGATTTCACTGCCCTCGAACAGGCACCATACGTGCAGGCGATTCGCCACAATTTCTGAATAGCCGAATGGTCCCGAAATGCCCCTATTCGCTGAATTTCAGTGTCCGGTTACATTTCGGTGCCAGATCGGCTGTCTCTGAATAACCTCTATAAAAAAAGAGGAAGGAAAGGGAAGGAGGGAGGTGATGATAGATAAGCCATCCTAGAACAACCCTTTTCTCAAACGTCCGCTCCCCAATAGCAAGGGAAAGTCTGTTAAAGAGCTATGGCCTGCCGCAGGGACCACACTCCTCCCCAAATTTTCCCCTGAAGCAGTAATGGTAGATTGGCACAACATGGAAGTTGTATGGGCATGCCAGTGGTACCATGAACCTCAAAACTTCTATTTGGTCCTCAGCTTATGCGACCAAGCCATTGTTTTTCCTAAGGTAATTCACTTGAGTCAACCAATCCCTCCATGGGAGCAAAGTAGGCTTGTCAAGGGGAGAGAGAACATAACCACGTCAGAGTCCAAGATGGGTATTAAAATTAAGACTCTAAAAATAAAAGCAATTTTTTCATACTCCTCTGATGTACTGAATGATTTTAAATGAGTGTATGCATGAAGTGCTCATTAAACGGTTTCGTATGAAGAACTAGGATCTGTAACAGAGTGTGGGACTATAGATACATCAGCAGGACGCTGGATAAGGCAACATTCCCAGGTTGGTACAGAGACGGATCCAGACACAGCTTTCGGGGGGGGGCACTCTACCCACTGCCGGAGAAGTGCGGGAATGCCGTAAGCGTGTTCCTGCAGGACTTGAGCCCTGTCTCTGTCTCTGACCCCCGTCTCTGTGACCCCTGTGTCACATTCACTGTCTCTGGCCCCCTGTCTCATTCTCTCTCTCTCTCTGACTCCCCTGTCTCTGTGACTTCCCTGTCTCATTCTCTCTCTGACTCCCCTGTCTCTGTGACTTCCCTGTCTCATTCTCTCTCTGACTCCCCTGTCTCTGTGTCTTCCCTATCTCATTCTCTCTCTCTCTTAACCCCTGTCTATGACCCCCTGTCTCTCTGCTCCCTGTCTCCTTCTCTCTCTCTGACCCCCCTGTCTCATTCTCTCTCTCTCTAACCCCCCTGTCTCTCTGACCCTTGTCTCATTCTCTCTCTCTGACCCCCTGTCTATGTGTCCCTCCTGTCTCATTCTCTCTCTCTGACCCCCCGTTTCTGTGACCTCCCTGTCTTATTCTCTCTCTCTGACCTCCCTGTCTCTCTAACCCCCTGTCTCATTCTATCTCTGACCCCCCTGTCTTTTTAACCCCCGTCTCATTCTCTCTCTCTGTCCCCTGTATCTCATTCTCTCTCTCTGACCCCTCTGTCTCTGTGACGATTTGTCTCATGCTCTCTCTGACCCCCTGTCTCTAACCCCATGTCATTCTCTCTCTCTCTGACCCCCTGTTTCTGTGACCTCCCTGTCTCATTCTCTCTTTGACCCCCTGTCACATTCTCTCTCTCTGACCCCCTGTCTCTGTGAACCCCCTTTCTCATTCTCTCTCTCTGCTGACCCCCTGTTTCTGTGACCTCCCTGTCTCATTCTCTCTCTGACCCCCTGTATCATTCTCTCTCTCTGACCCAATCTCATTCTCTCTCTCTGACCCCATCTCATTCTCTCTCTCTGACCCCCGTCTCATTCTCTCTCTCTGACCCCCTGTCTCTGACCCCCTGTCTCACTCTCTCTCTGACCCGTCTCATTTTCTCTCTCTGACCCCCTGTCTCTCTGACCCCCTGACTCATTCTCTCTCTCTGACCACCCTGTCTCTGTGACCTCCCTTTATCATTCTCTCTCTCTGACCCCCTATCTCATTCTCTCTCTCTGACCCCCCTGTCTCTGTGAGCACCTGTCTCATTTTCGCTCTCTAAACCCCTGTCTCTCTGACCCCTTTGTCTCATTCTATCTCTGACCCCCTGTCTCTCTGACCCCATCTCATTCTCTCTCTCTGACCCCCCTGTCTCTCTGACCCATCTTATTCTCTCTCTCTCTGACCCCCTGTAACATTCTCTCTCTGACCCCCCTGTCTCTCTGACCCCCTGTCTCATTCTTTCTCTCCGACTTCCCTGTCTCATTCTCTGACCCCCCTGTCTCTGTGACCCCCCTGTCTCATTCTCTCTCTCTCTGACCCCCCTGACACACACACGTCGCCCCCTCCCTGGCAAGAGAGTTAGAGATCAGCAGGTGAGGGGGAGATGTGTCTGTCTGGGGCAGGGGAGCTGCAAGGCTATCACAGTCAGACGTTTTTTAGCTGACTCCAGCAGCCTGGCCTCCCCTCTTGTGTATGGAGATGCCCTTATAAAAAAAAAAATGCTGCCTGTGTCCTGGGGGAATCATGAACTTACACCTAGTAATGTGTGTGCAGGCAGCTGCTGCTGCATCAGATTGGTCCTCCTGTGCTCTCCTCACCTCTCTCACTCCTCCCTTGTGGCACATGGACAGGAAGCTGACTGTGTAGGAGGATGGGGAGGAGCAACTGCTACTGAGAGCAGCATTAGGAGAGGCTCCATGTAATATTTTCTCAGGTGGGGCAATTGCCCGTTGCCCCCTGGATCCGCCCCTGGTTTGGTAAGGGGTTAAGTCTCTTCCCTGGCAGCAGGTACACCTGCAGCTCATTAATGATCCCTGATCCTTTATAGTATTTCTGGAAAAGCAGGGGAAGTCAGACACACACTGCATTTATAGACTGGTGGTCGGATACTACAGAGCTGCAGAAAAAGCTAAAACACATACAGTAGGGCAGTATTACAATGTTGGTGCCAACTTCAAATAGCTGTTGTAAACTGAAAACCTCCATAGGCTATAATGGCTCTGGGAAGTTTACAACAGCTCTGGTTAAGTTAGCACCAACGATGTAATATGGCATATACTGTATATACAGAGACTGTGAAAGTCTTGTGTTTTGTTGTTTCTAGCGGGGGTGAGGATAGCTGCCCCCAGTAACCAGCAGTCAGGGAACTACTGGATAGTTAGCCTCCTAACCGGAGTAGGCCTGCTTGTTTTCTAATGCTGCTGCAAGCTGTTTTTGCTTTAAAGGACCAATATATACTATGGTTAAAAATAGTTTTGTTTTTTTCTGATTGCAATAAAGCCAGTATACCCTCCAAAATCCTGGATCTGTCTGAGGGGCCTTACCACAGGTCGTCAACATAAAAACATAGAAATTTAGTCAATACCCTAGTCAAACCATGTCATAAAGAGAGTCTGATTCAGACACTTTACCCGACACAAGCTCCTTCAATCAGTGCAAGTTTTTGATTTTATGATAAACATTTTCTTCACGTACACATTCTTAATTCCATGAAATAATGTCCAAAATTTAATTATTTATAAACAACTTTTTATGCATTGAGCATCAGTGAAGCAACAGGAAGATTTCTGAAAGGTCTTGGTTAAAAATGTCAACTATTTGGGACAATGAAGTGATTTGTTGCTCATCTTTACTGCAATCCGACTAACAGGGTTATTCAGAGAGAGGTGAAAACCAGGAGAATGGCTGGAGAAATGAAAATTATAGGTCAAAATAGCGAAACCAGAAAAATTCTCCCATTTATCTCACTTTCCAAATCAGCTATTTTGACCTAGAATTTTCACTTCTCCAGCCATTCTCCTGGTTTTCACCTCTCTCTCAATAACCCTGTAAGTGTTTCAACGCTCCTATCACATCATTATTTCTCAAGCTATAGACCATAGGATTCACCATGGGTGTGATTATGACACTAAATACTGATAGTACTTTGCCTCTATTATCGTCTACAGAAACATTTGTTCTCATGGCATTTACCGTTAGAGACACAAAGAACAGGGTCACAACTATGAGGTGTGGGGTACAACTGGAAAAAGCCTTGTATCGTCCACCGCGGATTCCTTTTATTGAAGAAATAATTTTATAATAAGAGAAAAGAATGAAAAGAAATGGGACCAGGAGGATGGTGGTACCTCCAAAGATTGACATGGAGTTCGATACAGAGGTATCACTGCAGGACAAGATCGCCAGGTATTTAGATAAGCACATGAAATGGTTAATGACGTTTGGGCCACAAAATGGCAAGCTGTAAACAATGAAGATGTTAAGTGATGACGTAGCAGAACTTACTGTCCACGTAACTGTTGCCATCAACGCACAAACTGATCGATTCATGATCTCATTGTAACGCAAAGGCTTACAGATTGCAACGTATCGATCATATGCCATGAAGACCAGAAGGAGGCATTCACTTCCTAGCAAAAAAATATTAAAAAACATTTGGGTGACACAAGCTGAAAACACAATACTTTTATCTCCACTTAAGAAATCCACAAGCATCCGGGGAACGATGACTGAAGGACCACAAATATTCATGATAGAGAGGTTAATGAGAAAGAAATACATTGGGTTGTGTAGTCGGGAATCAAAGGTCACTGCCAGAATAAGAAGAATATTTGCCACCAGTAGGACCACATAGACAGCCAAGAAGATGAGGAATAAAACGATTTGTACGTCGGGATCACTGGAAAACCCAAGAAGAATGAAGTGGGTCACAGTACTGTGATTTCTGCTTGCCGTGAATGTCATGGTTTATTGGCAGGAATTGTCATGGAATGTCATGGTTTATTGGCAGGAATTGTCATGGAATGTCATGGTTTATGTAATTACTATTTCCTGTAGTAAGAACAGAGACACAGACATGTAAAAGCATGACAGTTATCACTTATACTTCTTAATACATACTAATTCCTGTAAACCAATCCTGGCAATGAAACCCATTAACACAATCTGCATTTTACTAGTTTACCAATCACTATCTCACTGAACAACCACATTGTTTTATTTCATTAAAATCATTATGTTGCTGGTAAATGAGTTTGCGTTTATGTGTATAGACTTGTTAACACATAACAAATTCATTTTTTCAATAAACTGTAATCCATTGGCACCTGGTTGTCGTTACATTTTTGGTGGTATCCGGAATATTATTCTCATTAGAAGATAAATATGACGTCAATAATCTTATTCAAATGAATTCATCACGCATTAAAATTATTTTGCTGTTAAGCACCAACAAAAAATCCTTGAAACGCACATACATTTAAAATGTTTCTTTAAAATTTGTATTTCTGAGATAGCGATCTGTATCAATTTAATTTACATCAAACACATAATAATAAACAGTCTTATGCAAAAGAGTATATTTATTGCTAAACAATTCAAAGTTTATATCAAGACACGCGAATAAACAATCCCGGATCACATAATACACAACAGATCAGGTCTTTAATAGAGATGTGCATTAGTTTCGGAAAAATTCTGAATTTGGAACAAAATTTTATAATTCGTATTTCGGAAGTACTTCCGAATAACGAATCGATATGATACAAATTCGAAGCGAAACGGTATATAACAAATTTATTTCGTTTTACACTGTGTCATCATCATAAAATAAAAATTTGAAATGAACTATCAAATGGATATCAACTGTCGAATTTGAAATTAACTGTCAAATGGATATCAACTGTCGAATTTGAAATTAACTATCAAATGGATATCAACTATTGAATTTCAAATGAACTATCGAATGGATATCAACTATCAAATTTGAAATGAACTATCAACTTGATATCAACTATTGAATTTGAAATGAACTATCGATTGGATATCAACCATCGAATTTGAAATCGATTTGAAATTTATTTTCAAATCGATTCGAAATTTCAATTCAATCCGAAACAAAATGAAATACGAAACAAAATTAGTTACAAAATTCCAAAAACTAAATAATTTAAAAACGCAACGAAATGAAACAAAACAAATTTTTCAGCCATGCACATCCCTAGCCTTTATCCCTTAAACAATATGTTTGCTATACCACATAGAATCAATATAAAAGAAATATGCCTCAGATGCCTTTCTACAAGGAATTCCAATTTTGATTGAAATTAACTGGACTTTACCTAATAGCATTTAATCTATGAAAGAGCTATGATTACAACAAAGCATAGTATTTTGCAATTAAACCAGAAAGATTTGGATACATTTACAGAAATAAATTTGGTTTATATTAATTGATTGAGAAATTGTTTATATGACAAGCTGCAGAATCATCCAATCATAATATTAATCTCAATCTAATAATTTATTCATAAACTGAGTAATTATTAATCTGCAAATTGATCAACAAATCATATGTAGTGCTGTATATGATTTATATAATCTATATATACAGTACAGTTAGGTCCATATATATTTGAACACAGGCACAGTTTTCGTTTTTTCAGATATTTACCAAAGCATATTTAAACTATAGCTATATAATGGATATGGGCTGAAAAAACTCTCTTGATTAATTTGAGGGTATGTACATCCAAATTGGAGGAAGGGTTTAGGAATTACAGCTCTTTAGAGTAGCCACCCCCTTTTTTCAAGTGACCAAAAGTAATTGGACAATTGAATTAAAAGCTGTTTCATGGCCAGGTGTAGGTTACTCCTTTGTTATTTCTTCATCAATTAAGCAGGTAAAAGGTCTGGAGTTGATTCTAAGTGTGGTATTTGCATTTGGAATCTATTTCTGTGAACCTACATCATGTATTCAAAGGAGCTGTCCATGCAAGTGAAACAAGCCATCGCAAGGCTTTAAAAACAAAACAAATGCATCAGAGAGATAGCGGCAACCTTAGCAGCGGCGAAATCAACAGTTTGGTACATTCTGAGGATTGAAGATTGCACTGGTGAGCTCAGCAACATAAAACGGCCAGGACATCCACAGAGGACAACAGTAGTGGATGACCGAAGGATCCGCTCTATGGTAAAGAAAAACCCATTAACAACACCCAGACAAGTGCAGGACATTCTCCAGGACATTCTCCAGGCGAAGACTTCACAATCAAGAGAAGATTTCACTAGAGCAAATACAGAGGGTGCAAACCATTCATAAGCCTCAATAATAGAAAAGCCACATTAGACTTTTGCCAAAAAACATCTAAAAAAAACAGACCAGTTCTGGAAAAGCATTCTTTGGAAGGATGAAACTAAGATTAATCTGTACCAGAATGACAGGAAGAAAAAAGTGTGGAGAAGGCTTGAAATAGTTCTTAATCCAAAGCACACCACGTCATCTGTAAGACATGGTGGAGGCAGTGTGATGACATGGTCATGCATGCCTTTCTTGTGGCACTGGGTCATTGGTGTTTATTGATAATGTGACAGAGGCAGTCGAATGAATTCAACAGTGTTTAGAGATATACTGTCAGCCCAGATTCAACCAAATGCAGCAAAGTTGATTGGACAGCGCTTCAGAGTACAGATGGACAATGATCCAAAACACACTGCAAAAGCAACCCAGGAGTTTTTGAAGGATCAAAAGTGGAATATTCTGCAAAGGTCGAGTCAATCACCTGATCCCAACCAAGTTGAGCATGCTAAAGGCAAAACTAGAAGGCATAAAGACCCACAAATGAATAACAACTGAAGACAGCTGCAGTTAGAGCCTGGCAAAGCATCATAAAACCTGTCATTTAGACATTAGTCATCAGGTGGCACACTTCTCTAAAAATCATTATTTAATTACTTTTAGGTGTGGTGATTCAAAGTTCACTGACCACTTAATTTATGACTTCTCATGATGACTGTCTTGACAAACCAAGGATCGGTGTCACAAAAAAGCAGTTAATATAATTATGTACTTTGATCCCTACCTTCTGTACAAAGAGATTTTATTCCTACAGGTAGACAAGAATGTGCGGAATTAGAAAACATAGGAAATTCCTTTCACTTAAGGTAATTCAAACCTTTTCCTTACATAATGCAAACTACAATGAACTTTTATCTAGTTTTCGGATTATAAAGACATATGAGCATACATAACGTATATATATATATATATATATATATATATATATATATTTTATAACAAGTTTATAAGACAATGAGCTTACGCAACAAATATTTTTATAAGTTTGTTATTATTAAATATATGAGTGTGTGAGACATATACATTTTAAAAGAATCACAAAATGGCTTCATTGTCCATTTTGTTTTATCGAGGTATATGAAATCCCTGACAAGATGAGGAGTTAATCGGGAGAGTAGGTGGACTGCCAGTAAACCCTCCCTCTTGGAACTCTATGGCCCATTCAGATATGGGCTTCTGTCCTTGCAAATTCACACTCAAGGACATTGGTTGAGGGACTAACTCAAAGGAGTCCATCTGCTCTGATTTAACCCCTCACCTGTTAGCCATGTACAGGTGGTCTGACAATCATACAAAGTGTGAGAGAATCAAATAAAAGGAAGTCATTTCCATGTGATTAGTTTTCGATTAATTCTTCGTGGTGACCCTTTTGTTGGATCATGTTTCAGACAAATAGACTATTCTTTCAAATTTCACTAATCTCAATTTTTCCCAAAAAAGTGCAAGTGTCTGGTTGTCTCTCTTTAGCTCTACAGTTTCCATCCAATCCATGTTCTCGCGAGGTCAAGTGAAATATGGTCTTACTGTTCACCAATAATTTGGTCAGCTTCTTGGGGAGATTTGGCACCACGACAATAATCATTATTGACACATAGGCACAGTAAATACAGATATCAATGAGCTGATTACACTGTATAGACATGACTTGCTAATAATTACATGGAATCTGCCAAAAGTTTGCATCTTTGTAGTGAAAAAAAAAGGCTTAATCTCTTAAGGACCGAGACGTTTGAGACTTGATGACTGTGTATTAAAGACCAGAGCAATTTACCCATTTCGGAAATATACATGTTCACCTGCAATTTTATTATTATCACTATTTATTAAGCGCCGACACATTCCACAGCACTGTACAAAAGGTGAAATGGGTAAAGACAGGACAATTATACAATACATACAGGAGGCCAGTTAGTATTCCTGCCAGCAGATACAGGAGGACGTGAGGGCCCTATTCCCTGGGAACTTACAATCTAGATGGGTGAGGGGGTGAGAAACAGGAGGGGGGGACTGCAGTGATGAGTTAATGCAGGGAGAGGTGAAGACCGTTTTTGGGTCGGTTGGATGTCTCGTTACGGAGTCAGGTGGTCGGCTTCCCTAAACAGAAGGGTCTTTAAATGAAGCCAGATTTGAGGACAGTCTGATATTGCGAGAAAGCGCATTCCATAGGGTCGGCGCCACACGAGAAAAGCCCTGCAGTCTGGCATGTGAAGAGGTAATGATGGAGTAAGCCAGACGCAGGTCATTGTTTGATCGTAGGGGACGGGCTAGGGGTGTATTAGGTGATTAGTGAGGACAGGTACTGAGGGGCGGCGTTACTGAGGCTTTCTTGTCTAATGCAGCCCCCCACATATACCTTTCGGTAACAGATATAGCTTTTCATTCATGATCGATATATAATTATATTATTTATTTATTTATAAAGTACAAGGTGGAAAGCCTGCCCAGAGGGCAGTCTATTGTGGATATATGCCCCAGCTCGTGGATATTGCCCCAGCTCGTGGATATTGCCCCAGCACGTGGATACTGTCCCAGCACGTGGATACTGCCCCCCAGCTCGTGGATATTGCCCCAGCTCGTGGATATTGCCCCAGCATGTGGATACTGCCCCAGCACGTGGATACTGCCCCAGCACGTGGATACTGACCCAGCTCGTGGATATTGCCCCCCAGCTCGTGGATATTGCCCCAGCTCGTGGATATTGCCCCCCAGCTCGTGGATATTGCCCCAGCTCGTGGATATTGCCCCAGCACGTGGATACTGCCCCAGCACGTGGCTACTGCCCCAGCACGTGGATACTGCCCCAGCACATGGATATTGCCCCAGCTCGTGGATATTGCCCAAGCTCGTGGATATTGCCCCAGCACGTGGATACTGCCCCAGCTCGTGGATACTGCCCCAGGTCGTGGATACTGACCCAGCTCGTGGATACTGACCCAGCTCGTGGATATTGCCCCCCAGCTCGTGGATATTGCCCCCCAGCTCATGGATATTTCCCACCAGCTCGTGGATATTGCCATCCAGCTCGTGGGTATTGCCCCCCAGCTCGTGGGTATTGCCCCCCAGCTTGTGGGTATTGCCCCCCAGCTCGTGGATATTGCCCCCCAGCTCGTGGGTATTGCCCCTCAGCTCGTGGATATTGCCCCCCCAAGCTCTCATGGATATGCCCCAGCTCAGACCCCAGACCAGACATGGGGCGGCTGTTCGAATGCTCTATCGGCATTCGGACAGCCACCCCATGAGCTCCTTATACTTACCTTCCCGAGCGGCGAATGGAAGGTTTCCCCGCCTCCGGTCGTTGAAGGACCCAAGCCTCCCACGTGACCGGGGCTTGGGTCCTTCAGAGAGCGGAAGTGAGGGAAGTTTCCCTTCGCCGCTCGGGGGTTGGATGCGCGCGGCAGCCGGGTGGAGGCTGCGAGCGCAGCCTCTACCCGGCTGCCGCGCGCATCCAACCCCCGAGCGGCGGAGGGAACTTTCCCTTCGCCGCTCGGGGTTGGATGCGCGCGGCAGCCGGGTAGAGGCTGCGAGCGCAGCCTCTACCCGGCTGCTGTGTGCATCTTGTAACCGCCGCGGCGAGCGCACAGCCGGCTCGTGCCGCGGCGGTTGCATGCGCGCGCAACCAACCGCCGCTGGTTGTGCGCGCATGCGCAGAGTAAGGCTTGGCGATGGACATGCCAAGCCTTACTCTATTATAGTATAGATTTTACCAGGAGGGAAACATTGAGATTTCTCTCACTTTCAAGTATGTCCTGGGCATAAGTTGTGCGCAAAGGAAAAAAAAGGGTCTAAACCTCATGATGTGTTATCATACTTACAGATTTTCACCGTCATACATAGATCACAGACATGTGTGGACAAAAAAAAAGCTGTTGAAAGTTTATGGTGCATTAAGTGTGAAATCATCAATCCAGTGCAAAATAAACCACATAATCCACTCACACACATACAGCCCTCCAATGGCTCTATTGTAATGCCAGTGGGGTTTTATTCCTTTGAGGAACCCAGAAGAAAACCTCCTCTGTTTTTTCCTTAAACGAGGAGAAACCTCATCATAGCACGAATATCAGATAGCAGAGGCCCATTAACATGGAAAAGAAACAGAAAACACATAGTGCAACTTTATAGAGGAATAAATGCTCCAGGTATAGAAACATAGAAACATAGAAAATGTCGGCAGATAAGAACCTTTCGGCCCGTCTAGTCTGCCCAATTACATGGATACTTTACCTGGATTTATCTTTTATTTAGGATAGCCTTATGCCTGCCTATCCCATGCCTGCTTAAATTCAATTACTGTTTTGGCCTCTACCACTTCAACTGGAAGGCTGTTCCATGTATCCACCACCCTCTCAGTAAAATAATGCTTCCTGATGTTACTTTTAAACCTTTGCCCCTCTAATCTAAGACTATGTCCTCTTGTTTTGCTACTTTGTTTCCTATTAAATATACTCCCTTCCTCTACCTTGTGGATTCCCTTTACATATTTAAATGTTTCTATCATATCTCCTCTGTCTCGTCTTTTTTCCAAGCTATACATGTTAAGATCATTAAGCCTTTCCTGGTAACTTTTCTCCTTCAAGCCGTACACCATTTTAGTAGCCGTTCTCTGAACTCTCTCTAAGATGTCTATATCCTTCTGGAGATACGGTCTCCAGTACTGCACACAGTACTCCAAGTGAGGTCTCACCAGTGCTCTGTACAGTGGCATGAGCACTTCCCTTTTCCTACTGCTAATACCTCTCCCTACACAACCAAGCATTCTGCTAGCATTTCCTGCTGCTCTATTACATTGACTACTTACCCTTAGATCCTCTGCAATAATAACCCCTAAATCCCTTTCCTCAGATGTTGAGGTTAGGACTGTATCAAATATTCTATATTCAACCTTTGGGTTTTTACGCCCCAGGTGCATTATCTTGCACTTATCCACATTAAAACTCAATTGCCACAGCTTCGACCATTTTTTTAGTTTACCTAAATCATTTGTCATTTGGCTGATCCCTCCAGGAACGTCAACCCTGTTGCAAATCTTTGTGTCATCAGCAAAAAGACATACTTTACCATTAATACCTTCTGCAATATCACTAATAAAAATATTAAAGAGAATGGGTCCAAGTGCTGACCCGTGAGGTACCCCACTGGTAACAAGACCTTGAGCCGAATAAACTCCATTTACCACAACCCTCTGTTGCCTGTCACTCAGCCACTGCCTAATCCATTCAACAATATTGGAATCCAAACTCAAAGATTGCAATTTATTGATAAGCCTTCTATGCGGAACAGTATCAAAAGCCTTACTGAAATCTAAATAAGCAATGTCTACTGCACCACCCAGCGTCTATTATTTTTGTTACCCAATTAAAAAAATCAATAAGATTAGTTTGGCATGATCTCCCTGAGGTAAACCCATGTTGTTTCTGCTCTTGTAATCATACAGGGTTATTCAGAGAGCGTGAAAAGCAGGAGAATGTCTGGAGAATGACTGGAGAATGAAAAATTCTAGGTCAAAATAGCCGATTTGGAAAGTGAGATGAAAGGGAGAATTTTTCATTCTCAAGTCATTCTCCTGCTTTTCACGCTCTCTGAATAACCATGTATGTGTTTTTAGATGTTCATCAATCCTTTCCTTTAACATGGTTTCCATTAATTTCCCCACTACTGACGTAAGACTAACTGGCCTATAGTTCCTCCCTACTACCCTTCTTGTAAATGGACACAACATTTGCTATTTTCCAGTCTTCTGGGACTACTCCCGTTAACAGATTTATTTAACCAATCCTTGTTTACGGTTTTGCTATTACACCACTGAGCTCTTTTAATAATTTAGGGCGGATCCCATCAGGCCCCATTGACTTATTTGTCTTTACTTTAGACAGCTGCTGTAGAACCTCCTCCTCTGTAAACTCATATGTAAATGTCTCTTTAGTGTTTCCTCCTAACTGAGGTCCTTTTCCTTCCTTTTCTTCTGCAAAGACTGAACAAAAATATTCATTGAGGCAGTCAGCGAGACTTTTATCCTCTTCTACATACCTTCCTTCCTTTGTTTTTAATCTAACTAATCCTTGTTTTACTTTTCTTTTCTCGTTTATGTATCTAAAAAATGTTTTGTCCCCCTTTTTACTGACTGAGCTATTTTCTCTTCTGCATGTGCTTTGGAAGCTCTTATAAATTGCTTTGCCTCTTTCTGCCTAATCTTATAGGTTTGCCTATCTTCTTCACTCAGATTTTTTTTATAATTATTGATTGCTATCTTTTTGTTCTTCACTATTTTGGCCACTTCTGTAGAGTACCACAGTGGTTTCTTCCTTTTTTGTTTTTGCTAACAAGCCGAATGCAATTGCCTGTGGCCTTCAATAATACCTCCTTTAATTAATCCCATTTCTCCTGGACACCCTTTAAACTCCTCCAGTCTGATAATGACTCATTCACACAAAATCTCATTTTAGAAAAATCATTTTTTTTAAAGTCTAAAACTTTTGTTTTTGTGTGGTGCTGCTCCATCCCTGTTCTTACATTAAACCACACTGACTGGTGATCACTAGATCCCAAATTTTCACCTACAACAACGTCCGATACCAAACCTCCATTTGTGAGTATTAAATCCAATATGGCCTCTTTACGGGTCGGCTCCTCAACTACTTGTGTTAGAGATAATCCCGGTAGGGAGTTTAGAATATTTGTACTCCTGGTGCACCCAGCTATTTGGTTTTCCAGTTCACATCAGGATGATTAAAGTCCCCATGATAATAACTTTCCCCTTCATTGTCATTTTGGCTATTTCCTCACACAGCAGATTATCTAGCTCTTCTACTTGTCCAGGGGGGTCTATAGATCACTCCTACACGAGCTACTGTATGATTACCAAATGTTAGCATAAACCAAACTGACTCTATGTTCACCTCGCTCACTCTTATTTGGTTTGTTTTTATGTTGTTTTTTACATACAGGGCCACTCCTCCTCCTTTCCTACCCTCTGTCTTTTCTATATAAAGAGTACCCTGGTATTGTTATGTCCCAGTTATTTTTCTCACTGAACCATGTCTCAGTAACCGCCACTAAATCTACTTTTTCAGCTGCCATCATTGCCTCCAGTTCATTGATTTTATTGACTAAGAGCATTTATAGACAAGACTCTGAGCTTGTCATTTCTTACTCGCATGTTGCTTGCACCCTCAGATTTAGTTTTGGGGGACAATCGGTCAGATTTTTTTACCCTTTTGTCCCCCCTCCTAGTTTAAATAGTCCTTTGTGAAACCTTTGAACTTCTCACTGAGAACATATGTTCCCCTATGAGTAAGATGCAAACCATCTTTTTTATACAGTTCCTTTCTGCTCCAATTAGAGCTATCATGGGACACAAAGCCAAATCCTTGCTCCCGACACCATTCCCGAAGCCACAAATTAAATTCTCTAGTGCGCATCTGCCTATCTTGAGTGTTATGCACAGGCAGAACTTCAGAGAATGAGACCGTGGATGCAATCTGCTGTATTTCTCCTCCAAGAACACAAAAATCTTCCTTAATCTCAGAAACCTTTTTGCTAGCCAAGTCATTTGTCCCTCGATGGACTAGAACGTCCACTTCCCCTTCCTGCTTTGCTTGTTTGACAATATTCAGAATACGTCTCCTGTTTCTACGAGCAGTAGCCCCAGGAAGACATCTCACCAAACCACTACTGTCCAGCTCAACACCTCTTATGATAGAAGGCAATTGTTGCTGGGTGATTCTATCAAGTCCCACCTTTTCCTTTTTGCCCTTGGTTGCAGTCTTGCATACCTTAGGCACAGGGGATGGTGGTTCCTCAACTTTCTTGTCTGAGCCTACTTCCGTCTTACCACTACACTCTGAAAGTGCCTCAAAAGAATTAAGAAGAGCCACAGACTGTGGGACATGCCTTCTATCCACAACTCTAAGTCTACCAGATCCTACAGTAGTCCATCTAATGCTCCAAGGAGGCCTCTGTGGCAGTGGCTTTGTAACAGTCAAAGCCTAAGTTTGTCTAACAGATAATTTACAAATTCCAGACTTCAAACAGGCAATTTCCTGCTGCAATAAAGAGAACTGCCTACATATCAGGCACACTCCAAACCTCCAAAAATTGGATATAAAAACAAATGCATGACAGATATTACACTGGACCAAGCCTGCCATTATAAAATGAAAGAATGGATTTAAAACAAGCAAAGCTTACCTTTTTGTAGGTTTTCTACCTCCTGTCTAACCTCAGATTACCTCCAGAGTATCTCCAGAATATCTCTAAGTGCCTCACTTGGAAGGATTGCACTTAGAAGGCTTCACAAGCTCTATCAGTCATGCATTGACATGAATCAGAAACCTTCCTGGATTTAGATTCACAGTGTGTGGATTCCTTTACAGCCCAATCCACATATACTGTGAGTGCACATTTCTTTACATACTGCAATATCGTTCATAAAGATCAACTATAATAAAGTAACAATAAAACCAATCTGAAATGAATACTGTGACGCGTTTTGCCTTTTTGAGGCTTTCGTGGTTGGTGTGTTTCACGTACCTGTGTGCTGTATCTTATAGCCTCTGCAAAATTCTTCTTTAGAACCAATAAAGTGTCCATTTCAATCTGTTTTTCTGCCTGTGATGCATCCCTGTGAGTACAACTTCCGGAACGTAGGATTGACCAGATGAGATTGCGACACATCCGATTTCTCCTGTGTCCTCATGTGGGTGGGGTCATTTTTCCTTCTGTAGCATGTGACCCTGTATGGACAATTACAATTACAAGTTTTTATAAAGCTCTAACAAGTTCCGTAGCGCTGTACAATACGAGGCAGAATAACAAATATACATACTGGTTCAAAACACAGGACAGTAGGAGGGAGGACTCTGCTCAAGAGCTTACAATCTAAAAGGATAGGGGTGACACACTATGAGGGTTATTCAAAGAGAATCGAAAAGCCACCGCACGTTTGGTGACCTTTTGTTCTCTTCAATTCAGTGTGATTTGGCGATCCCATTTCGGCGACCCTGCCGTGTATTCAGCAAGCATCACAGGGTTGTCGTAGTGGAGGGAAAAGCCGCCGCAAACCCGCCGAACCCTCACTGCAAAACCCAGCGAATGCACACCGAAACCCGCAAAAACATCTGGATTAACCCCGCCGAACACGTCGGGGAAACCCGAGCGGGAGTCGATCAGAGAGCAGAGCAGCCGCCGGAAAAACCCGACACTGCAGACGAATGGAGTAAAAAAAAAAAACCCAGTACACTTGAATGTTTGAAAAGTGAAACGCCGTTTGCAAAGAAACTACAGAATGAAAATGTCTGAAATTTACATCTAAGATCCAATGAATAATAATAAAAAGGGCTGTTACAGAAATTAAGAAAAACCATTAAAAAAAACGGAAAATATGTTTCGCTAAAAAATCCTGAAAAATGCCTAAAAGATCCTAAAAAATCTGAAAATAAAGAAACTTTTTGCTGCAGAATAAAATAATAAACGGTTTATTGGATATTGAATTTAAACAGAAATATTTTTAACATTGAAGCCTAGGAGATTCTCCTGAATAAACCTGCCGAATGAAACCACCGAATGGCAGGGCATTTCGGCAACTTTTCACTGCTGGTTTTTGTTCTCTGAATAGATGAAGCATTGCTTCTCTATGGGAATTTCACTGCCCTCAAAAAAGACACCGAACAGGCACCGTATGTGCAGGCAATTCGCCAACATTTGACGAACTGCCTGCTCTCTGAATAGCCGAATGGCCAGGAAAGGCAACCGTACACTGAATTTCACTGTTCGGTTACCTTTCGCCAGCAATTAGGAGCTATTTGAATAAACCTGTTAGAATTTATATAAATATATGTGTGCGTGTTTTAAGGATTTACTTAAATCTTAGCCTGTTTGTAAATCCGGCCCTGTGTATTGTCCGTAACTTGTTGTTTGTATTTTTTTTATCTTGTTATTTGTTATCTTAGCAGTCAACTCTACTAAAACATTAAATAAAATATAACAACATATAAGTCAGAATAACTTTCCGAGGCAAGAAAAGTCAAAAGGAAATGGAAAATAAACATCCGGGTCTGGATTACTGAAAGTGTTATTTATTATTTATCTGTCTCTTAATTAAATGGAATATCTGCACTACTAGTGACCCGAATGATTGATTTCACCCCCGCCCCACATACACACACACACACACACTGAATATCTGACACAAATTTACATCTATCCCCCTATGCCGCATGGGGTATCAGTATGTGATCTCACAATAATGTACATTTAGTCCCATGATGCATTATATGCGCCGGGTATCAGAGTGTGACACATAATATAATGTCCATTAAATCTCCAAATCCCACACAGTTATATTTCTTTGGAATCATAAATTTAGATTCACTTTTATTACTGTAAAACTTTTTTTTATTAATGTTGCTCTTTTTATATAATTCCGTCAGTTAATACATACATTGAGAGGTTTAATGGTTTTCCTTTCTTACCTTGTCATTAATTGATTTGTGAAAGCAGCGCAGAATCTCGGCGTGACGTGCCCAGCTGTCATTTATTATGCTGCATTAATGTACCTCACCTGTCCTGTTCCCCATCAATCTCTTTAACCTGGATGGGTTTTTACTCTGGAAATATTCCTCTGCTTTTATAAATAAAATAACACTTGTGTCTTTAATGAATTAAACAGAATAAATGATGAGCTGGAGGATTCCCATTATAACCATCCAATATGTCACCTGAAAGCACGCGTGTGAGAAATTAACCTTTAAATATATTCCATATAAAGCCTCCTCAACTCCCCGATCGGCCAAAGAATCCCCAGTCGGGTTCTACAGATATAGATCAAGGAGCTGCTGTTACTTCAGAGACCTCATTAATTATATCAGGGGTTTATTAGCGCAGATAATGTTTTCATTGAGCTGATGTGTCCAGGCATCAACAACGAAATAATGATATTAAATAATTAAAAGTCTGATTATTAATATTTCATATAAAACTCATAATAAAAAATTTTTTTAATCCAGTAATAATACTTTTTCTCTTTTTACCTTCATACATAATGGTTCCCATGGGAGGTTTTCATAATGGTATGAGAGGATAAAGAAAGGCATTGTGGGGTTTAAGAAAGTCATAGGATTAAAAAGAGACATAGTAGGGATAGAGAGAGATGTGTGGGTTAAAACGATTCATTAGGGTTAAATAGAGCCATGTGGTTTAAGAAAGGTTAAATACATTTTCCCCAGATCCTCACAAATAGTAAGACCCTGTCCCCGGCCTCCCCATCCAGTCCCCATGTGTGGGGTTAATAATTTTTATTTATGTTTATTTCCATTTATATGGCGCCAAGAGGTTCCGCGGAGCTTTCCAATAAGGATTGGGGGAATTAAATTATTACAATCACAAACCAACTTGGGAAGCAGAGACATTAGGTGCAGCCGGCCCTGCTCACAGGAGCTTACAATCTAAAGAGGTTGCGGTGGAAAAAGAACAAGATGAGTTACCAGTTCCTATAAAAGGCTCTGCATGAGCGGAAGAGACTGAGGAGTCTGTGGAGCTGAATAGATGCCAGACAGAATGATTAAAATCCAGAAGGATCCTGTATGGTCTGGAATAGGAGGTGGTTTGTGGTTATGGTTTGTGGTTATAGGATGTACAAAGCTTGAGCGAAAACCGATATGCAAATGGATTTCTAATGGGGGTAGCATCAGGAATGTAATATGGGGGGGCATGCGTTAACCACAGTTATCCTGGTGCTAACGCTTGCATGTTGAGTCGTTACTTTAGCGCCAACTAGGGAATAGAGCACTTAAACTTTCGTGACTTCAAAGTGTCTCACATTTCAGCCCTAACATCTTACAGGAACGACCCCGATACAATCAGCAGACCTTTAATTGTGGCAATTTCAAGTCATAGTGTGTGTGTGATGTACCAGGGCCAAATACAATAAAAAAATAATACTAAAGCTGCACATCGGCTCGTCTCTATGGATGTGTAGTTCAGACAGTAGCTTGGGATAGGAAGTGTCTCCTGTGTGCAGCCATAAATCCCTTCCCAGGGAAACATATCATGCGGCATGCCACAGCTATGGGGGAGTGTCTCCTGCTCTTTGCAGCCATAAATCCCTCCCCAGGGAAACATGTGATGCAGCATGCCACAGCTATGGGGGAGTGTCTCCTGCTGTGCAGCCATAAATCCATCTGCAAGGAAAGACGTCATGCGGCATGCCACAGCACTGATAGCAAACAGGAATCGGTGGGAGATTTTTTTTAACAAGTGTTTTCTGAAAAAAATTCTCCATCTGTCAGCAGTTTGGTAACACACTGTATAGTCACAGCGCAAAAGGAAAAATATAAGTTTGTGGTTTAACCTCCCGGGCGGTCTAATTTTTTCAAAATTTTGTGTCTAAAAGTGCGTTCTTTTTGTTTTTAAAAGAAACGTGTTTTTGTACATAGTTAGCATGTAATAATTAGGAATCACGCACCGAAATCCGTGCAATCAAGAGCCCTTACTGGTAAAATCCTCTATAAATAAATAAAAAAATAAATAGTAAATACACTGAGTCCGATAAAGTTTGAAACACGACATAATAATTTATTATCCCAAAAATAATTATCCAAAATAATGCAAATAAATGATATTCAATAAAATACAACAAAAAACACTGAAATCTGTCTGAAAACAAAGGTGAGATTATGTATGGTCTGTTTCTTATCCTGTAATGCCACCTAGTGGCCGTTCATAAACATTGCACATTGGAAAACTGTATTATAATTTTTTTTTAAATTTTGCTGCATGGTCCCGCCCCCTGCATCTCGTGACTCGCAGGGAGCCTTACCAGGAAGCAACTCGCCGCGATCATACTGCGGAGGACAGCCAAGGAGCGCAGGAGGAGGTGAGTATTCATACAGCCCGAGTGTGGCTCTGGGTTACCGTTTGCGGTAGTGAAATTTAACCCCGAGTCACACTCGGGAATACCACCAGGGAGGTTAAATGATCACTGTTGCTATATGCTCTGCAGAAGTGGTGCTCCCCAGTCACCTCAATAAAACCAACAATACACACACACACATGTGCAATGCCTCGTGTCACTAAAGCATAGATTATAAAAATACAGCTTACATAAAAACAGCCAGACGACTTGTGTACAGAGTCATTTAAAAGATCTCCCAAACCTGCCCATACAGTGTGTTACAGAATCTGGTTTTGCACACAAAGCTCAGAACCTCAAAACATATAAAACATGCATAGTGTATATGTATGTTTTATACTTTGAGGGTCTGAGGTTCATGTGCAAGACCAGATTCTGTAACACACTGTATGGGCAGGTTTGGGAGATCTTTTAAATGAGCCAAAAATATTTTGGGTGCGATTGGTACACTTTAACCCGTGAACGTTTGATTTTACAGTTTCCACACTGCTGGCTTCTTGACGAGTCTAACTTTTTATCTGAGGAATAATTCTACATATTTGTGAGCAGCACAAGAAACCTTCAATTCATTTAACCTTATTTATTTTTCATATTTTGCAAAATCATTGGGAAAAAATTTCCGAGTATGTTTTTTTAAAGAATGAATCTAAAAAGATGTACAAAACAATCATTTTGATCCACAACAGCTCACAAATATCCAATGTTCAGTTTTCTTCTCATAAAGTTTATTGAGATTTACTAAACAGTTAAATTCAATGAATTAACCGGATCAGATAACATGTTGAAAAGATACAGAAACCACATGGATTATTCTTATAACTAGAAATTATAACAAAGAGGCAGAAGAAGAAACAGAAAAGTAAAAGAAGGGAAGAAGAGGAAACAGGAAAGAGAAAATATGTACAGCGTTATTCAGAGAGCACCGAAATGTCCCTGACATTTCGGTGCCCTCTCGTTCCCCACATTTCCCTGCACTTCGGGGAATCAAAGTTCCCCACCCTGTGGTGTATTCAGCAAGCACTGCAGGGCCCCCGGAGTGCAGGGAAAACCCGCCGCAACTGCTGGTAAAACCACGCCGAACACACCAGAAAAAGCCGCCGAGCAAGCTGACGATCGGGGTAAAAATTATTGCAATAAATAAAGAGACTTTTTACAGCAGAATAAAATAATAAATGGTTTAATAGATATTGCATTAAATTGGGAATATTTTGAACATTGAAGAAGATGTAACCTTGTACAGGTACGGTACGTGTAGGCAATTTGCCAAAATGTGGCAAAATCCCTGCTCTCTGAATAGCAGAATGGCTCTGAAATGTCCCCATTCGCTGAATTTCAGTGTCTGGTTACATTTGGGGCCACATCGACTCTCTCTGAATAACCCCTATAAAAAAAGAGGAATGAAAGGAAAGGAGGGAGGTCATGGCAGATAAGTTCACTCCCTAATAGCAGGGATAGTCCATTAAAGAGCTATGGCCTCCTGCACGAACCACTCTCCTCCCAGCATTTTCCCCTGAAGCCGTGATGGTAGATTGGCACAACATGGAAGTTGTATGGGCATGCCAGTGGTACCATGACCCTCAAAACTTCCATTTTGTCCACAGCTTATGCGACCAAGCCAACGTTTTTCCTAAGGGGATTCACTTGAGTCACCCATTCCCTCCATGGGAGCAAAGTAAGCTTGTCAAGGGGAGAGAGATCCACAGGACATAACCAAGTCAGGGTCCAAGATGGGCAACCCAGTGCTCGGTATTAAAATTAAGACTCACAAAATAAAAGCAATTTTTTCATATTCCTCTGATGTAATGAATGATTTAAAATGAGTGGATGCATGAGGTGCTCATTAAATGGTTTTGTATGAAGAACTAGGGTCTGTGACAGAGTAGGGATGAGCCGAACACCCCCGTGTTCGGTTCGACTTTGCTCGCAAACAATTTCAAAAGTTCGAGTTTGAACTCGAACACGATCCGAACTCAATGTAAGTCAATGGGACCCGAACGTTCGATTTTTAGAGTGCCCTCCAAGATGGCATATATGCTAGATATTTGCCATAAAACGTGTATGGGGGTCCGGGTAGTGCCCTGGGGGACAGGAAACAAGGACAAAAAGTAAAAAAAAAATGTTTTTAAAGGAACAGTGAGTTTCCCATGAAATAAAGGTTAAGAATAAAAACGAAAAATTCCTTCAAATATCGTGCCTAGGAGGTCCCCATAACCTGCCCGTGAAGTGGTGGATTTGTAGGATGTATAGAAACATTTAAAAACAAAAAAATGACATTTCAAATGACGGTAAATGGTTTTCCTTTAATCTATCCATAAACAACTGCTTGGGGCGGCAGCCTGTATGAAAAGAGGAGACGTTTTAGGACACGCAGAACAAGTTTAGTGATTTTTTTGGGCTAAATTATGGTGAAACTTATGCAGGCTTTGGATGAAGGTAACAATAGGTTCTTTAAAATTGGGCATTTAGTGTCGGCAACAGTGCTGTCACACCGTAACCCCTCTGTGGTATTGTGGTACAGGCGCCAGTGCAGTCTGGTACAGGCATCAGTGCAACCAAATATTTTACCTTTGGTGGCAGCAAGTGCCTTCACACTGTAACCCCTCTGTGGTATTGTGGAAGAGTGCAGTGGTGGAGGTTTTGGTAATGCAGAAGAGATCCCAATCTATTCAGTTACATCAGCATCAGGGGATTGATAGCTGCTGATCCAGGACTGATTAATTTTTATAAATGTCAGCCGACCTACAGAGTCGGTGGACAGACGCACTCTTTTGTCTGTGACAAAACCTCCAGCGGCACTGAACGTCCTTTCAGAAAGCACGCTGAATGAAGGGCAACCTAGTAGCTCCATAGCATATCAGTTCTGGCCAGTGATCCAATCTCAACACCCAGTAAGCCAGTGCATCATCTGCTGGAAAGTTATCCAGGTGGAAGACTGCAGGGTTGGACCCTGCGGTCAAATATTAAAATAATATGAATCTGGTACAGGCGTCAGTGCACCCAAATATTTTGCCTTTGGTGGCAGCAAGTGCCTTCACACTATAACCCCTCTGTGGTATTGTGAAAGTTTGCAGGGGTGGACCCTGCCGTCAAATATTACAATGATATGAATCTGGTACACGCGTCAGTGGCAGTGCACCCAAATATTACTGCGCTATAGGGTATGGCAGTATGGAAGCGCACCAGTAGTAACAAGCAGCGGAATATACCAGACAGGGGCACAGAGCGAGGGTAGTTATAACAAAACCAGCTCAACAACATTTAGGCACTAGTACTGCACTACTGAATATGATGAGAATTGGCGCACACCAGTCCCGGTGGCTCTGCGTCATCACGCCGTGCCCTGCCCCCTGATCACTCACAGCTGCTCCAGGTGCCGCTGGAGCTCCTGGCATTCGGCCAGCTGGCGGCACCATGCGTCCGGGGCCCCCCCCCGATCGCCACCAAGGGCCCTGGATGTCACAATATTACAATCCAAACGCAAACGGGTTAAGTAACCAAATTTGTAAGAAGAATAATTAATGCAGCATATGAATCCTCACACTGCCGGGCAGCACCTTAACCCCTTAGTGACCGGGCGGTTTTACACAAATCCGTCTTTTAGTGACCGCTGCTGTTTTTACGTTTCTGCGCTGTTAGTGTTTAGGACAATTTTTCCTCTTACTCGTTTATTCGACCCACACATATTATACACCCTTTTTCCCGCCATTAAATGGACTTTCTAGAAATACCATTATTTCCATCATATCGAATAATTTACTATAAAAAAAAAAATGAAATATGAGGAAAAAAAATGGTAAAAACATACTTTTTCGTAATTTAATCCCCAAAATCTACAACCACCCAAAAAGACCCCAGCTAAATAGGTTCAAAATTTTGTCCCGAGACTAGAAATACCCAATTTTAACATGCGTTTGCTTTTTAACCCCTTCACTGCTGAGACAGTTCACCTATGTGCGCTGCGCTCATTCTGACCATTTTGTGCTAATTATTTTTAGATGACAGCCTAGGTCCTATTTAAACTCCCCCCAGACAAAAAACTTTAAAAAAAAAAAACATTTTTATTTTATTTAATTTTTTTATTATTTTTTTTTTTATTTAATTTTTTTTTTTAAATTGTTTTTAAAAACAAACCTGGTCATGTTTGGTATCATTTGAAAGGCCATAATCAGGCCTTTTAAATGATGGCAAATATGACCATCCAGCTGCCATGGATCGGGAGATAAAGGGATCCTTAGGATCCCCTTATCTCTACATGGCAGCTAGAGGGTTAACTGGCCCACTGACATCCTCACACATATGGTGAGGTTGTCAGTGGGTGGGGGGGGGACCTGGAGGCTTGGCTGACATCCAAGATGTCAGCCCCCCTCCAGGTTTGAATCGCGTTTTGGTGCCAATTGGCACCGAAAAGCGATCCAGCGGCGAAACTGTTAATGCCATACACCGCTGGAAAGGGGAGGCTCTCCCCTCTCCAGCGGTGCAAATGGCATCTCCCTATCTTCAATGGTTGGGGAGATAGAGGGCTCCGAAGGAGCCCCCCCCTCCCCTCCCCTCCATTGAAACACATGGGGGCACCTTCTGATGACGTCACCACGCAGCGTGGCGACGTCATCAGCCTCGCCTGCCCATGTAAATCACATGGGCAGGCTTCCTCCCTGCCAGATCGCCGTGGGATCCGACGAGGGAGGTGAGTATCGGGCGGGAGGGGGATTTGGCGCCGCTGACGTACCCTGTACGTCCGCGAGTCTAAGGGAGACCCGAGGACAGGACGTACAGGGTACGTCAGGGGTCATTAAGGGGTTAAGGCCCAGTTCACACCTAAGCATTTTACAGCGCGTTCCTGCACGCTGTAAAACGCATAAACAGGGAAAACCCATTATTTGCTATGGAACCCGTTCATACCTGGGCGTTTTACAGCGCGCAGGAACGCGCTGTAAAACGTCCTACGCCCAAAGACGTACAGGAGCTTCTTTGGGGCGTATTGCAGCGCGTTCACTCTGCAATCTATGGCCGTGAACGCGCTGTAATGCCCGTTCACATGTTTTTTACGTTTGTGCGATACGCGTGTTAAAAAACGCGCGTATTGCGCGCATAAAAAAACGCAGGTGTGAACCCAGCCTTACAGTATAATTAATGCAGCATATGATTCTGCACACTGCCGGGCAGCACTTATACAGTTTGTGGATCCAGGAATCAGGTGAGTATTAGAAAGAAAAAAAAGGTTTTATTTTATGTTGCTGGGGACATTTAAAAATGTCTTCGGATTTTATTTTTTTTACAAATGTGTACCTTAGCCTGGTGGTCAGTGGGGGCTCCCTGGATCCTGGTTGTGGGGAAGGGGGGTCTGCCGTGGCTCCCTCCCTGGAGTTCCTGCGCCACCTCTCTGCCACGTGCACCCTGCTGGCCAGCCCGCACAGTCGCAGCTCTGTCATCCTGCGGCCACATGCTCCTCAAGGGGTCCTTGGG
Organism: Leptobrachium leishanense; assembly: GCA_009667805.1. Classification (NCBI taxonomy): domain Eukaryota; kingdom Metazoa; phylum Chordata; class Amphibia; order Anura; family Megophryidae; genus Leptobrachium; species Leptobrachium leishanense. The sequence goes on along the minus strand of CM019066.1, from coordinate 40,310,012 downwards.
AGGGAGGCTCCGACGGGCCGCCCTCTACAATGCCTGATTAGAGGGCCTCATCTGCCTGATGTTTTAGCAACAAGAATGTTTTATCCCATAGGCTTCAATGTTAAAAATATTCCCGTTTTAATTCAATATATAATAAACCATTGCTTATAATATTCTGCAGTAAAGAGTCTCTTTATTTTTAGATTTTTTTAGGATTTTTTAAGCATTTTTTAAAAAGAAAAAATCAATTATTTTTTTTGAACTTTTGGCGAACATCCCAAAAAGTTTGAAATTCGCGAACTTTCAAATGGCCAATGTTCAAATCGAACTCCGAACCGATCGAACCGAACAGTTCATCCCTACTTGCCAACCAGTAATGATCCCTCTCCTTGATAGCATGAATCCTGGGGTCCTTTAGCAGGCTTTGCAGGATAAGGGAGCCCATGCAGCGTAGGTTGGAGGTGGCATTAGCTTCCGAGTCTTCCTGGTCAATGAGGATGACCCCATCGTGCACATCCTCCTCCCAGCCACGTACTAGTCCTTGGGGTTCTGGGCACACAAAACACTCCCTTGAGGAATCCCCACCTTCAGTACCCCCCACTACTTAAATATTCCTCCTCCTCCTCATCCTCCTCCTGTCTGATCTGAGGACCCACAGGAATGCTGTCTGTGTAAAGACTGGGGCCTTGAGAGCTAGGGAAGAGCTCCTCTTCTTCCAGCTGCTCTGCCTCTAGTGCCACATCTATAATTCCCCGCAGAGTGCTCTCCAGGAGGAACACTAAAGGAATTGTGTCACTGATGCATGCACTGTCCCTGCTCACCATCCTCATTGCCTCCTCAAATATTGACAGTACAGTGCATGCATCCTTGATCATCAGCCACTGCGGGGGGGAAACAAGTTGACCTGAACCTGTCCTTGTGCCATACTCACACAGGTACTCATTGATGGCCCTCTGCTGCTTGTGCAGACACTGCAGCATTGCCAATGTCGAGTTCCACCTGGTGGACATGTCCCAGATCAGACGGTTTGTGGGAAGGTTGAATTCTCTTTGAATTTCTGCAAGGCGAACACTTGCTGGGAATGACCATCTGAAGTGGCTGCAGACTTTTGTGGCCTGGCTGAGAAGCAGTGCCAGCCCTGGGTACCTGGTTAGGAAATGCTGTACCACTAGATTTAGGACGTGTGCTAGGCATGGTACATGCGTCAATTTATCCTTGCGTAGGGTGGAGAGAAGGTTGCTGCCATTATCAAAGACGACCATTCCCAGCTCAAGCTGGCATGGTGTTAACCATCTCTGCGCCTGCCCCTGCAGAGCTGACAGAATATCTGGCCCAGTGTGGCTCCTGTCCCCTAAACAAACCAGCTCAAGCACAGTATGGCATCTTTTTGCTCGAGTCATTGCGTAGCCCCTGCCACGCGTCAGTTTAACTGCCACTTCGCCAGAGACAGAGAAGGAGAAGGAGGAGGAGGAGGAAGAGGTGGTGGAGCAGACAGACCTCATATAAGCAGCTTTCTGGAGGCAGAGCCCTCCCAGCTGCAAGCATAGTTACCCAGTGTACCGTGAAGGAAATGTAACGGCCCTGTCCATGCTTTCTAGACCACGTGTCTAAAGTCATGTGCACCTTGCTGCTGACTGCCTTTCCAAATGACTCCATAACATTGTCTTCCATGTGCTGGTATAGTGCTGGAATGGCCTTCCCTGAAGAAATGGCATTTTGGAACCTGCCACTGTGGTACAGCACATTCGGCAAATTCACGGAAGGAAGCAGAGTCCACCAGCTGGAAAGGCAGCAGCTGTAATGCGAGTAATTTTGCTAAGCTGGCATTTAGACGCTGTGCTTGGGGATGGTTAGGACTATGTTTTTTCTTACGCTGCAGCAGCTGGGGCAACAAAATCTGACTGCGTAAATCTTCAGCTGATGGGATTCTGTCACATTCTGAGGAAGGACCTGGTACACCCATTACTGTAGCATCATCCCTGTCAGTGGAGGTTGTAGTCAATGACATGGCAGGACATATAGTGGGGGTAGAGACAGATGAGGAGGAGGACCTATGCAAAGTGTTGTGCCAACGGAATGCATGGCAGGTGGTCATATGTCGCCTCATGCACGTGGTACCCAAGTATCCGATGTCTTTCCCACGCTTGATCCCCTTCTGACATAGATTACAAATAGCAACGGTGCAGTCTGCTGCACATTTCTTAAAGAACTCCCAGACAGCAGACTTCCTGTACATGTGCTTTGAGACAACAGCGCTCTGAACCTGAGCAGCTGTGACTTCTGATGCCTTGGACTGGCTATGGTTGCTCATAGAGGATGTTGTGCCTCGTGTTTGTTGTGCCTCCTCCTCCTCCTCACTTGACTCCTCTGTTCGATCAGGCACCCAGGTGGAGTCAGTGACCTCATCATCGTCATCACCCCCTATCTCCTCGTCACTGGAGCCAACTTGGCAGTATGCTGTAGCTGCTGGGGGAACATGAGTGCCAGTTATTTGTGTTTCACTGGCACCCCCTTCCTCTAGGTTGATTATACTCCCTTCCTCAACCTCAGAGTTTGAATCAAAGCACTGGAGTTGCTGCGCATCCTCAAGCAGCATGTCACTGTTATTGTAGTCAAACAATTCACCTCCGTGTATGGTGGTGAGGCTATGGCAGGAGTAGCTGTGGACATGGAGGCTGCATTAGATGCTTTGGCAGCTGAGGTGGACTGTAAAGCACTAGAAGCCTGGCTGGCAGAGGACTTGGAGGATGAGGATGGCCTGGTTAGCCAATCCTGCATATCCTCTGTATGCTGCTGCTGCTTAAGACGGCCAGTACCAGTTAGAAAGCACAAGCGTGCCCCTGCAGAGGATGCACCACGTCCATGACGAACAGGGGCACAGCCTTCTGACATAGAGGCTGCTTGCCCTCTTATCTCTGTCTGGGAGCGTCTGCCTGTCCTTTTTGGTTTTTCTGACATGGTGAGTGATATATAGATTAAAGATATACAGAACTCTGATTCAACTCTGGTATAAAGATTGGAAATATGCAGAACTCTGATTCAACTCTCTTATATAGATTAAAGATATTCAGAACTCTGCTATAAATCAGCGATTTTACTGATATTTTCCCTGCAAGGCTGCCAATGTCCTCTACACTCTCTGATTCACTTCCTCTCCTGCAGTCTGAAACACCCTTATACCTGGCAAGTCACAGATTCAACTCTGAATAGATAAACAGATGAACTCTGATTAAACAGTGTTATTGTATGGTATCTAGAATTAGATTAAAGCTATACAGATTTTCCAGAACAATGCTAAATTTCAGTTATACATACTGTCCCTGATTGTCTTGGCACAGCCAGGCTAGATTCTAATTTGCTGAACTGTGGTATAACTCACTGAGACACACTGATAACAGGCTGTGCCAAGACAGATTCTAATTTGCTGAACTGTGGTATAATTGACTGATACACACTGATAACAGGCTGTGCCAAGACAGATTCTAATTTGCTGATCAGTGGTAGAACTCACTGAAACACACTGTCCCTGATAGCCTGGCAGTGCCAAAGCAGATTCTAATTCCCAGAAATCCCCTAAAATGTCACTGATACACCCTAACAGAACAATCCTCTCTCTTCTCTGATTCACTCCTGCAAACACACACACTGAGGCTGCAGGCAGGGAAGCCTTATATAGTGTGCTGCGGGACTTAGCTCTGTGGGCCCATGATTGGGCAAAATTTACCCAATCAGGACTCTGAGCTATGATTGGCATAGTCTTGCACCTGTCTTGCACCTGACCTGTTGTCAGGTGCAAGGCTGTAGCCAATTACAAGCTTCAGGCCAGTGGAAAAGTGCATTATGGTCCATTGTGGTGCATTGTGGGCGAACATGTGGCGAATACGCGGAAATGTTCAGCGTTCGACGAACAGCAGAACGGGCGATGTTCGAATCGAACTCCGAACAGATCCGAACCGAATGTCCATCACTATGACAGAGTGTGGGACTCTAGATACATCAGCAGGACACTGGATAAGACAACACTCCCAGGTTGGTACAGGGGCGGATCCAGACACAGGTTTCGGGGGGCACTCTACCAACTGTGGGAGAAGTGCGGGAATGCCGTAAGCGTGTTCCCGCAGGATCTGAGTGTTGCACATATGCTGAAAGTATGGTCAATAATTTCAATGTGCGAAGGGAGTGGACTGGCTGAAACCAGAAGTGCTTTTATTTAAATGTTTTCTGCATCACACATAAAGCATGACTTCAGTTCTTATAGAAACATAGAAACATAGAAAATTGTCGGCAGATAAGAACCTTTCGGCCCATCTAGTCTGCCCAATTACATGGATACTTTACCTGGATTTATCTTTTGTTTAGGATAGCCTTATGCCTATCCCATGCTTGCTTAAATTCAATTACTGTTTTGGCCTCTACGACTTCAACTGGAAGACTGTTCCATGTATCCACCACCCTCTCAGTAAAATAATGCTTTCTGATGTTACTTTTAAACCTTTGCCCCTCTAATCTAAGACTATGTCCTCTTGTTTTGCTACTTTGTTTTCTTTTAAATATACTCCCTTCCTCTACCTTGTGGATTCCCTTTACGTATTTAAATGTTTCTATCATATCTCCTCTGTCTCGTCTTTTTTCCAAGCTGTATAGGATTTGTACTTTGATTACTTCCTTTCCTTATACATTATTACACATTTATATATATACAGTAACATTCACCTATGCAGTAATAACGTCCTTATAGAAAATAATAAACAATTAAACATGCACAGATATATGATTACTTAATCTACCTTATAGTATGCTAATGCTGCAATATAATCAATACAGTATAACATTAGATCCTATAGTCATCACATTCCCTGTATGCTGGTGCTCTATAACACATCACAACCCACTGAAATCTGTATACTGTCTTATCTAATTATTCAGCAGCCTTTTCTAATCACAGGGATGTGAATTAAATCACTTTTGCCCTGTTTATAACACTGGATATGCTCTCCCTTACCTGCAACACACATAAAGCATCACTTAAGTTCTGGTAGGATTTGTACTTTGATATTTGCTTCCTCCCAGAATGAAAGCCCTGCTTCCTGGCTTCCCTATGCTGAGGGAAGCCTTTTAGATGAACATGTGCTCATCATTCAGGCTTTTCACTCTGCTGCCATCTACTGGTGGTTTAATAGAAATGCTATTAGTTTACTTTATCAGTGCTTTATTTTAATGGAGTACCTGATTTTGACATACTTTACATGAGCCCTGATCTCTGAGACCCATCTGTCCCTCTAAATTCCTGGATCTGTCTGAGGGGCCTTACCACAGGTTGTCAACATAAAAACATTGAAATTTAGTCAATACCCTAGTCAAACCATGTCATAAATAGTGATGGGCTGAACACCCCCGTGTTCGGTTCAAATTCAAAGACCCGAATGGCCGAAAAGTTCGAACTCGAACATAATGCAAGTCAATGGGGGTCAAACTTCCAAAAATGAAAGTGCCATCCAAGAGGGCATATATGCAAGCTATTGGCCATAAAAGGTGCATGGGAGTCCGAGTACTGCCCTGGGGGACAGGAACCAATGGGGAGGGGGGAAACGTTTTTAACCCTTTCACTGCTGAGTGCTGAGCAATTTCACCGTTGTGCGCTGAGCTTATTTTTGCTTTTGCTCATGTTTAAACGTGATTTGAAGCCATGGGAAATGTTTGAGCAACAAGGAGTGGGAAATACTTGACCAACAAGGTGTGGGAAATGTTTGAGAAACGAGGAGTGGGAAATGTTTGAGCAACAAGGTGTGGGAAATGTTTGAGCAACAAGGAGTGGGAAATGTTTGAGCAACAAGGTGTGGGAAATGTTTGAGCAACAAGGAGTGGGAAATGTTTGTGCAACAATGAGTGGGATATTCAATAGAAAAGTTAGGAACAGCGTTCTAAATGACACTTTCAACAGTCTAGAGACAGTAGGTAAATAATAGATATAACACACCTTATGCCAGATAGCAAGTAGGTTATGGATAGTAGTTCGTGTGAACCTCAAAATAAAAGGGAGAATTACAACATAGCGTATAACTGTGTGATAAACATGTGAACACTCACGCTTTATGAGAGCTTCTAGCCCTCATGTAGTCGCCTCTCAGGTTATTGTAGGGCTAACCCGACTGCCCGTATCTCCCGACTCGCTGGTGTCCTCAAAACATGGCTAGCCTTCAGTTTGTGAAAAGGATGGGGGTGAGCCGTCCTCGAAGTAAGTGGACATATATATCCAGAGGATTGGAGGAAAAAAGAATATTTTCTACCAAACTTTAAAAAATAAAAGATTTTTTATTTCCCCAATGGGATAAAAGAAAAAGTAAATAAACGGACAAATATTCAATCTGCCAGACGCGTTTCGCACCCTTCCGGGCGCTTCCTCAGTGGCAAAGGAATGAAATGAGTGGGAAATGTTTATGAATCCCATAGGCTTCAATGTTAAAAATATTCCCTTTTTTTAATTCAATATCTAATAAACTGTTTATTATTATATTCTGCACTAAAGAGTCCTTTTTTTTTTAGAATTTTCGAACAGCCAAAGTTCGAATCGAACTTCGAACCGACAGCCCATCCCTAGTCATAAAGAGAGTCTGATTCAGGCACCATACCCGACATAAGCACTATACCCCACAGAAGCTTCTTCAATATGTGCAAGTTTTTGATTTTATGATAAACATTTTCTTCACGGACACATTCTTAATTCCATGAAATAATGTCCAAAATGAAATTATTTTAACAACTGTTTATACATTGAGCATCAATGAAGCAACAGGACGATTTCTGACTGGTCTTGGTTAACAAGTTAAACTATTTGGGACAATGAAGTGATTTGTTGCTCATCATTACTGCAATCTGACTAACAGGGTTATTCAGAGAGAGGTGAAAACCAGGAGAATGGCTGGAGAAGTGAAAATGCTAGGTCTAAATAGCCAAACCAGAACAATTCTCCCATTTATGTCACTTTCCAAATCGTCTATTTTGACCTAGAATTTTCACTTCTCCAGTCATTCTCCTGGTTTTCACCTCTCCCTGAATAACCCTGTAAGTGTTTCAAGGCTCCTATCACATCATTATTTCTCAAGCTATAGACCATAGGATTCACCATGGGTGTGATTATGACACTAAATACTGATAGTACTTTGCCTCTGTTATCGTCTACAGAAACATTTGTTCTCATGGAGTTTACCGTGAGAGACACAAAGAACATGGTCACAACGATGAGGTGTGGGGTACAACTGGAAAAAGCCTTGTATCGTCCACCGCGGATTCCTTTTATTGAAGAAATAATCTTATAATAAGAGAAAAGAATGAGAAGAAGTGGGGCCAGGAGTATGGTGGCACCTCCAAGAACTATCATGAAATCAAATGCAGAGGTATCACTGCAGGACAAGATTGCCAGATATTTAGATAAGCACATGAAATGGTTAATGATGTTTGGGCCACAAAATGTCAAGCTGTAAACAATGAAGATGTTAAGTGATGACGTAGCAGAACTTACTGTCCATATAACCATGGCCATCAGGGTACAAACCGATCGATTCATGATCTCATTGTAATGCAAGGGCTTACAGATTGCAACGTATCGATCATATGCCATGAAGACCAGAAGGAGGCATTCACTTACTACCAAAAAAATATTAAAAAACATTTGAGTGACACAAGATGCAAACATGATACTTTTATCTCCACTTACGAAATACACAAGCATCCTGGGAACGATGACTGAAGGACCACAGATATTAATGATGGACAGTTTGATGAGAAAGAAATACATTGGGTTGTGTAGCCGAGGGTCAAAGGTCACAGCCAGAATAAGAAGGATATTTGCCACCAGTAGGAGCACATAGACAACCAAGAAGATGAGGAATAAAACGATTTGTGTGTTGGGGTCACTGGAAAACCCAAGAAGAATGAAGTGGGTCACAGTACTGTGATTTCTGCTTGCCGTGAATGTCATGGTTTAAGGCAGAAATTGTCATGGAATGTCATGGTTTATTGGCAGGAACTGTCATGGAATGTCATGGTTTATTGTTCATAGTATGTAATTCCTGTTTCCTGTAGTAAGAACAGAGACACAGACATGTAAAAACATGACAGTTATCACGTAAACCTCTTAATACATACTAATTCCTGTAAACCAATCCTGGCAATGAAACCCATTAACACAATCTGCATTTTACTCGTTTACCAATCACTATCTCACTGAACAACCACATTGTTTTATTTCATTAAAATCAGGGTGCCACATTACATTCTTGACGCAAATGTTTACGCCGGCATAAGTAATTATTAATGCTTGGGGTAAAACCATTTGCGTCGACTTCCGATTTACATACTCAGCGCTACAACCGCACGGAATTGTGTACCGCGTGTGAACCAGCGCGAAGTTACTGTACTTCGCGCGTCCTATACTTAACATTGTGAGCGCAAAGTGTTAATCAGCGTTAGAATTACAAAGTCCTAACGCTGATTAACGTCCGGCCATGGTTAACAAAAAGTTAACCAGAGAAAGGACTTGGTGTTAACTGTTTCCGCTTCTGCAGAATCCGTTAACACCAGCCAAAAAAATAAAAAATTAATCGTATACTCACCTCATGTCCCACGGCGAGGACCGCGGCTCTGTCCGCCTCCTCAGTCTGGCGGGAGCAGGGAAAGACTGCCCCACTCTGACTATGCCATTTGGTGATTTACAACATCTAACACCCCCAACCGTGTGCCTGATCAATGTCCCAATGTTTAATTCTATCATTCTGCTCAGTATAGCTTCCAGACCTGACAAAGGGAGGATCACTCTCGAAAGCTTGTATTTGAAATGTAACGTTAGTCCAATAAAAAAGGTATCACTACAGACTGCTATACTCGTATATACAGTGGCAAGAAAAAGTATGTGAACCCGTTGAGATTACGTGGAGTTTAGCATGAATTGGTCATAAAATGTGCTCTGATCTTCATCTAAGTCACAACAATTTGAAAAACACAGTCTGCTTCAAATAATACAACACAAACATTATATGTTTTCATGTGTTTATTGAACATAACATGTAAACATTCACAGTGCAGGGTGGAAAAATATGTGAACCCCTAGCCTAATGACTTCTCCAAGAGCTAATTGGAGCCAGGAGTGAGCCAACCTTCAGTCCAATCAGTGTGATATTATTGGATGTGTTGCTGAAAGCTGTCCTGCCCTTTAAAAACACACACCAGTTTTGGGTTTACTGGTTTCAAGAAGCACTGCCTGATGTGAACCATGCCTCGCAGAAAAGAGCTCTCAGAAGACCTACGATCAAGAATTGTTGACTTGCATGAAGCTGGAAAGGGTTACAAAAGTATCTCCAAAAGCCTTGATGTTCATGTGTCCATGGTAAGACAGACTGTCTACAAATGGAGAAAGTTCAGCACTGTTGCTACTCTCCCTAGGCGTGGTCGTCCTGTAAAGATGACTGCAAGAGCACAGCGCAGAATGCTTAATGAGGTAAAGAAGAATCCTAGAGTGTCAGCTAAAGACTTACAGAAATCTCTGGCACATGCTAACTTTTTTGATGACACATCTACAATAAGGAAAACATTAAACAAGAATGGAGTACATGGGAGGACACCACAGAGGAAGCCATTGCTGTCCAAAAAGAATATTGCAGCACGTTTGAAGTTTGCAAAAGAGCACCTGGATGTTCCATAACTCTACTGGCAAAATATTCTGTGGACAGATGAAACCAAAATTGAGTTGTTTGGAAAAAACACACAACACTATGTGTGGAGAAAAAAAAGGCACAGCACACCAACATCAAAACCTCATCCCCACTGTAAAACATGGCAGAGGGATTATCATGCGTTGGGGCTGCTTTGCTGCATCAGGGCTTGGACGGATTGTTGTCATTGATGGAAAAATGAATTCCAGAGTTTATCAAGACATTTTACAGGAAAACGTAAGACCATCTGTCCGCCAACTGAAGCTCTGCAGAGGATGGGTGATGCAACAGGACAATGAGCCAAAGCATACAAGTAATTCAACAAAAGAATGGCTTCAACAAAACAAAATACACCTTCTGGAGTGGCCCAGTCAGAGTCCTGACCTCAACCCGATTGAAATGCTGTGGCATAACCTTAAGAGAGCGATTCACACCAGACATCACAAGAATATTGCTACACTGAAACAGTTTTGGAAGAGGAGTGGTCCAAAATTACTCCAGATCATTGTAAGGGTCTGATCTGCAACTACAGGAAACGTTTGGTTGAGGTTATTGCTGCCAAACGAGGGTCAACCAGTTAAGTCCAAAGGTTCACATTTTTTTTCCACCCTGCACTGTGAATGTTTACATGTTCTGTTCAATAAAAACATGAAAACATATAATGTTTGTGTTGTATTATTTTAAGCAGACTGTGTTTTTCAAATTGTTGTCACTTAGATGAAGGTCAGAGCACATTTTATGACCAATTCATGCAAAACTCCACGTAATCCCAAAGGGTTCACATACTTTGTCTTGCAACTGTATATATATATATATATATATATAACAAACCAAGAAGAGAGCACTCCAAACAACATGCACAAACAGTACAGAAGAAACCACAACAGCAGCTAAATTCATTTAAAAACAGGAGATTTAACCAGGTTTAACCCTTTAAATGCCTACAAACAATTCTTATTCCTTCAAATGCACTATAGATCTTAACCCTTGAATGTTGAGCTGTGTTGAAAATGGTGGAAGTTTAGTTTGCAATGGATGGCCATGGATTGCGTAAGCCTGCCAACAGCGACAATGTATTCCACCCTTGGCAGGTCCTATCATACTAACCTAATGACTGCTCTTATGGGATAAACTTACTTATTGAGGACCCAGTCCTTTCTGAAGCTCCCTGCAGATCAAGGTTAAATAGAACCTGCGGGTGGAGCACCTGTGACAGGGAGGGGTGCTTGCCCAAGGGTTGTCAGCCTTTTCATACAAAATACACAAGAAGGGCAGCACTCAACCTCAACTACGCTTTCAGTGCGGGTGCATCTCAAGACAGTATAATACAACAAACCAGAAGAGAGCACTCCAAACAACATGCACAAACAGTACAGAAGAAACCACAACAGCAGCTAAATTCATTTAAAAACAGGAGATTTAACCAGGTTTAACCCTTTAAATGCCTACAAACAATTCTTATTCCCTTCAAATGCACTATAGATCTTAACCCTTGAATGTTGAGCTGTGTTGAAAATGGTGGAAGTTTAGTTTGCAATGGATGGCCATGGATTGCGTAAGCCTGCCACAGCGACAATGTATTCCACCCTTGGCAGGTCCTATCATACTAACCTAATGACTGCTCTTATGGGATAAACTTACTTATTGAGGACCCAGTCCTTTCTGAAGCTCCCTGCAGATCAAGGTTAAATAGAACCTGCGGGTGGAGCACCTGTGACAGGGAGGGGTGCTTGCCCAAGGGTTGTCAGCCCTTTTCATACAAAATACACAAGAAAAAATACCTGCCAAGGGTGGAATACATTGTCGCTGTTGGCAGGCTTACGCAATCCATGGCCATCCATTGCAAACTAAACTTCCACCATTTTCAACACAGCTCAACATTCAAGGGTTAAGATCTATAGTGCATTTGAAGGGAATAAGAATTGTTTGTAGGCATTTAAAGGGTTAAACCTGGTTAAATCTCCTGTTTTTAAATGAATTTAGCTGCTGTTGTGGTTTCTTCTGTACTGTTTGTGCATGTTGTTTGGAGTGCTCTCTTCTTGGTTTGTTGTATTATACTGTCTTGAGATGCACCCGCACTGAAAGCGTAGTTGAGGTTGAGTGCTGCCCTTCTTGTGTATTTTATATATATATATATATATATATATATTTTATAACAAGTTTATAAGACTATGAGCATATGCAACATATATATTTAATATTAACAAACTTATAAAAATATGAGTGTGTGAGACATACACTATATTGCCAAACGTATTCGCTCACCTGCCTTGACTCGCATGTGGATGGGTGAGCGAATACTTTTGGCAATATAGTGTATATATTTTACAAGAATCACAAAATGGTTTCATTGTCCATTTTGTTTTATCAAGGTATATGAAATCCCTGACAAGATGAGGAGTTAATCGGGAGAGTAGATGGGCTGCCAGTAAATCCTCCCTCTTGGAACTTCATGGCCAACTCAGATATGAGCTTCTGTCCTTGCAAATTCACAATGAAGACAGTGGTTGAGGGACTAACTCAAAGGAGCCCATCTCCTCTGATTTAACCCCTTAGCTGTTAGCCAGGTATAGGTGGTCCGCTAATCATACAAAGTGTGAGAGAATCAAATAAAAGAAAGTCATTTCCATGTGATTAGTTTTCGATTAATTCTTCGTGGTGACCCTTTTGTTGGATCATGTTTCAGACAAATAGATTATTCTTCCAAATTTCACTAATCTCAATTTTTCCAAAAAAAGTGCAAGTGTCTGATTGTCTCTCTTTAGCTCTACAGTTATCCATCCAATCCATGTTCTCGCGAGGTCAAGTGAAATATGGTCTTACTGTTCACCAATAATTTGGTCAGCTTCTTGGGGAGATTTGGCCCCACGACAATAATCATTATTGACACATAGGCACAGTAGATACAGATATCAATGAGCACATTACACTGTATAGACATGACTTGCTAAAAAATTACATGGAATCTACCAAAAAGTTTGTATCTTTGTTGTGAAAAAAAAAAGGCTTAAACTCTTAAGGACCGAGACTTTTGGGACTTGATGTGTATTAAAGACTAGGGATGAGCCGAACACCCCCATTTCGAAAGTTCGATTTCGATCTCGAACACTAACCGAACTCAATGCAAGTCAATGGGACTCAAAGTTCGATTTTTAGAGCGCCCTCCAAGAGGGCATATATGCTAGATATTTTCCATAAAATGTGTATGGGAGTCCAGGTAGTGCCCTGGGGGACAGGAAACAAGGATAAAAAGTAAAAAAAAACACTTTTTTAAAGGGACAGTGAGTTTTCCATGAAATAAGGGTTAAAAATAAAAACAAAAAAATCCTTCAAATATCGTGCCTAGGAGGTCCCCATAACCTGCCTGTGAAGTGGCGGATTTCTAGGATGTATAGAAATATGTAAAAACCAAAAAATGACATTTCAAATGACGGTAAATGCTTTTCCTTTAACCTATCCATAAACAACTGCTTGGGGCGGCAGTCTGTATGAAAAGAGGAGACATTTTCGGACACACAGAAAAAGTTTACTGATTTTTTGAAAATCAGGAGAATGACTGGAGAATGGAAAATTCTAGACCAAATAGCCGATTTGGAAAGTGAGATAAATGGGAGAATTTTGACCTAGAATTTTGACCTATTTTGACCTAGAATTTTCTCTTCAGTCATTCTCCTGAGTTTCACCTTTCTCTGAATAACCCTGTCAGGGTTATTCAGAGAGCGGTGAAGAGCAGGAGAATGACTGGAGAATGGAAAATTCTAGGTCAAAATAGCCAAACCAGAAAAATTCTCCCATTTAGGCTAGGGTCAGACTAGCGAATTTTTAACGTGCGTTTAGCCACACTTAATCATGGCCGCACTAGCAGCAAATGACGGGCAATGACAGCCAATATACGAAGTACGGTCGCACGAAAGTCCGGCTGCGCAACGCAAGTGGAAAATGAACGCATTTTTTCAAGAATGCAGAACTGCTAGTACAGACGTACAGAGTGCGCTGCGTCCTCAAGCAGCGTGATTTGGAGACGTCAGACCCTGCTCATGTCCGGCCAACATAACGTCTGGACACCCAAAGTTTCCTGGTTTGGATCCGTAAAAAATCACGCACAAAAATGCGCATCGTATGACCGTTTTCGCGCATTCCGTGAAAAAATACGGCAATGCGTTCGGACGCACTTTTTGACGGTCGCTGCGAAAAATGCATTAGTCTGACCCTAGCCTTATCTCACTTTCCAAATCGGCTATTTGGTCCAGATCGTTCTCTTTTCCTGCCATTCTCCTGGTTTTCACCTTTCTCTGAGCAACCCTGAGAGAGAGGTGAAAGCCAGGAGAACTGGCAGGAGAAGAGAACAATCTAGACCAAATAGCCGATTTGGAAAGTGAGATAAATGGGATAATTTTTCTGGTTTGGCTATTTTGACCTAGAATTTTCACTTCTCCAGTTATTCTCCTGCTTTTCACCACTCTCTGAATAACCCTGTGAATGTTTAATCCCGAGGTGAGAAATAACATTGCTTTAGATGTTAAAAGCGGGAAATGAGGAAATTTTGTATTTTTTCTACATGATCGTGTTTGGTCTCATTAGAAAGGCAGCACATTAGAGGAGAGAAATTAACACTTCTCAAAAGCAGACACCACACCCCTCAGTATAGTCTACATACATACAAAGTATCAAATTCATTAGAACAGACTAAAAACACCGTTTGTGAACAGAGGTCATTTAGAGTTGAGAATCTTTGCACGTACACATTAGTTTTTAATTCAATATCTAATAAACCATTGCTTATAATATTCTGCAGTAAAGAGTCTCTTTATTTCTAGATTTTTTAGTATTTTTTTAAGCATTTTCTATACTTTTTTCAAAATTTCTTTTTTTTTTCGAACACCCAAAAAGTTCGAAGTTCGCTAACTTTTGAACAACCAAAATTCAGGCCGAACTCCGAACCGTCCGAACCGAACAGCTCATCCCTAGTAGTGAGTAGGGATGGGCTGGCGGTTCGATCCGAACATGAGTTCGATTCGAACATTGCCCGTTCGGCGAACTTCGAACATTTCCTCGTGTTCGCTGCGTGTTCGTCCACAATGGACCACAATGCACTTTTCCACTGGCCTGAAGCTTGTAATTGGCTACAGCCTTGCACCTGACCACAGGTCAGGTGCAAGACAGGTGCAAGACTATGCCAATCAGGGCTCAGAGTCCTGATTGAGCAAATGTTGCCCAATCATGTGCTCACAGAGCTAAGTACCACAGCACACTATATAAGGCTTCCCCGCAGCCCCAGCGTGTTTGTTGCAGGAGCGAATCAGAGAAGTGAGGAGATTGTTGTTGCAATTCAGGCTGTATCACTGAGTTATATCTGATTTCTGGAAATTGGAATCTGTGTGTTGGCACTGCCAACTATCAGGGATAGTCTGTATCACTGAGTTAAAACAGATTTCTGGAAATTGGAATCTGTGTGTTGGCACTGCCAGCTATCAGGGAAAGGCTGTATCACTGATTTATAGCATTGTTCTGGAAATTGGAATCTGTGTGTTGGCACTGCAGCTATCAGGGACAGGCTGTATCATGGATTTATAGCATTGTTCTGGAAAATCTGTATATCTTTAATCTAATTCTAGATACCATACAATAACACAGTTTAATCAGAGTTCATCTGTTTATCTATTCAGAGTAGAATCTGGATGTAGCATTGTTCTGAAAAAATTGTATATCTTTCATCTACATATCACTCACCATGTCAGAAAGACCAAAAAGGACAGGCAGACGCTCCCAGACACAGATAAGAGAGCAAGCAGAATCTGTGTCGGAAGGCTGTGCCCCTGTTCTTCGTGGACGTGGTGCATCCTCTGCAGGGGCATGCTTGTCCTTTCTAACTGGTGCTGGCCGTCTTAAGCAGCAGCAACATACAGAGGATATACAGGCATGGCTAAGCAGGCCATCCTCATCCTCTGCCAGCCAGGCTTGTAGTGGTTTACAGTCCACCTCAGCTGCCAAAACATCTAATTCAGCCTCCATGTCCACAGCTACTCCTGCCGTAGCATCACTATCATACACGGAGGAGTCAGCTGAATTGTTTGACTACAGTGACAGTGACATGCTGCTTGAGGATGCGCAGCATCTCCAGTGCTCAAATTCAAACTCTGAGGTTGAGGAAGGGAGTATAATCAGCCTAGAGGGAGGGGGTGCCAGTGACACACAAAGAACTGGCACTCATGTTCCCCCAGCAGTTGCAGCATACTGCCAAATTGGCTCCAGTGACGAGGAGATAGGGGGTGATGATGATGATGAGGTAACTGACTCCACCTGGGTGCCTGATCGAACAGAGGAGTCAAGTGAGGAGGAGGAGGCACAACAAACACGAGGCACAAAGTCCTCTATGAGCAACCGTAGCCAGTCCAAGGCATCAGAAGTCACAGCTGCTCAGATGCAGAGCGCTGTTGTCTCAAAGCACATGTACAGGAAGTCTGCTGTCTGGGAGTTCTTTCAGAAATGTGCAGCAGACTGCACCGTTGCTATTTGTAAGCTATGTCGGAAGAGGGTCAAGCGTGGGAAAGACATCGGACACTTGGGTACCATGTGCTTCGTGCGACATATGACCACGTGTCACGCATCCTGTTGGCACAACACTTTACATAGGTCCTCCTCCTCATCTGTCTCTACCCCCACTATATGTCCTGCCATGTCATTGCCTACAACCTCCACTGACAGGGATGATGCTACAGTAATGGGTGTACCAGGTCCTTCCTCACAATGTGACAGCATCCCATCACCTGCAGATTTACGCAATCAGATTTTGTTGCCCCAGCTGCTGCAGCGTAAAAAAAATATAGTCCCAACCATCCCCTTGCACAGTGTCTAAATGCCAGCTTGGCAAAATTACTTGCATTACAGCTGCTGCCTTTCCAGCTGGTGGACTCTGCTTCCTTCCGTGAATTTGCCGAATGTGCTGTACCACAGTGGCAGGTTCCAAAACACCATTTCGTTTCACGGAAGGCCATTACAGCACTATACCAGCACGTGGAAGACAATGTTATGGCATCATTGGGAAAGGCAGTCAGCAGCAAGGTGCACATTACTTTAGACACGTGGTCCAGCAAGCATGGACAGGGCCGTTACATTTCCTTCACGGCACACTGGGTAACTCTGCTTGCAGCTGTGAGGGATCCAGGACAGGGCTCTGTGCTGGAGCTTGCTCTTCCACCACACTTCCAGAAAGCTGCTTATATGAGGTCTGTCTTCTCCACCACCTCTCCCTCTTCCTCCTCCTTCTCTGTCTCTGGCAAAGTGGCAGTTAAACTGACGTGTGGCAGGGGCTACGCAATGGCTCAAGCAAAAAGATGCCATACTGTGCTTGAGCTGGTTTGTTTAGGGGACAGGAGCCACACCGGGCCAGAAATTCTGTCAGCTCTGCAGGGACAGGTGCAGAGATGGTTAACACCACGCCAGCTTCAGCTGGGAATGGTCGTCTGTGAAAATATCAGCAACCTTCTCTCCGCCCTATGCCTGGGTAAGTTGACGCATGTACCATGCCTAGCACACGTCCTAATCTGGTGGTACAGCGTTTCCTAAACAGGTACCCAGGGCTGGCAGAGCTTCTCAGCCAGACCAGAAACATCTGCAGCCACTTCAGATGGTCATTCCCAGCAAGTGTTTGCCTGGCAGAAATTCAAAGAGAATTCCACCTTCCCACAAACCGTCTGATCTGTGACATGCCCACCAGGTGGAACTCGACATTAGCAATGCTGCAGTGTCTGCACAAGCAACAGAGGGCCATCAATGAGTACCTGTGTGAGTATGGCACAAGGACAGGTTCAGGTCAACTTGCTTCCCCCCCGCAGTGTCTGATGATCAAGGATGCATGCAATGTACTGTCACCATTTGAGGAGGCAAGGAGGATGGTGAGCAGGTACAGTGCATGCATCAGTGACACAATTCCTTTAGTGTTCCTGCTGGCGCACACTCTGCGGGGAATTATAGATGTGGCACTAGAGGCAAAGCAGCGGGAGGAAGAGGAGGCCTTCCCTAGCTCTCAAGGCCCCAGTCTTTCCGCAGACAGCATTCCTGTGGGTCCTCAGATCAGACAGGAGGAAGATGAGGAGGATGAGGAGGAGGAGGAATATTTAAGTCGTGGGGGCATTGAAGGTGGGGATTCCTCAAGGGAGGGTTTTGTGTCCCCAGAAACCCAAGGACTAGTACGTGACTGGGAGGAAGTAGTGCACGATACGGTCATCCTCAGCGACTAGGAACACTCGGAAGCGAATGCCACCTCCAACCTACGCTGCATGGGCTCCCTTATCCTGCAAAGCCTGCTAAAGGACCCCAGGATTCGTGCTATCAAGGAGAGGGATAATTACTGGTTGGCAACCCTTCTTGATCCACGATACAAGGATAAGGTTGCAGAGCTCATCCTGCCCTCACAGAGGGAGCACAGGATGAAACAACTTGAGGACGCTGTGAGGCTAGGGTCAGACTGAGGCAGTGCGAACGCGCGTGCAGCCGCACTTAATCACGGCCGCACTAGCAGCAGATGCCGGGCAATGACGGCCAATATACGAAGTACGGTCGCACAAAAGTCCGGCTGCGCAACGCAAGTGGAAAATGAACGCATTTTTTCGAGAACGTGAAACCGCAGGTACTGACGTACAGAGTGCGCTGCGTCCGCTAGCGGCGTGTGTGCGTGATTAGGAGACATCAGACGCTGCTAATGTCCGGCCAACATAACGTCCAGACACAAAAAGTGTTTTATTGATGATCCGTACAAAATCACGGACGAAAATGCGCATAGTATGACCACTATCACGTATTCTGTGAAAAAATGCGTCCATTCGTTCGAACGCACTTTTTCACAGACAACATAAAAATGCGTTCGTCTGACCCTAGCCTAAAGCGATACTTGTGTAACACCTTTCCAGACACTGGTAGGTTACCAAGTGATGACACAGGTGCTTCTGTTTATCAGAGGAAGAGAGGTGAAGGGGGCCGCTTGACTGATGCCTTTTCCAATTTTTTTAGTCCACGATGCCCAGGGACGTCAAATGTAGGCACCCATTGCCAGCGTCTTCACCATATGGTGCAGGACTACCTAGGGGCAAAGGCAGACCTGGATACCTTTCCAGCAGATGATCAACTGGCTTACTGGGTGTTGAGACTGGATCACTGGCCAGAACTTAGCCAATATGCTATGGAGCTACTAGGTTGCCCGTCATCCAGCGTGCTTTCTGAAAGGACGTTCAGTGCCGCTGGGGCTTTTGTCACAGACAACAGAGTGCGTCTGTCCACCGACTCTGTAGACTGCCTGACATTTATAAAAATGAATCAGTCCTGGATCAGTAGTTATCAATCCCCTGATGCTGATGTAACTGAATAGATCGGGGATCACTTCAGCATTACCAAAACCTCCACCACTACACTCTTCCACAATACCTCAGAGGGGTGACGGTGTGAAGGCACTAGCTGGCACCAAAGGCCCAATATTTGGGTGCACTGACGCGTGTACCAGCTTCCAAAAGTATCCTCTTTTCATACAGGCTGCCGCCCCAAACAGTTATTTATAAATAGATTAAAGGAAAACCATTTACCGTCATTCGAAATGTCATTTTTTTCTTTTTAAATGTTTCTATACATCCTACAAATCCGCCACTTCACAGGCAGGTTATGGGGACCTCCTAGGCACAATATTTGAAGGAATTTTTCATTTTTATTCTTAACCTTTATTTCATGGAAAAATCACTGTTCCTTTAAAAATGTTTTTTTTTTAACTTTTTTTTACTTTTTTCCTTTCCCCCAGGGCACTACCCGGACCCCCATACACCTTTTATGGCAAATACCTTGCATATATGCCCTCTTGGAGGGCACTCTAAAAATCGAACGTTCGAGTCCCATTGACTTGCATTGAGTTCGGATCGTATTTGCGTCCGAACTCGAACTTTTGAAATTGTTCGAGTTCGAATGCGAACCGAACCGAACACGGGGGTGTTTGGCTCATCCCTAGTGGGAGCAGCGTTTCTGAGGCTTTTTTGTCTAATGCACCCCCACATATACCTTTCTGTAACAGATACAGCTTTTCATTCATGATCGATATATATTTATATTACTTATTTATTTATTTATAAAGGATTTTACCAGGATGGATACATTGAGATTTCTTTCCTGGGTATATGTCGTGCGCAAGGGGAAAAAAAGGGGTCTAAACCTCATGATGTGTTATCGTACATACAGAATCGATTTTCACCTTCATACATCGACCACAGACATGTGCTGATGAAAGCTTATGGTGCAGTCAGTGTGCAATCATCAGGGAGAGGGAGTACAGTGGAGGCGCTAATAATTGGTAGATGAATACGTTTATGTTATGCGGCCGACTGGGATTAGAGCACAAAACCTCGACAGAAATGTGTGAACGTACAGTAGGAAAGAAAGGGTGGGTCCTAGTGGCGCAGTCTCTTTTGAGAGCGGTCAATATACGGTCTAAAATATAGTACAAATTGTGCCTAAAATAAATGGGTGTAGTGGTCCCACTATTCCAAGTAGTGCACGGTCGAAACGACCACTAAAGTGCTGCCGTGAATGGAGCTATGTAAAGTAATGCCACTGTGCAAAAAAGGCATATAATGCAAGGTGACAGTTGATGTCCTGATATAGTCAAAAATCACATAAAGTGCAAATGCGGGTATAAAGTGCATATATAAGTGCATATAGTGCAATTGAAGGTCTTTCAAAGAATTATTGTTATCAAGTCTTGTTTTCCAAATCACTGGTGAAGACAAAAATACAGTCCAACCGACCATATATTCTGTATTGAAGATAAGGTAGTCTGGTTGAGTCTCCACGTGGACAGTACAGAGGTGTACGTGAGGTCCTGGTGAACTGTCTTCACCTACGTCCTATATAGACTCCCGATTCCCAAAAAAATTTGGAGAAAAGAAGGAGAGGAGTAGAGAGGGAACAGAAAAAAGAAAAAAATAGTACAGTATTGTCTGATACAGAGTTAAGTGCCCATAGATGTCCAAACTGTGCCAAGAAACGTCATTAGGCTGGTTGGACTATGCTTACAAGTTGAGCCTGGAACCTAAGGCTCCAACATCGGTGAGTTTGTTTTGACTTTCACCTATCTTATTCCAACCATTGGTTACAAGTTGCGCTATGAGGATCTCTCTTTTTCTGTATCTGAGACGATCGAGCAAGCATTAAGGAAGGGCAGAGGCTACTCCAAGAAAACTCTAAAGAAGGGCAGAGGCTACCCTCAATTAGGTCCAAGGCATTCCACACCAGAGCCGGTACACGAGGCTCTATAAAGTGTAAGTGTTCCCTTGTCTATGGGCACTTAACTCTGTATCAGACAATACTGTACTATTTTTTCTTTTTTCTGTTCCCTCTCTACTCCTCTCCTTCTTTTCTCCCAATTTTTTTTGGGAATCGGGAGTCTATATAGGACTTAGGTGAAAACAGTGCACCAGGACCTCACGTACACCTCTGGACTGTCCACGTGGAGACTCAACCAGACTACCTTATCTTCAATACAGAATATATGGTCGGTTGGACTGTTTTTTTGTCTTCACCAGTGATTTGGAAAACAAGACTTGATAACAACAATTCTGTGAAAGACCTTCAATTGCACTATATGCACTTATATATGCACTTTATACCCGCATTTGCACTTTATGTGATTTTTGACTATATCAGGACATCAACTGTCACCTTGCATTATATGCCTTTTTTGCACAGTGGCATTACTTTACATAGCTCCATTCACGGCAGCACTTTAGTGGCCGTTTCGACCGTGCACTACTTGGAATAGTGGGACCACTACACCCATTTATTTTAGGCACAATTTGTACTATATTTTAGACCGTATATTGACCGCTCTCAAAAGAGACTGTGCCACTAGGACCCACCCTTTCTTTCCTAGTGTGCAATCATCAATCTGGAGCAAAATAAACCACGTAATCCACTCACACACATACTGCCTTCCAATGGCTCTATTGTAATGCCAGTGGGGTTTTATTCCTTTGAGGAACCCTGAAGAAAACCTCCTCTGTTTATTCCTTAAATGAGGAGAAACCTCAGCATAGCAGGAATATCACATAGCAGATGCCCATTAACATGGAAAAGAAGCACATAGTGCAACTCCGAAGAGAAATACATGCTCCAGGTATGAGTCATGCATTGACAGGAATCAGAAACCTTCCTGGATTTAGTTTCACAGTGTGTGGATTCCTTTACAGCCCAATCCACATATACTGCAAGTGCACATTTCTTAACATACTGCAATATCGTTCATAAAGATAAACTATAATAAAGTAACAATAAAAACAATCTGAAATGAATACTGTGACGCGTTTCGCCTTTTTGAGGCTTTCATGATTGGTGTGTTTCACGTACCTGTGTCCTGTATCTTATAGTCTCTGCAAAGTTCTTCATTAGATCCAATAAAGTGTCCATTTCAATCTGTTACGCATCCCTGTGAGTACAACTTCCGGAATGTAGGATCGACCCGATGAGATTGCAACACATCCGATTTCTCCTGGGTCCTCATGTGGGTGGCATCATTTTTCCTTCCGTAGCACTTGACCCTGTATGGACATTTACAATTACAAGTTTTTATAAAGCTCTAACAAGTTCCGTAGCGCTGTACAATGGGAGGCAGAATAACAAATATACATACTGGTTCAAAACAAAAACAGTAGGAGGGAGGACCCTGCTGAAGAGCTTACAATCTAAAAGGATAGGGTGACACACTAGGTGAGGGTAAATAGAGAACATGAAGTAGCGGGGTGCGTATGGGCTGTGTGGGAAGATGCAGTAGAAAATGTACAGAGGGGGATTATGAAGTGAGTCGGTAGGCTTCTCTAAAGTAACGTGTTTTCAGAGACTTCTTGAAGGACTGGAGAGACGGGGAGAGTCTGATGTTGTGTGGGAGGGAGTTCCATAGAAAGGGGGCAGCTCGGGGGAAGTCTTGAAGGCGAGCGTTGGGGGTGCGTGTACGTGAAGCTGATCCTCAGACAATCCACGATACGTCCTCAAAAGAAAAACTTGAGATCGGCATCCAATGCAAACAATTATTCCATTATAAAGAGACAAGGTGGAAAGCCTGCCCAGAGGGCAGTCTATTGTGGATATACTGCCCCTGCTCATGGATATATGCCCCAGCTCATGGATATTGCCCCAGCACGTGGATACTGCCCCAGCTCGTGGATACTGCCCCAGCTCATGGATATTGCCCCAGCTCATGGATATTGCCCCAGCACGTGGATATTGCCCCAGCACGTGGATACTGACCCAGCACGTGGATACTGCCCCAGCTCGTGGATACTGCCCCAGCTCATGGATATTGCCGCAGCACGTGGATACTGCCACAGCTCGTGGATATTGCCCCAGCTCGTGGATATTGCCGCAGCACGTGGATACTGCCCCAGCTCGTGGATATTGCCCCAGCTCGTGGATATTGCCCCAGCACGTGGATACTGCCCCAGCATGTGGACATTGCCCCAGCACGTGGATATTGCCCCAGCACGTGGATACTGGCCCAGCACGTGGATACTGCCCCAGCTCGTGGACATTGCCCCAGCTCGTGGATATTGCCCCAGCACGTGGATACTGCCCCAGCACGTGGATACTGCCCCAGCTTGTGGATATTGCCCCAGCTCTTGGATATTGCCCCAGCACGTGGATATTGCCCCAGCACGTGGATACTGCCCCAGCTCGTGGATATTGCCCCAGCTCTTGGATATTGCCCCAGCACGTGGATATTGCCCCAGCACGTGGATATACTGCCCCAGCTCATGGATATTGCCCCAGCTCTTGGATACTGCCCCAGCTCGTGGATACTGCCCCAGCACGTGGATACTGTCCCAGCTCCTGGATATTGGCCCAGCTCATGGATATTGCCCCCCAGCTCCTGGATATTGCCCCAAGCTCCTGGATATTGCCCCCCAGCTCATGGATACTGCCCCCCCAGCTTATGGATATTGGCCCCCAGCTCATGGATACTGCCCC
Organism: Leptobrachium leishanense; assembly: GCA_009667805.1. Classification (NCBI taxonomy): domain Eukaryota; kingdom Metazoa; phylum Chordata; class Amphibia; order Anura; family Megophryidae; genus Leptobrachium; species Leptobrachium leishanense. Next base: position 40,286,334 of record CM019066.1, on the reverse strand, counting down.
CCAGCTCATGGATATTGCCCCCCAGCTCATGGATACTGCCCCCCAGCTCATGGATACTGCCCCCCAGCTCATGGATATTGGCCCCTAGCTCGTGGATATTGACCCCCAGCTCATGGATATTGCCCCCCCAGCTTATGGATATTGGCCCCCAGCTCATGGATATTGACCCCCAGCTCGTGGATATTGACCCCCAGCTCATGGATACTGCCCCCGGCTCGTGGATATTGCCCCCCCAAGCTCTCATGGATATACCCCAGATCAGACCCCAGACCAGACATGGGGCGACTGTTCAAATGCTCTATCGGCATTCGGACAGCCGCCCCATGAGCTCCGCCGTCCGCGCCATACTTACCTTTCCGAGCGGCGCCGGGGAAGTGAAAGTTTCCCCGCATCCGGTCTTTGAAGGACCCAAGCCGCGGTCACGTGACCGGGGCTTGGGTCCTTCAAAGAGCGGAAGCGAAGAAACTTTCCCTTCGCCGCTCGGGGGACGGGTTGGATGCACACAGCAGCCGGGTAGAGGCTGTGCTCGCAGCCTCTACCCGGCTGCCGCGCGCATCCAACCCCCGAGCGGCGGAGGGAACTTTCCCTTCGCCGCTCGGGGGTTGGATGCGCGCGGCAGCCGGGTAGAGGCTGCGAGCGCAGCCTCTACCCGGCTGCTGTGTGCATCTTGTAACCGCCGCGGCGAGCCGGCAGCCGGCTCGTGCCGCGGCGGTTGCATGCGCGCGCAACCAACCGCCGCTGGTTGCACGCGCATGCACAGAGTAAGGCTTGGCAACGGACACGCCAAGCCTTACTCAATTATAGTGTAGATTGATATAAAACAAGGAATTCATGGAGCTATCCGGTAACGTGTCTGTCCTAAAAGTAGAGCTCTTAAACCAAACAGGTGTATGGAATACGGTGATCTCTATATTAGAAGACCATGACTCTCATTTAATTAACACCTTCACTACCAAGATCGAGATATCTTGGGCTTCAAAGGCACCATCCGATGCCCGATATGCTGTACATATAGGCCCATATTACATTGATCACGCTAGAACGGGACGCTAAGATGGATAAAGTGCGCCTGCAGGTTTCTCCTTAGTGTCCCCGTTTTAGCGTGATATTACTATAAATATAGAACAGAATAAAAATTGGAAATATAAAACGAAAAAAAGGTTGTTACGCTTATTCTTGTGCTTATATTAAAATTTAGTGCATAAAATTCAGAATATCACTGGGCCCTCTGGTGGTAAAGTGCAATCGTGCAGAGTTAAATAAATGGAATGTAATCCAAGAGTCACAGTATCGTATAGTTTGTAATAACATAGGGCCCTCTAGTGGCTAAAGTGCAAACGTGCAGAGTTGCATAAATGTATTCTAGATGTCACAAATTCAGCAAATACATGCATATACTGTATAAGTGTATTTGGAACCTCAAAAAAAGTGACATAAGATTTTTTTTTTTGAATGGTTATATTCACGTGTCACAGTCTTAAGGGTCTGGATGATTTAAATAGGAAATAATAGTTCAAAGGGTCAGTCCTCAGGGTATGGGGGACCTTGAAATGGTCCTCGCAGGTCCTCTGTGTTATTAATAAGATTCCTTAGATCTGCTTGTAGTTAAAGCATTTCAAAATGGGCAATCCTGGAGCATTGTGGTCCTCTTTCCCTCAAAGAGAAAAAGATAGGTGCATCGTGCCTGTATACAAAAATGTAAATAGCCAATATAAATCTGGAATGCCAACTCACGTGATTTGGAGCCTGTGTTATATATGGCTCACTACTCAGGCTTCTGGGTCCATAAGGGTGACCTCTTTCCCCCTCTTTGGTCTACCGTCTGCCCCTGTGGTATGCTGCAACCTTCTGGCTCCTCCGGTTCCCTCCTGAAAGGATTCCCTTACCGTTCGGGGTTTTCACCTGAGATTCGCCGATAGAGCACACATACTCGACAGGTCTTGGGGTCAGAATTAAAGGGGTTTATTTGTGCCATACAAGGTATAAAACAAAATTTAAAACAGGATGATAAAACAAAGAACGGGGTCTCTGAGACGCGTTTCGCCGGCTCCTGCCAGCCTCTTCAGTCAGATGACCCCCAATGAGAAGCTGCGTCTTTTTTATACAGTGTACAGTGGTCTATGCGCTGATAGGTTCCTTTACTTTCTGTTCTTCCTGCGCTTGCGCCGTGTCTTCTGGCCAGGCGCATGCGTGTAATAGATCAACCGGTCCGGTTCTGCAAGTCTCCTGTTACGTGCGGTGGGGTAAAAGTGACCACTTACAGTCCGGAGTCCGCAATGGGAATCAAAGCAATTGTTTTATAACTTATGCAGACTCCCAATACAGTGTACATTTAGCCCTAATTCAATTCAAATATAGTAAGAGTCTTTAATACATAAATTAACTCAATATGAATTAATATTACTTAAAACCAATTTATTAATCATAAAAAGTATATAAGATAGAATCTAAAATATAAAACGTGTTTAAGAGCAGATAAGAATACACAATATATTTATATACAGTCAGGTCCAGAAATATTGGGACATCGACACAATTCTAACATCTTTGGCTCTATACACCACCACAATGGAGTTGGAATGAAACAAACACAATGTGCTTTAACTGCAGACTGTCAGCTTTAATTTGAGGGTATGTACATCCAACTCAGGAGAACGGTGTAGGACTTACAGCAGTTTGCAGATGTGCCTCCCACTTGTTAAGGGACCAAAGGTAATGGGACAATTGGCTTCTCAGCTATTCCATGGCCAGATGTGTGATATTCCCTCATTACCCCAATTACAATGTGCAGATAAAAGGCCCAGAGTCCATTTCAAGTGCGCTATTTGCATTTGGAATCTGTTGCTGTCAACTCTCAAGATTAGATCCAAAGAGCTGTCACTATCAGTGAAGCAAGCCATCATTAGGCTGAAGAAACAAAACAAACCCATCAGAGAGATAGCAAGAACATTAGGCGTGGCCAAAAGAAGTGTTTGGAACATTCTCAAAAAGAAGGAACGCACCGGTGAGCTCAGCAACACCAAAAGACCTGGGAGACCACGGAAAACAACTGTGGTGGATGACCAAAGAATTCTTTCCCTGGTGAAGAAAACACCCTTCATAACAGTTGGCCAGATCAAGAACACTCTCCAGGAGGTAGGTGTATGTGTGTCAAAGTCAACAATCAAGAGAAGACTTCACCAGAGTGAATACAGAGGGTTCACCACAAGATGTAAACCATTAGTGAGCCTCAAAAACAGGAAGGCCAGATTAGAGTTTGCCAAACAACACCTAACAAAGCCTTCACAGTTCTGGAACAACTTGTACCAGATTGATGGGAAGAGAAGAGTATGGAGAAGGAAAGGAACTGCTCATGATCCTAAGCATACCACCTCATCAGTGAAGCATGGTGGTGGTAGTGTCATGGCGTGGGCATGAATGGCTGCCAATGGAACTGGTTCCTTTTGTATTTATTGATGATGTGACGGCTGACAAATGCAGCAGGATGAATTCTGAAGTGTTTCGGGCAATATTATCTGCTCACATTCAGCCAAATGCTGCAGAACTCATTGGACGGTGCTTCACAGTGCAGATGGACAATGACCCAAAACACACTGCAAAAGCAACCAAAGAGTTTTTGAAGGGACAGAAGTGGAATGTTATGCAATGGCCAAGTCAATCACCTGACCTGAATCCCATTGAGCATGCATTTCACTTGCTGAAGACAAAACTGAAGGGAAAATGCCCCAAGAACAAGCAGGAACTGAAGACAGTTGCAGTAGAGGCCTGGCAGAGCATCACCAGGGATGAAACCCAGCGTCTGGTGATGTCTATGCGTTCCAGACTTCAGGCTGTGATTGACTGCAAAGGATTTGCAACCAAGTATTAAGAAGGGAAAGTTTGATTTATGATTATTATTCTGTCCCATTACCTTTGGTCCCTTAACAAGTGAGAGGCACATCTGCAAACTGCTGTAAGTCCTACACCGTTCATCTGAGGTGTATGCACATACCCTCAAATTAAAGCTGACAGTCTGCAGTTAAAGCACTTTGTGTTTGTTTCATTCCAACTCCATTGTGGTGGTGTATAGAGCCAAAGATGTTAGAATTGTGTCGATGTTCCAATAGTTCTGGACCTGACTGTATATATCGTTTACCTTCAATTATTGTGTGACTCCTATCCGGGGTCAGTTATTGTAAGGTAAATCAATATTATACTTAAAATATTAGGTGGAAGTTTTATACTAGATGGAAATTTTATATTGAGCGCCAGGTATTTCTTCTTTACCAGGGGAAGAAAAGGAGACTCTGTTTCTTTATAGGAGTAAAGGATGGTCAATAAGATGATTGGGAGGGGATAACGAGCTGGGCATAGGACCTTGTAAGGATGGGAAGGGGAGTAAGTGACCCAGGTATAAGCCTACCTATTGTTGGTGGATATAATAGAATAGGAGTGGAGGAAACTGGCTAAGAAGGATATAGTATGGCTGATGTTACATAGGGGTGAGGGTTTAATTGGTTATATATAAACAGTATCTTTAGAGAAAGGGACAGAGCTCAAAGTCCATATTTAATCCAATAGGGTGTAGAGTGCCAAACTCATATATCATTTTGGTCTCTTCTTGCCCTAATATATTAATCATATCACTACCTTGTCTTCTACGGTTGACTTTTTTAGGGCTACAAATTGTAAACCCATAGGGTTACAATTGTGCTCATTCTTAAAATGAAGGGGAACACTATGTGTGTCCATCCCCTTTTCTATATTGCGATTGTGTTCCCTAATTCTTACACCTAGGGCTCTTTTGGTTCTGCCTATATATCTCTTTCCGCAGGGATATATGATTAAATAAATAACATACGTGGAGAAGCAGGTAAGGACATTCTTAATTTTCCATTTTCCCTTTGAGTTGTCTATTTCGGTTACATGTCTTTTTGTATTTCCACTGCTAAACCCTCACCCTCTATGTAACATCAGCCATACTATATCCTTTTTAGCCAGTTTCCTCCACTCCTATTCTATTATATCCACCAACAATAGGTAGACTTATACCTGGGTTACTTACTCCCCTTCCCATCCTTACAAGGTCCTATGCCCAGCTCGTTATCCTCTCCCAATCATCTTATTGACCATCCTTTACTCCTATAAAAAAACAGAATATAACCATTCAAAAAAAAATTTCTTATATCACTTTTTTGGGGTTCCAAATACACTAATATATGCACATATTTGCTGAATTTGTGACACCTAGAATATATTTATTCAACCCTGCACGATTGCACTTTACCACCAGAGGGCCCAGTGATATTATGAATTTTATGCACTATTTTTAATATAAGCACAAGAATAAGCGTAACAACCTTTTTCAGTTTTAAATTTCCAATTTTTGTTGTTCTATATTTATATCCTTTCGCACTTTACTATAAAGGTTAAGCAAAAATAAGCTTAAATAAGCAGAATACACATTCCAATTATTGCATTGGACTATACATTTCTAAACAATCTGTAGAATATCGGATATACGAGACAGGAATTATTTTGAAGAACCAGTGACCAGGTAGCGCCTTACAGGGGACACCACCCAATCTCTCTAGATAGACCCCAGCATTTGTTCCCCTGGTGGGCAGCTCGCCTAAATCACGCCCAGTAATAAGATCTAGGGCACCGTCAAAGGGGATACAACTTCTTCATACTGTCCATCCTTTAGACACAAGCCTCGTAAATCCGGCCACCTTGTTATTCGTATTTTTTGATATTGTTATTTGTTACCTTTGCAGTTAACTGAAAATACTATGAAAAACATTAAATAAAAGAAAGTATTCACAGAATATTCAGAATAACTCTGTGTCTTTCCCCAGCAAGGAAAGTCAAAAAGAAATGGAAAATAAGCATCAGGGTCTGTGTCTCAGAAAACGGATTATAGAAATTTATAAGTTATATTTTATCGGTTTCTTAATTAAATGGAATATCTGCACTAATAGTGACTCGAATGTGACACACACACACACTGAATATCTGACACAAATTTACATCCATTCCCCTATGCCGCATGAGGTATCAGTATGTAATCTCATAATAATGTACATTTATTCCCATGATGCATTATATGTGCCGGGTATCAGAGTGTGACACATAATATAATGTCCATTAAATCTCCAAATCCCACAACACCATTTAATTTCTTCGGAATCATAAATTTAGATTCACTTTTTTAACTGTAAGACTTTTTTTATTAATGTTGCTCTTTTTATATAATTCCTTCAGTTAATACACACATAGGGAGTTTTAATTGTTTTCTTTACTTACCATGTCATTAATTGATTTGTGAAAGCAGCGCAGAATCTCGGCGTGACGTGCCCAGCTGTCATTTATTATGCTGCATTAATGTACCTCACCTGTCCTGTTCCCCATCAATCTCTTTAACCTGGATGGGTTTTTACTCTGGAAATATTCCTCTGCTTTTATAAATAAAATAGCACTTGTGTCTTTAATGAATTAAACAGAATAAATGATGAGCTGGAGGATTCCCATTATAACCATCCAATATGTCACCTGAAAGCACGCGTGTGAGAAATTAACCTTTAAATATATTCCATATAAAGCCTCCTCAACTCCCCGATCGGCCAAAGAATCCCCAGTCGGGTTCTACAGATATAGATCAAGGAGCTGCTGTTACTTCAGAGACCTCATTAATTACATCAGGGGTTTATTAACGCAGATAATGTTTTCATTGCTCTGATGTTTGCAGACCTCAACAAGGAAAAAGTGCAATTAAATAATTAAAAGTCTGATTATTAATATTGGATCTATAATTAATAATATAGTTTTTAATCCAGTAATAATTTGATTTCTTTTTTTACCTTCATACATATTGGTTCCAATAATGGCATGAGAGGATAAAGAAAGGCATTGTTGGGGTTTAAGAAAGGCAGAGGGGGTTAGGCTTGTGCACCGATTTTTTTTCGGTTTGATTCGGTTCGTTTTTTCGTATTTTTAAACTTTTCGATTCGGCTCGTTTCGACCGATTTCTGTTTCGATTCGGTTCGGCTAGACTCATTTTTCGTGTACATATTTTTTCGGAATATCGACTGTTTTTCGTATTTCGTGTCACTTTGCTCGTTTTTTGTATCGACTTTTCGTAACTTCGGAAATTTTAGTTTTTCGGAACGTCTGTTCTCCTCGTTTCAAAGCAATAAATTTCGATTTGACACATTTCAAGTCCATTCGAAAATTCCGAAAATATTTCGTTTCGGCTCGGAAAACTTTTTGGATCTGACATTTTCGGATCTAAAAATTTTCGGAAATTTGGCCGCATCCGAAAATACGAATCGGGAAATTTCGTGAAAAAAATTCCGAAACCCGAAACGCACATCCCTAGAGGGGGTTAAGGAAAGACATGGGGTTAAAAAGAGGCATAGTAAGGATAAAGAAAGATGTGTGGGTTAAAATAAGGCATTAGTGTTAAATTAAGGCAAATTGGGTTAAATTGAGGCATGAGGGGTTAAATTGAGGCATGGGAGGTGTGGGAGAGTTTATTTAATAAGAAATTATACGAGATATTAAACAATAATAAAACTATCTCACCCCTATTTCTCAGAAAGTCTCCTGAGTTTGTTTTCAATTGTCTGTATTGTTTACAAAAATATAACCGCAACCAAACTAGATAAAAATATTTATATTTATTACGTATACAAAATGATTTATTCTCACAATAAAAATCAAGGATTTATAAACACAACAATCATCAGCACATAGAATCCTCTAGCTTTTAATTAGAACAAACTAGTAACTACATAAATGGTTAGTACAATTTGCTTTATCTCAAATTAGTAACTAAACATAAATGGTTAATAAATGTTTCTGGAAAGAAAACATGTGATTCCCAGCAAACAAATATTCAAACTAAGCTAGAATCTTGTATATATATATATATATATATATATATATATATATATATAATATATATATATATATATATATATATACATACATATATGTATTACACATATATATATATGCTCGTTTCTATGTGTTCCATGTACAACAAAAATGAGGTTTTTGTTTGTTTCAATGGCCATTGCAACGTAAGCCCACTCGCCACTTCAAGGCACCTCTTTAGAGTGGGTACCTAACAATTGTAACCAAAAGGCCGCTCTACTGAGCAGCTCCAAGCCCCTCCAGCTGCTTTTCAGCCAAGGAGAGGCAAAGATGGTGGGTTTTATTTATACACGCACCAAACACTTCCCATTTGGGATCAAAAACAAAAACATGGAAAGAAGAACAGCTGCAGAACGACGGACTGGTGTTACAAGCATGATATACATAAATACGTGAGTACGGGCGCGACGCCATTTTTTCTGTATTTATGTATATCATGCTTGTAACACCAGTCCGTCGTTCTGCAGCTGTTCCTCTTTCCATGCTTTTGTTTTTGATCCCAAATGGGAAGTGTTTGGTGCGTGTATAAATAAAACCCACCATCTTTGCCTCTCCTTGGCTGAAAAGCAGCTGGAGGGGCTTGGAGCTGCTCAGTAGAGCGGCCTTTTGGTTACAATTGTTAGGTACCCACTCTAAAGAGGTGCCTTGAAGTGGCGAGTGGGCTTACGTTGCAATGGCCATTGAAACAAACAAAAACCTCATTTTTGTTGTACATGGAACACATAGAAACGAGCGCAGATGACACTCTTTTTCCTTGTTATGTTTTATACATTGACTGGGCTGTTACTCCTGGCAGTTGCTGCCGCTCTGGTGAGTATGGGCGCGACGCCATTTTTTCTTTATTTATGTATATCATGCTTGTAACACCAGTCCGTCGTTCTGCAGCTGTTCCTCTTTCCATGTTTTTGTTTTTGATCCCAAATGGGAAGTGTTTGGTGCGTGTATAAATAAAACCCACCATCTTTGCCTCTCCTTGGCTGAAAAGCAGCTGGAGGGGCTTGGAGCTGCTCAGTAGAGCGGCCTTTTGGTTACAATTGTTAGGTACCCACTCTAAAGAGGTGCCTTGAAGTGGCGAGTGGGCTTACGTTGCAATGGCCATTGAAACAAACAAAAACCTCATTTTTGTTGTACATGGAACACATAGAAACGAGCGCAGATGACACTCTTTTTCCTTGTTATGTTTTATACATTGACTGGGCTGTTACTCCTGGCAGTTGCTGCCGCTCCGGTGAGTATGGGCGCGACGCCATTTTTTCTGTATTTATGTATATCATGCTTGTAACACCAGTCCATCGTTCTGCAGCTGTTCCTCTTTCCATGTTTTTGTTTTTGATCCCAAATGGGAAGTGTTTGGTGCGTGTATAAATAAAACCCACCATCTTTGCCTCTCCTTGGCTGAAAAGCAGCTGGAGGGGCTTGGAGCTGCTCAGTAGAGCGGCCTTTTGGTTACAATTGTTAGGTACCCACTCTAAAGAGGTGCCTTGAAGTGGCGAGTGGGCTTACGTTGCAATGGCCATTGAAACAAACAAAAACCTCATTTTTGTTGTACATGGAACACATAGAAACGAGCGCAGATGACACTCTTTTTCCTTGTTATGTTTTATACATTGACTGGGCTGTTACTCCTGGCAGTTGCTGCCGCTCCGGTGAGTATGGGCGCGATGCCATTTTTTCTGTATTTATGTATATCATGCTTGTAACACCAGTCCGTCGTTCTGCAGCTGTTCCTCTTTCCATGTTTTTGTTTTTGATCCCAAATGGGAAGTGTTTGGTGCGTATATAAATAAAACCCACCATCTTTGCCTCTCCTTGGCTGAAAAGCAGCTGGAGGGGCTTGGAGCTGCTCAGTAGAGTGGCCTTTTGGTTACAATTGTTAGGTACCCACTCTAAAGAGGTGCCTTGAAGTGGCGAGTGGGCTTACGTTGCAATGGCCATTGAAACAAACAAAAACCTCATTTTTGTTGTACATGGAACACATAGAAACGAGCGCAGATGACACTCTTTTTCCTTGTTATGTTTTATACATTGACTGGGCTGTTACTCCTGGCAGTTGCTGCCGCTCCGGTGAGTATGGGCGTGACGCCATTTTTTCTGTATTTATGTATATCATGCTTGTAACACCAGTCCGTCGTTCTGCAGCTGTTCCTCTTTCCATGTTTTTGTTTTTGATCCCAAATGGGAAGTGTTTGGTGCGTGTATAAATAAAACCCACCATCTTTGCCTCTCCTTGGCTGAAAAGCAGCTGGAGGGGCTTGGAGCTGCTCAGTAGAGCGGCCTTTTGGTTACAATTGTTAGGTACCCACTCTAAAGAGGTGCCTTGAAGTGGCGAGTGGGCTTACGTTGCAATGGCCATTGAAACAAACAAAAACCTCATTTTTGTTGTACATGGAACACATAGAAACGAGCGCAGATGACACTCTTTTTCCTTGTTATGTTTTATACATTGACTGGGCTGTTACTCCTGGCAGTTGCTGCCGCTCCGGTGAGTATGGGCGCGACGCCATTTTTTCTGTATTTACATATATATATATATATCTGTGGTACCTGGATCAACAAAAAGATGAAGCTATCACTTATTCTATTTAGAATGATAAGTAATAAAAACTTATTTAGTGAATCCTCCCCTAATAACAAGAATTAAACTTCTAATCTTAAACATTTTAAATTGTAGATTATAAAATCCCTCCTTAGTAATTCAATCACAATTGCTCTTCCAGTTTTAATATATATATATATATGTATATATTGCAACAAATTATTTAGGATAAACGAGTATCCAGTTATCAGACTCTCCTTATCATATTTCTATACTGCAGGTTAGAAATATTTCAAAGATTCTTATCTAGCGACATCTGAGATAAATCTCAGTCTATAGCCATTGCAATATACACACTTATATATATAATATCCATTATTGCTGTGTTACCAAGCACAGATAGGATTGAAAAGATCTTGAAACAGGTACAGTATGAAAGCAATGTAAGTGGAATTAATTTAAATATATATATATATATATATATATATATATATATATTTAAATTAATTCCACTTACATTGCTTTCATACTGTACCTGTTTCAAGATCTTTTCAATCCTATCTGTGCTTGGTAACACAGCAATAATGGATGTAATGAGTGAATTGGAGAGTGCGTGAGAATTGGTGATAATATTATAAGATGTTATAAGTTTCTTTGTGTCTGTGTCTCTCCATGAGCATGACTCTCTCTTTCTCTTTGTTCATGATATGCGTGAGAGAGAGTGAGTGAGTGCGTGAGAGGAAGAATGAGATGCATGAGAGGGAGAAATGAAACTTGAATGTCTTGAGAGAAAGAAGTGAAACTGAAGTGTCTTGAGGGGAAGAAGTGAATTCTGAAGTGAATCTGCTCTCCGTGATTACACAGATATAGGGTATTTTACATCACTTATCACATGCTTCTAATTAGCATAAACATATATACCCAATGATATTCAATGATAACTGTTGACTCATAATGTTTTTCCAGACTTTATGTCTGTACTTTCACTTTTAAATTTAATACTTCTCTACCCTGCTTATTTCAAGATTTGTCTTCTCAGTTTAATCTGATCTGTTAAAATGTAAATCATTTACTTTTACTTTTAAACTACTTATATTTCTTAATCTTCAGCAAATATACCAACATAGCACTACTACAAAATATTGGAGCATCTATTATCTTGCTATTAATGTATATATATTGAATACATAATACCTAGGTGAATTATATATTTGCAAAATAGATGTGTGCTCTTAAAACTTAAAAAATATATATATTTTATTCAAATATATCTTATCGAAACAGGCACTATAAATTTCTCTTTGGACATGTCTAGCCTTTATCTATAACATATATCAAATGGAACGGCGTCTATTTATAGCGTCTTCATGCCTGGCCTGCACGATTATTTTCATATTTAAAACACACACATAACTCTTTTATTCCTCTCTAATGGTTTTAAACTCTTTATGCACTCCGGGTTTTTTTTCAAAGTAGGTGAAGGGTAATTCAAGAGAAAAAAATGTTTTATAAGAAAATAAAATGGATGAATGAATATTACACAAAATGGCTACAGGATCCATTTTGTTTTCCTATGAAAATACCCGACGGTGGTTAAAGAGGTCCAGGGGGTTAAAGCTTGAGGGAGTTACAGAAAGGCTTGAGGGACAAAAGAGAGGCATGAGGGGGTTAAATAAAGCCTCCCCATCCAGTCCCCATATGTGGGCATAATTTTCATTATTTCCATTTATATGGTGCCAAGAGTCTCTGCGGTGCTTTCCAATAAAGATTGGGGGAATTAATACCAACTTGGGAACCAGAGACAAGAGGTGCAGCTGGCCCTGCTCACAGGAGCTTACAATCTAAAGTGGTTGGGGTAGAAAAAAGATGAGTTACCAGTTCCTATAAAATTCTCTGCATGAGCGTCGGAGACTGAGGAGTCTGTGGAGCTGAATAGATGCCAGACAGAATGATTACAATCCAGAAGTATCCTGTATGGTCTGGAACAGCAGGTGGTTTTTGGGTGGGGGTGTGGTGACACCATGAGTTACTGCGCCGGATGACACCACAACTAGTGACGCCACTGCCAGACGATATGTAAGCGTTAGCACCAGGCTTGCACATGCCTCCAGTAATTAGCGCTAGCACTTTGTAATATTATTATTATTATTATTATTATTATTTTATAAAGCGCCAGCATATTCCGCAGCGCTGTACAATAAGCACAGTACAGACAGGGTTACAATACATTGAACAACATTTGACAAACAGTACAGGAGGAGATGAGGGCCCTATTCCCGTAGGAACTCACAATCTAGGACGGTTGGGGTTGGAAACAGGAGGAGAGGACTGTAAGGTGAGAGTGATTGATGGTTGCGTCAGTGAGTTGGGTGGTAGGCTTCCCTAAATAGGAATGTTTTCAGGGAGCGTTTGAAGGAAGAGAAGTTAGGGGAAAGTCTGACAGCACGAGGGAGAGCGTTCCAGAGAGTGGGGGCTGCGCGTGAGAAATCCTGCAGTCTATCATGGGAAGAGGTGATGCGGGGAGAAGCTAGGCGCAGGTCACTGTTTGACCTTAGGGAGCGGGCTGGGGTGTATTTGGTGATTAGTGAGGACAGGTAGTGGGGCGCTGAGTTAGTGAGGGTTTTGTAGGTAAGGATAAGGATTTTGAACTTAATTCTGCAGTGGATGGGGAGCCAGTGAAGGGACTCGCAGAGGGGAGCGGCAGAGACAGAGCAGCGGGTGAGGTGAATTAGCCTGGCGGAGGCGTTCAGGATGGATTGTAGGGGGAGAGGTGGGACAGAGGGAGGCCAGATAAGAGATTATTGCAATAGTCGAGTCGGGAGATTACCAGGGCGTGTATGAGTTGTTTTGTGGTGACAGCGGTAAGAAATGGCCGAATTCTGGAAATATTACGCAGTTGGTATCGGCAGGAGGAGGAAAGAGACTTTATGTGGGGGATGAAGGAAAGAGCAGAGTCCAGTGTAACTCCAAGACAGCGAACTTGGTTTGATGGGGAGATGGTGATACCCTCCACCGTGATAGAGAAGTCAGGAGGTGGGGAGGCATTAGAGGGAGGAATAAGTAGGAGCTCAGTCTTTGACATGTTGATCTTTAGGTGGTGGGAGGTCATCCAGGAGGAGATGCCAGATAAACAGTCACTGACTTTTGAAAGGACAGGGGGAGAGAGATCAGGGGTAGAGAGGTAGATCTGAGTGTCATCAGCGTAGAGGTGGTAATTAAAGCCAAAGCTGTTGATGATTTTGCCCAGGGAGGAGGTGTAGATGGAAAAGAGCAGAGGACCAAGGACAGAGCCTTGAGGTACACCAACAGATAGAGGCAATGAAGAGGAGGAGTTACCAGCAAAGGACACACAGAAGGACCTGTTGGATAAATAGGAGTCAACCCAAGCAAGTGCAGTGTCACCGAGACCCAGAGAGTTGAGGGTCTGTAGAAGGAGGGGGTGGTCAACAGTGTGAAAAGCAGCCGAGAGGTCAAGCAGGATGAGAATAGAATAGTGGCCGTGTTTTTTAGCAGTTAGGAGGTCGTTGGTGACTTTGGTGAGGGCAGTTTCAGTTGAGTGTAGCGGACGGAAGCCAGATTGCAGGGGGTCAAGTAGGGAATTGGAGGACAGGAAGAGGGAGAGGTGGTTGAAGACTAGTTTTTCTAAGAGCTTTGATGTGAAGGGAAGCAGGGATACAGGGCGGTAGTTGGATGGAGAGTTGGTGTCTAGGGATGGTTTCTTTAGTAAAGGGGTAACTAGCGCGTGTTTGAAGGCGGATGGAAAGGAGCCAGTGGAGAGAGATAGGTTGAAGATGTGTGTGAGAGCAGGGGTGAGGGAGGAGGAGAGGGGAGGAATTAGATGTGAGGGAATGGGGTCGAGCGGGCACGTGGTGAGATGTGAGGAGGACAATAAGGAATTGACTTCCTCCTCAGTGGTTGGGAGGAAGCGGCAGAGGGTGGCAGAGGGGACCTGTGGGAGTGGAGGTGGCAGATAACTATCTTGTGTTGGGATGTTGCTTCTGATAGTTAGAGTTTTACTGAGGAAGTAGTCTGCCAGGTCTTGAGCGCTGAAGGCAGCTGAGGGGGGAGGTGCAGGTGGGTGGAGGAGGGTGTTGAAGGTGGACCAGAGCCGTTTAGGTTGGAGGACAGCGTAGATATAAGAGATGAGAAGAAGGATTGTTTGGCCAAGTGGAGGGCAGAGGTGTATGACCGGAGAATAAACTTGAAGTGAACAAAATCAGCTTCAGAGCGGGATTTCCTCCAGGCACGCTCTGCAGTGCGGGAGCATCTTTGCAGGTAGCGAGTTTGGAGGGTGTGCCAGGGCTGAAGCTGGCGGCGTGGGGCCTTGCAGAGTCGAAGAGGAGCAAGAGTGTCTAGAGCAGAGATAAGCGTAGTGTTGTAGTGATTAGTGGCAGCATCAGGGCAGGTGAAGGATGAGGTATGAGGGAGGTGGTGAAGTAGGTTGGAGAATTGATGGGGGTCCACAGCATGTAGATTTCTGCGAGTGTGTGTGCGGGGTGGGGGAGCAGGGTGTTTAGGAAGTCCAGATAGGTTGAAAGAGAGAAGGTGGTGGTCAGAGATGGGGAAAGGGCGACATTTGAACTCAGAAATGGAGCAGAGGTTGGAAAAGACCAGGTCAATAACGTGACCATCGCGGTGGGTAGGGAGGAGGGAGGATTGTGTGAGTCCAAGGGAGGACATGAGTGAAAGAAGTTTGGAGGCAGCAGGAGCGGAAGGATCATCAATGGAATGTTGAAGTCCCCGAGAATTAGGCATGGAAGATTAGAAGACAGGAAGTGAGAAAGCCAGGTAGCAAAGTGGTCAAAGAACTGGGAGGTTGGTCCCGTGGGCGGTAGATGACTGCCACCCTGAGAGCCAGAGGAGAGAACAGGCGGATGCAGTGTGTCTCGAAGGAGGAGAAGGAGAGGGATGGGGGTGGAGGGAGATGCTGGTAGGTGCAGGTGGGAGAGAGCAGGAGCCCGACCCCGCCACCATTTCTCTCACCCGGTCTGGGGGTATGGCTCAAGTGTAGACCGCCATGTGAGAGAGCAGCAACGGAGGCCGTGTCAGAGGGAGTTAGCCAGGTTTCAGTTAAAGCTAGGAGGTTGAAGGAGTTTGAAAGGAAGAGGTCATGGACGGCTGTGAGTTTGTTGCGCACAGAGCGAGCGTTCCAGAGAGGCGCAGGAAAAGAGGACAGGCGCTGAGGGATGATGGGAATGAGGTTGCTGGGCTTGCAGGGAGGTGATTTATGTGCGATGGAGATAGGATGAGAGGGAAGTATTGGATGTGTTGTGGGGCCAGGGTTAGGGGATATGTCACCTGAATAGAGTAACAGCAGGAGGGTGAGAAAGAGAAGGTGGGAATGGGATTTGTGGGAGTGATTGGCAGCACGAGAGATAGAGGGAGACCATGTTCTGAGGAAACAAAGGAGCTCATGCGAGGCATCATGGTGGGACGAGAGGAGGGAGGGAGAGATGCAGATAGTGTAGGGGTCGGTGGTAGAGGGGCAGGAGTTCCATTTAAGGAGAAAGGTAGAAGTAAAGAGGAGAAGCGTGAGAGAAAGCATGATATAGACTTGCGTTTACCCAGAGTAAAATTGGGCCTTGCAGTTCCTTCCTCCAGTCCCGCAACTCCAGGAATCAACTCTAAGCGTCCACTTAAGACTGTCACTTGTGAATGTCACAAGAGCCTGGCTCAAATGGAGCCAGTCTGAGTGGTTATATAGGGCAGTCTGATTGCAATCAGGCAGTTAAAAAGTCAACAGCTGAAGCTGGATGGGCTGTGTCAATAGGGCAGGAGATTCACATGCTAATTAGCAAAGCAAATGGTGGAGAAAACAAAAATAAATAAAAAACAGAAAAAAAAACCAAGGAAACGTTATAATGTGGGTGTCTGTGGATGATGGGTGATAATGCCTACCAGCAAAAGTATGCAGGGGTTCAGTTGAGCTGTGGGTGTCTGGATGATGGGTGATAATGCCTACCAGCAAAAGTATGCAGGGGTTCAGTTGAGCTGTGGGTGTCTGGATGATGGGTGATAATGCCTATAGGGCAAAAGTATACAGGGGTTCAGTTGAGCTGTGGGTGTCTGGATGATGGGTGATAATGCCTACCAGCAAAAGTATGCAGGGGTTCAGTTGAGCTGTGGGTGTCTGGATGATGGGTGATAATGCCTACCAGCAAAAGTATGCAGGGGTTCAGTTGAGCTGTGGGTGTCTGGATGATGGGTGATAATGCCTACCTGTGGAGAGAGGAGACACAGGAATTAGGGATCGTGATGGCGTAGGGGGATCTTGGATAAAATTCCAGGAATCAACTCTAAGCGTCCACTTAAGACTGTCACTTGTGAATACCTCACATCGAAACGCTAATGTACGTTTGTCCTGCCCATGTTAAGTATAGGATGCACAAAATAGAGGAAGCTCGCGGAAGCTCACTCAAAAACCGATGCGCAATCGGATTACTAATGGGGGTAGCATCAGGAATGTAATATGGGGGCATGCGCTGAACACACTTATCCTGGCGCTAACGCTTCAATGTGCTAACGTTAGCGTCAACTAGGAAACAGAGCCTTTAACCTTCTGTGACTTTAGCCCCTTCACTGCTGATGACGTGTGGGACACGTCCTCATTGATGCACGTTACATGCTGAGGACGTGCCCCACACGTCATCAGCTGTGTGGGACCCCCGGCGGAGATACTCACCTCTCTGTCCGGGGTCCCACGGCGTTCTGACTTCAGCGTCCTCAGACGCTGAAGTCAAGATCCTCCCCATGTAAATGGCATCATCGCGCCATGCGCGATGACGTCATTCCCAGGCGACCCCCCGGCAATGCTGGGAGATAGCCTGGAAGGAAGGGGGGGATCCGTTCGGATCCCTCTCCCTCCCGATCGGGAAGGAGCAGCGCCAAAAGCCAGTCACCGCTTAAAAGGGGAGAGTCTCCCCTTTTAAGCGGTGCCTGGCTTTAACCCCTCAAGCGCCAAGTCACACTTCAGCGCCTTGCGGCGCCGAAGTGCGGCCTAGCTCCGGTGGGGGCTCCAGCTTGGATGGCGGCTCCACCCCCGGGTCCCCCCTCGCTGCCCAACATCATCATGCATAGCGTGATGATGTCAGATAGCCAGGGAACCCCTGGCTGCCTGGGGATTTCCCAAGGAAATCCCCTGGTGGAGATAGGGGGTTCCTATGAACCCCGATATCTCCAGAACCGTGGCAGCTAGAGGGTCATGGAGGGTGGCATTTGAAAGGCCTGAGCTTGGCCTTTCGAATGATATCCAACATGACTAGGTAGAAAAGTAAAAATAAATATTAAAAAAAATAATAAAAATAATAAATTAATTTAAGAAAAAACAAAAAAAAAAACATGGTTTTTTTTGTGTGTTGTTTTTAATAATGCAGCAATACTGTTCACATTTCAATTAT
The DNA here is from genome assembly GCA_009667805.1 of Leptobrachium leishanense. Lineage (NCBI taxonomy): Eukaryota > Metazoa > Chordata > Amphibia > Anura > Megophryidae > Leptobrachium > Leptobrachium leishanense. The sequence continues at coordinate 40,268,484 of CM019066.1, read as the reverse complement.
AATGTGAACAATGATGCTGCACTAATGATTTTTTTTCTATGGGGTGTGTTTGCTAAAAATCACATAATTCCCCCCACAAAATGTAACAAGTCCCCATTTCTAATTTTTGTACAAGCGCACCCCATAGAAAACATAACCGCCAACGCTCATGTGATAAAATGTGAAAAAAAAACACTTTACACGCTGCAGATGATTAAAAATTCAATTTTTATTGCATTTTTTGTCATAATATACAGGTAGGACATGATGTATACATATAAAAATGATATATTATGAATCGGCAGAGTCTGCCGGAAAGAACAATATATAATATGTCTGGGTCATTTAATAAAATGTGGCTTCAAATAGCGTTTAACCCTTTCGCTGCTGAGGCTTTTCCCGCCCCTGTGCTGAGGTCATTTTTTACCTGTTTTGCGCATCATGTTTAACCTGTTTTGAAGGCTTATTTTAGTATATGACATCGACATATTATATATCGTTCTTTCCGTCAGACTCGGTAGATTCATAATATGTCATTATTATATGTATACGTTGTCATGTTTGTATATTATAACAAAAATGCAATAAAATATGTATTTTCAATAATTTACAGCGTGTAAAGTGTTTTTTTCCACATTTTAACATGCGAGCAATTGCGGTTATATTTTGTATGGGGTGCGCTTGTTAAAAAAATAGAGATGGGGTCTCGTTACATTTTTTTTTGGGGAAAATGACACCATTTTTAACAAACGCACCGCATACAAAAATCGTTAATGCAGCATTATTGTTCACATTATAATTGAAATGGGAACAATATTGCTGCATTAACAAAACAAAAAACAAAAAAAAAAAGTGTTTATTTTTTTTTTTTAAATTTTTTTTTTAATTTTTTTTATTTTTATTTTTATTTTTATTTTTTTTTTACATTTTTTTTACTTTCATGTTTGGTATCGTTGGAACGGCCATGCTCTGGCCGATCCAACGATATCAAAATTTAACCCCTAACTGCCACGGATCGGGAGATAGGGAGTTCATTGGAACTCCCTATCTCCCACTTCGTGGCAGTTAGGGGTTAATGCTAGGACTGGCGTCATCGTGCTGCGCACGATGACGCCAGTCCTCTGGGGGAGTTCCCGGAAGCTTGGCCGACATCCAAGATGTCGGCCAGCTCCCGGGAAGGATCGCAAATCGGCGCTTTTCAGCGCCGATTTGCGATCCAGCTCCCCAGGGGTTAATGCCAGGCATCATTTGGAAGGGCAGGCTGTGCCCTTCCAAATGATGCCTGGGTTAAGCCCCTGTGAGCCGCCGATCGGGAGGGAGAGAGGTCCGAAGGACCTCCCCCCCCTCCCTTTCAGGCGCCTCCTCCGCACATGCGGGGGGGGCGCCTGAATTATGTGTCATCGCGGGGGCGCGATGACACATAACAATGGCGGCCACTGCTCCGGATGCCGGGCTGACATCCAGGATGTCAGCCCGCACCGGAGGGGCCAGCGATCGGCCGGAACCCGGCCGAACGCTGACCCCAATGCGAGGACGCGCTCAGCGCGTCCTCCGCATACCAGGGGCAATGCTGAGGACGCGCTGAGCGCGTCCTTAGCATTGAAGTGGTTAAACATGATGAGCGAAAGCGTTAAAAATTAGCTCAGCACACAGCGGTGAAATGCCTCAGCAGTGAAAGGGTTAAAGTGTCTCACATTTGAGCCGTCACATCTGACATGCCCCCTGGTACACCCATTGGCGGACCTTCAATTGCGGCAATTTCAAACCACAGTGTGGGACGTACCTGGGCCTAATACATGTATGGAAAAAATAATAATAAAAATATGAAAGGTGCACATCCGTTTGCGTCAATGGATGTGTAGTTCAGACATCAGCTCGGGGTGGGAAGTGTCTCCTGCTTTGTGCAGCCATTAATCTCTCCCTGGGGAAACAAGTCATGCGGCATGCCACAGCTCTGGGGGAGTGTCTCATGCTGTGTGCAGCCATAAATCCCTCCCCAGGGAAGCATGTCATGCGGCATGCCACAGCTCTGTGGGAGTGTCTTCTGCTGTGAAGTCATAAAACCGTGCAGAGGGAAGCATGTCATGTGGCATGCCACAGCTCTGGGGGAGTGTCTCCTGCTGTGAAGTCATAAATCCCTCCCCAGGACAGCATGTTATGTGGCATGCCGCAACTGAAATCCCTCCCCAGGGAAACAGGTCAAGAAGACATGGATCAAGCCGCCGTTCTCCCTGCAGGATGAGAGGTGAGTATCTGTTTTTTTTGGTATTTTTTTCAGCTGGTGCTGACGGATTCCGCAGGTCCCTAGGCTGTGAGTAACTTTTTAGGATGGTAATTAGCTTTATGACTTTGTAATCCTAACGCTGATTAACTCTTTACGCTCCCCATGTTAAGTATAGAGAGCACAAAGTACAGTAACCTCGCGCTGAAAAGTGCAAGATCCGAATCACTAATGGGTTTTGTAACCCATTAGAGTTTGGATTGTAATATGGTGCGCCCACGTTTGTGCAACCAGAGCTAACGTTAACGTTCACACAGCTGAATGCTACCGTTAGCAGGAACAATGTAATATGGCCCTGTTTAGGCAGGTTTGGGAGATCTTTCAAATGAGCTAAAGTTATTTTGGGTATGACTGGTGCACTTTAACCCTGGAATGTTTGGTTTTACACAGTTTCCATACTGCTGGCTTCCTGACGACTCTAACATTTTACTTGAGGAAATATTCCATATATTGGTGAGCAGCACAAAAAACCTTCAATTCATTTAACATTTTTTATTTTTAATTTCTAGTAAAATCATTGGGTAGAATTTTCAGAGAATGTTTTTTTAGAGAATGAAGCTAAAAACATGTACAAAACAAACATTTTAATCAATAAACACTCACGAATATTATCCAATGTTCAGTTTGTTTTCCATAAAGTTTATTGAGTTTTGTTCAACAGTTAAGTTCAATGAATTACCGTATTTTTCGCTCCATAAGACGCACTTTTTTCCCCCAAAAAGTGGGGGGAAAAGTGGGTGCGTCTTATGGAGCGAATATGGCCCAGCAGCTCGTGGATGTGCCTCCGCTCACCTGCCGCCGCCGCGTTCGTCTCCCTCTGAGCATGCGTCCGGCGGCAGGAAGCTTGGGCACTCGCCTGGGGGAGCCACGTGACCGCGATCTCCCGAGATCGCGGTCACGTGGCTCCCCCAGGCGAGTGCCCAAGCTTCCTGCCGCCAGACGCATGCTCAGAGGGAGACGAACGCGGGCGGGGCAGGTGAGCGGAGGCACATCCACGAGCTGCTGGGCCATATCCATATGTGAGCTGGGGCATTATCAATGTGTGAGCTGGCTGGGGCAAATCCATGTGTGAGCTGGCTGGGGCAAATCCATGTGTGAGCTGGCTGGGGCAATCCATGTGAGAGCTGATGGGGCAAATCCATGTGAGAGCTGATGGGGCAAATCCATGTGTGAGCTGGCTGGGGCAAATCCATGTGTGAGCTGATGGGGCAAATCCATGTGTGAGCTGGCTGGGGCAAATCCATGTGAGAGCTGATGGGGCAAATCCATGTGAGAGCTGATGGGGCAAATTCATGTGTGAGCTGGCTGGGGCAAATCCATGTGTGAGCTGGCTGGGGCAAATCCATGTGTGAGCTGATGGGGCAAATCCATGTGTGAGCTGGCTGGGGCAAATCCATGTGTGAGCTGGCTGGGGCAAATCCATGTGTGAGCTGGCTGGGGCAAATCCATGTGAGAGCTGGCTGGGGCAAATCCATGTGAGAGCTGAGGGGCAAATCCATGTGTGAGCTGGCTGGCAAATCCATGTGAGAGCTGGCTGGGGCAAATCCATGTGAGAGCTGATGGGGCAAATCCATGTGAGAGCTGATGGGGCAAATCCATGTGTGAGCTGATGGGGCAAATCCATGTGTGAGCTGGCTGGGGCAAATCCATGTGAGAGCTGGCTGGGGCAAATCCATGTGAGAGCTGATGGGGCAAATCCATGTGAGAGCTGATGGGGCAAATCCATGTGAGAGCTGGCTGGGGCAAATCCATGTGTGAGCTGGCTGGGGCAAATCCATGTGAGAGCTGGCTGGGGCAAATCCATGTGTGAGCTGGCTGGGGCAAATCCATGTGTGAGCTAAGGCATATCCACGAGCTGGGGCAATATCCATTTTTACACTATTTCATTCAGAATATTTATTTTCCGGTTTTCCTCCTCTAAAAACTAGGTGCGTCTTATGGTCAGGTGCGTCTTATGGAGCGAAAAATACGGTAACCGGATCAGGTAACATATAAAAAAGATACAGAAACCACATGGATTTTTCGTATGACTAGAAATTATAACAAAGAGGCAGAAGGAAAAAAAAAGGAAAAGTAAAATGAGGGATGAAGAGGAAAGAGAGTGAATAAGAGTAAGGAATGTATAAAAAAGAGGAATGAAAGGGAAGGAGGGCAGTCATGGCAGATAAGCCATCCAGAAAACACCCCTTTTCTCAAACGTCCGCTCCCCAATATCCAGGGAAGCTCTGTTAAAGAGCTATAGTCCCCAGCATCTCCATCTCCCGCAGGGACCACACTCCTCCCCGCATTTTCCCCTGAAGCCGTGATGGTAGACTTGCGCGACATGTTAGTTGTATGGGCATCCCTGTGGTACCATGAGCCTCAAATCTTCAATTTTGTCCTCAGCTTATGCGACCAAGCCAACGTTTTTCCTAAGGGGATTCACTTGAGTCACCAATTCCCTCCATGGGAGCAAAGTAAGCTTGTCAAGGGGAGAGAGATCCATATGGCAGGGTCCAAGGTGGGCAACCCAGTGTTCGGTATTAAAATCAAGGCTCAAAAATAAAAGCAATTTTTTTTCATACTCTTCTAATGTAATGAATGATTTAAAATAAGCAGAGAGGACACATGAGGTGGTCATTAAATGGTTTTGTATGAAGAACTAGGGTCATCAACATAAAAACACGAAAGTTAGTCAATACCCTAATCAAACCATGTCATAAAGAGAGTCTGATTCGGACACTTAACCCGACACAATCTCATTCAATCTGCAAGTTTTTGATTTTATGATAAACATTTTCATCACGGACACATTCTTAATTTCATGAAATAATGTCCAAAATGAAATTATAACACATATTTATTGGGCATCAGTGAAGCAACAGGAAGATTTCTGGCAGGTCTTGGATAAGAATTTTAACTTTTTGGAACAATGAAGTGATTTGTTGCTCATCATTACTGCAATCTGACTAAGTGTCTCAAGGCTCCTATCACATCATTATTTCTCAAGCTATAGATCATAGGGTTCACCATGGGTGGGATTATAACACTAAATACCGATATTACTTTGCCTCTGTTATCGTCTACAGAAAAGTTTGTTCTCATGGTGTTTGCCATGGTCGACACAAAGTGCATGGTCACAACGATGAGGTGTGGAGTACAACTGGAAAAAGCTTTGTATCGTCCACCGTGGATTCCTTTTATTGAAGAAATGATCTTATAATAAGAGAAAAGAATGAGAAGAAGTGGGACCAGGAGGATGGTGGTACCTACAAAGATTGAAAGGGAGTTTGAGCTAGAGGTATCACTGCAGGACAAGATCGCCAGGTATTTAGATGAGCACATGAAATGGTTAATGGCATTTGGGCCACAAAATGTCATTGTATAAACAATGAAGATGTTAATCGATGATGTAGCAGAACACACTGTCCACATAACCATAATCATCAGCACACAAACTGATCGATTCATGATATCGTTGTATCGCAAGGGATTACAGATTGCAACGTAGCGATCATATGCCATGAAGACTAGAAGAATGCATTCACTTCCTCCCAGAAGAATATTAAAAAACATTTGGGTGACACAAGCTGCAAACACAATACTTTTATCTCCACTTAAGAAATCCACAAGCATCCTGGGAACGATGACTGAAGGACCACAGATATTAATGATGGACAGGTTAATGAGAAAGAAATACATTGGGTTGTGTAGTCGGTGATCACAGGTCACAGCCAGAATAAGAAGGATATTTGCCACCAGTAGGACCACATAGACAACCAAGAAGATGAGGAATAAACCAATTTGTATGTTGGAGTCACTGGAAAACCCAAGAAGAATGAAGTGGGTCACAGTACTGTGATTCCTGCTCTCCATGAATGACATGATTTATTGGCTTGTAATTCCTATTTCCTGCAGAAAGAACAGAGACACAGAAATGTGAAAAGCAGTAAAATGACAGATATCATGTTAACCTCTTAATAAATATTAGATCCTGTAAATCCTGGCAGTGAAACCCATTAACACAATCTGCATTTTCCTTATTTACCAATCATTGTCTCACTGAACGATCCCTGTTTAGCCTTTTAATTGCAGACATGCCCTACTTTCAAAAACCGCCGTAAATAGTATCTCTAAATTTATATTGCTCAAGGTGCACATTAGCGGCTCCAACACTGCCTAAACTCGATCTGCACAAACAAGAGGTATCTCTTATTTTATACATATATATTATATTTAACCCCATTTACACCCAAAATCGAGATATCTAAATTTTGTATTCTAATGCATTGAAAAGCACTCGGCATATCAAAAGACCATTTTCAAGCCTTTTTTTTAAAGCAAGTTTAGTCTGTCCCCTGTGGAGAAAAAAAATCCTTTGTTTTATGTCTCTTCAAGCACCCTGGAGACATAAAACCATCCGCAAATAGAAGCCCTAAACCTCACTGTAACAAAAAGTTCAAATAGATTACTGCAGCATTCCAGCAGACAGGGATTTGTCAGAATACAGGGGGAGCTGTGGGGTCAATCACTGCTGTACAGGGATAAAATTCAGTAGGTTATAATCAGTTTAAATCCCTGTACGGCACAGATACAAGGTGTTGCTGTAATTACCACACACAGGCATTATGCAGCACATACAGATACAAGGTGTTGCTGTAATTGCCATACACAGGCATTATGCAGCACATACAGATACAAGGTGTTGCTGTAATTGCCATACCCAGGCATTATGCGGCACATACAGATACAAGGTGTTGCTGTAATTGCTATACACAGGCATTATGCAGCACATACAGATACTGCATTGCTAATAATCTCATTCTGATCACTACAAACCCCCATAAGCAGGAGATCTCACCATTTTTATTATTTATCTTTATCACAGTTACTTTATCTAACACAAAAGTTTTCTGCCTGTATGATAATAATGCAGACCCCGTTTGAAATTGTGTAAGATAAAGGACACCATCTAGAGCTCAGAATCTTACATTTTAACAATATCTCTGTAAAAGATAAACGAATATATGAAAAAATTAAAAATGCGCAAATTAACATTATTTAAATTTTGTAACTATTCTCAGTATAACAATTTCTGTGCAAAACTTCTATTTTACCCTATATTTAATTGTCAACATTACATCTCATGTTTCAAATAAATGCTATGATAACATTTTTTTCAACAAAAATTGCTTGGTAGTGAAGGGGTTAACAAAAATATTTTACTGCAAAAAATATGAAATTATGCAATGTAAATCCTGTCCTAGTGTGAAAATAATTTATTTTTATTGGCTATCATGTTTCTGAATTAAAGTTTATTAATAGCAAAATAAATTTTAAAAATGTGTCATTAATGTCTCTTTTTAGGGGGAATTTTGTGTAGATTTAGAAAATGTATTGCTGTTCCATGTTAATCACTTTAGACATACTAATTTTACGCATTACATACTATGAGTCATGACAGAAAAATATATCAGATATTCTCATTTTTATGAAAACTGTAAATTTTTGCACAAAAACACTTTGAAGTATTTTTAGTTACCCCATTTCTAAAAGGTACTTTAAACATAACCACAATTTCTAGTCATAAAGCTTAGATAAAACAAATATGCAGTGTTGTTTATTCGAATTTTATCAACTTTACATTTTTCACACTTTTATTTTTAACGACAGGACTTATACCCTTAATTATGATATATTTTGAATCTGCAGAGTTTGCTGAAAATACACAATATATAATTTGTCTGGGTTTTACAATAGCACATGACTTCAAATCACGTTTAAACTTGTCGAGCACAAAATGGTAAAAATGGAGCTCAGCACACAGAGGTGAAATGGCTCAGCAGCGAAGGGGTTAAAGAATAAAGCTAAAAACATGTACATCATTTTAATCAATAACAGCTCACAAATATCCAGTCTTCACTTTTTTTTTTACAAAGTTTTTTTTAGGTTTATTCAACAGTTAAGTGCAATAAATTAACAGGATCAGATAACATGGAAAAAAGATACGAAAACCACACAGATTTTTCTTATAATTAGAAATTATAACAAAGAGGCAGAAGAAGAAATAGAAAGGGAAAAAAAAGAGGTGAGGAGGAAAGAGAGCGAATAAGAGTAAGCTATATATATATATATATATAAGAGGAATGAAAGGGAAGGAGGGCGGTCATGGCAGATGAGCCATCCAGAAAGCACCCCTTTTCTCAAAAATCTGCTCCGCAATATCCAGGGAAGGTCTGTTAAAAAGCTACGGTCCCCAGCATCTCATCCTTCAAACGGGACCACACTCCTCCCCGCATTTTCCCATAAAGCCATAATGGTAGATTGGCTTGACATGGAACCTCTATGGGCATCCCACTGGTACCATGACACTCAAAACTTCCATTTGGTCCTCAATTTACATCATCAGGCCATCAATCTTCCCAAGGAGATTCACTCAAGTCACCCATTCCTTCCATGAGAGCAAAGTAGGCTAGTCAAGAGGAGAGAGATCCACAGGACGAAATATCTGCAGAATGCAAGTTGGGCAACCCAGTAACTCAACCTCCAGATCATCCAATGTCCTGGAAGAATTTGTCTGCATCCAGTCCAATAGTCTGAACAGTTGAGTCACATTAAAACAAGTCTGTGCAAAGCGTAAGGCCAGACCTCCTCATGAATTGGATTGGCATAAGATTCCATAACTGACTCTCGGCCTCCCCACAGCAGTTTTCACTTTTTGTTTATAATTTGCTCGGTATTAAAATTAAGACTCACAAAAAATATTAGATTTCTTCATACTCCTCTGATGAAATGAATGATTTTAAATTAGTAGAGAGGACGCATGAGGTGCTCATTGAATGGTTTTGTATGAAGATCATCAACATTAAAACATTGAAATTTCAGGCAATACCCTGTTAGTATGGTGTAATAAAGAGAGTCTGATTCCGACACAAGCTCCAGCAAGATCTGAACGTTTTTCATTTTACGCAAACACAGTTCTTTTAAAGAACTGACAATGAGAAAATTCACGGACACCTTCATAATGTTTCTTTTTCCTGTAACTTAATGTCTAAACTAAAATGTTTTTTTTTTCTTTTTTCAAACCATACAATAACATAACATTGAAACACAAAAGACCAAACAGACAGATAAAAAAAAAAAAGAGGAACACAAGAAACATAACCTATAACACATCATAATTTGTCCAGTTCGCCCACAAGTTATCGCGGGCAGCTGTAGTGTGATAAATTTTGGCAGTTAGTGCATCCATCAATTTAAAACCCCTAATCTTAGACCTAACTCTTTCCAAATCTGGAGATTCCCCTGTTCGCCATTTTTCAGCTACAGTTCTTCGAGCTGCGGAGAGAAGCTTATTAAGTAACTTATCATGCCCTTGAGACAAGTCCGCTAAGGGTTTAGACAAAAGATACAACTGAGGTGAAAAGGGAAATGTATACTGAAAAATTTCAGAAAGCATTTTCTGAATCTGGGTCCAAAACTGCACTATAACAGGACAAGTCCACCACATGTGGAAATATATGCCCTTTTCGCCACACAAGCGCCAACATAAGTCTGATGTCGAGACTCCCATCTTATTCAATTGAACTGGGGTTGTGTACCAACGAAAAATTAATTTCAGTGATTGCTCTTGAAATTGAGTGCAAATAGAGACATTTTTAGCTTTTTCCAAGATTTAATTCCAGTCATCTAGAGTCATGATTAACCCCAGGTCTCGTGCCCAAGCCTTAACATATGATGATTCTTGCCAATCTAAAATATGTGTAATCCCGTCATAAATCTGTGATATTAACCCTGAAGATGCTAATTTTGGGTAGCACAATTGTTCAAACCAAGTCTGTTTAGACCCAGCTGCACACTTAATATGTGGCTTGGATGCAAAGCTCCGAACCTGAAAATAACGAAAAAAATCCTTCGTACACAAGGTAGAGCGAGAGCTTAAAGATTCAAAAGAGACACATGATGGACCATTATAAAGGTGACAAAGTCGCTGCAGTCCAGCTTTTTCCAGAGCCCCAAAAATTTGGGGCTCCATCCCTGGAGTAAATTCTAAATTGCGGAACAAGGGGGTAAGGGGAGAAGGAAAACAAGTTAGTTCGGCTTTAAGTGCTAGCATGTTCCACAATCTAACTGAATTTACTATGGCGGGGCAAGTAGTGTCTAGGTGAGGCCTATGTTCTTTTAACATCCATATCCAAAATTGTGGTTGGTTCGGCGCTATAAGTGTCGATTCCAGGTCAACCCACCGATGCGAGCCCCTTGGCGAATGCCACATCACTATTTGTGCTAATTGCGCTGCCTTGTAGTATGTTAATAAAGATGGAAGCCCTAATCCCCCCTTTTCCCGCGAGCGATATAACACCTGTCGGGAAACTCTATGTCTTTTGCCCCCCCAGACAAAGTTGTCTATCGTGGATTGTAATAAACATAGATCTGCTGTCTTGATAGCGATCGGGAGGGCCTGAAAAAAATAAAGCAACCGTGGTAAGATATTAATTTTAATACAGTGAACCCGCCCAACCCAAGATATATAAGTCTTACCCCAATCTGCTATATCCTTATTTATTTTACAAATCAAAGATGTATAATTACTGTCAAAAAGTGCCTCCGGAGTTGCGGTTATCCGAATTCCCAAGTACTGCAACGACTCTCTAGAAATTGATAACCCCAATATAAACTAAAATGATTTTAACACCTGTTTCTGCATTGAGCATCAGTGAAGCCCAACAGCAAGATTTCTGGCAGTTCTTTGGTTAATTATTTCCACTTTTTGGGACCATGAAGTGATTTGTTGCCCATCATTACTGCAATCTGACTAAGTGTCTCAAGGCTCCTATCACATCATTATTTCTCAAGCTATAGATCATAGGGTTCACCATGGGGGTGATTATAACACTAAATACTGATATTACTTTGCCTCTGTTATCGTCTACAGAAACATTTGTTCTCATCGAGTTTACCATGGCAGACACAAAGAACAGGGTCACAACGATGAGGTGGGGAGTACAATTGGAAAAAGCCTTGCATCGTCTTCCGCAGATTCCTTTTATTGAAGAATTAATTTTATAATAAGAAAAAAGAATGAGAAGAAGTGGGACCAGAAAGATGGTGGTACCTCCAAAGATTGGCATGGAGTTATATCCAGAGTTATCATTGCAGGACAAGATCGTCAGGTATTTAGGAGAGCACATGAAATGGTTAATGACGTTTGGACCACAAAATCTCAAGCTGCACACAAGGAAGATGTTAAGTGGTGACGTAGCAGAACTCACTGTCCATATAACCGTGACCATCAATGTACAAACTGATCGATTCATGATCTCACTGTAACGCAAGGGCTTACAGATTGCAACGTATCGATCATATGCCATGAAGAAAAGAAGGAGGCATTCGTTTCCTATCATAAAAATATTAAAAAACATTTGGGTGACACAAGCTGCAAAAAAGATACTTTTATCTCCACTTATGAAATCCACAAGCATCCTGGGAACAATGGCTGAAGGACCACAGATATTAATGATGGACAGGTTAATGAGAAAGAAATACATTGGGTTGTGTAGCCGAGGATCAAAGGTCACAGCCAGGATAAAGAGGATATTTGCCACCAGTGGGACCACATAGACAACCAAGAAGATGAGGAATAATACAATTTGTACATTGGGGTCACTGGAAAACCCAAGAAGAATGAAGTAGGTCACAGTACTGTGATTCCTGTCTTCTGTAAATGCCATGGTTTATTTCCAGGTAATTCCTATTTCCTGTAGAAAACAAAATTATACAGAAATGTAAAAGCATGACAGTTAGCCTGTAAACCTCTTAAGAAATAATTTCTGTAAACCAATCCTGGCAGTGAAACACATTACCACAAACTACAGGATCAATACATAATTATATGCTGTTCAAGGAAGCAATAAGCGCTATAAACCTCATGATAAAACATGTCCCTGCACAGCCACTAAGGTGTTCCCTTTTATACTCACTGCACAAGATTATGCAGATAAAATCAAAAATGCATTGTGGCCTAGTGCATTCCCCGGTATGTTATCATACGTACAGAATCTATCTGCAGACTGAACTACATCTTACCCTCTGTGCCCTGAACCAAGCATCAAGCACACACACACACACACACAGACTGAACTGCATCTTACCCTCTGTGTTCCAAACCAAGCATCAAGGTATCCAGGATTCATCATGCTGTCCAACACTATTTTCCAGACTGCCATATTTTTGCAATTGTATTTTATGTCTGCATTTATTAATCTCTGGCTGCTTTCAAATCTCCCTTCATTTCTCTTAGAAAAAAACCCCTCTGTTCCTTTCTCCTCTCTCCCTCCCCCAATGTCATAAATGGTTATCACTCTGTGCATTTTCACTAAACCTCATTCTCTCTCCACAGCACACAAACACACAGACTGAATTGCATCTTATCCTCTGCGGTCACACCTACCCCCACCCAGGTCCAATTTATAAAATCAGATCTCCTTTCCAGCTGTCTCCACTTCTCTCTCTAATTACTCTCACTAAGCCCAAGCTTCTGGTCCTTCCCATGCAAGCCCTGCTAACCATCTTCCCTCTGCTCCCATTTGTTTCATATACCCCCATCCCTCTGATTGTTTGTAAGCTCACGGGATGTCTGGCTGAGCACTTGGTTAAGTGCTGTACTACCTGGACAGTTATCATACGTGCAGGGTCATCTTCTCATCATGTATAATGTACTTCTCATGTTTGCGCTCCCCTATTGTAAAGCGCTGCGGAATATGCTGGCGCTGTATAAATGCCTGTAACTGTATCCAGAGAAAAATAAAACATGTAATCCATTCTCACAAATACAGCCCACCAATGGCTCTAATGTTACACCTGTGGAGTTTTATTCCTTTAAAGAACCTAGAAGAAATCCTCCCCATTTCTTCTGTCTCCTTCACAAAGAAGATTCCTCAGTGTAGCAGGAATATCAAATAGCAGATGCCCATTAATATGGAAAAGAATCAGAAAAGAAGCACATAGTGCAACTCCATAGAGGAATAAAACCTCCAGGTATCATTCATGCACTCACATGGATCAGAACCCTTGCTGGATTCGGTTTCACAGCATGTGGATTTCTTTACAGCCCAATCCAAAGATTATCATCAAGGATACACAGTGCACATTTCTTAAAATACTGCAATAGCGTTCATAAAGATCAAATATAATAAAGTTGCAATAAAACAATCTTACAAGAATCCCATGATGCATTTCGCCTTTCGTGGCTTCCTCGGTTGGTATGTTTCATGTAACTGTGTTCTGTATTTTATAGTCTCTGCAAAGTCCTTCATTAGATCCAATGAACTGTCCCATTTCAATCCGTTTTTCCGCGTGTGATGCATCCCTGTGAGTGCAACTTCCGGAATGTAGGGTCGACCTGACAAGAGATCGCATCACATCCACTTTCTTCTGGGTCCTCATTTGGGTGGTGTCATCTTTCCTTCCGTACCAAGTTACCCTGTATGGATCCTCTACGATACGTCCACAATGGAAAAACTGGAGATCGGCAACCAAAGCAAACAATTATTCTATTTATAGAAAGATCTAGATAACACAAAGAATTCATCAAACTATTCGGTGACGTGCATGTCCTAAACATAAATCTCTTAACCAAAGAGGTGTATGGAATACTGTGAGCTCTATATAAACCTTACAACTGAATCTCTAAAACTTACAACTGAATCTCTAGTATTGGGTGTAAATTAAACATTACATTTATTTATTTTATTTACAATTTTTTTATTTTGGTTTCATATAGAAAACTGCCCGCCACAGGTGTGGTGCCTTATTCTGTAAAATAAAAAATGTGCAAAGATTAATAAATTCATTTGCTTTTTTTGGATTTATAGAGGAAGGTGGCCAACACAGATTTTCTTTACGCCAGATTCGCCTTTCTGTGTGGAAAACAAATTGTATGTAAAAAGGAAATAATAATTATAGTATTACATTTTGTACGTGTGACTTTTCCAATCTTTTTTTCAAAGTTTTATTTTATTTTATATACACACGTTTTATCACTATTATTATTTATTCATTTTTTAAAACTTTTTCAGAAAAATGCATCCACCACAGGGGGTGCTTTTTTCTTTAAAAACAAAACAAAACACAAATATATGTAAATATGGGGTCATTCAGAAAGCACCAAAATTTCAGCAAAATCTTTGTGCTTTCTAGTTCGGCGTACTTCAATGCGCTTTGGCAACTCCATTTAGCCCACCCTGAGGTGAATCTACGATTTAGCGCAGGGTTCCCAAAGTGTGCCAAAGGTGGAGCTGCCGAACTGATCTGCTGTAGACTGCTAAACTGACCGCCGAACTGTAGGGGAAAAAAATGGAACTCTGCTATTCTTCTAATAGCTGTTTAAACAAAAACAATGCATGAAAATGGGTCTAAAAAATAAAAAAGGCCCTTAAAAAAGTAATAAAATGGTCTGTTAAAGAATTAAAAAAAAAATCCTTTAAAAAAAAATTGGGAATGAAAAATTTTTGTTTGAAAAATACAAAAAAATGCAAAAAGGTCTTCCAAAAAATAATAAATGGATGTTTTGATGAAAATGAAAAGAATAAACAGTTTAATAATAAAAAAGATAATATTATTTTACATTGAATCCTATGGCATTCTCCTGTTTAAACCTATTTAAAAACTGAATCACTGAAAATCAGGTAATTTCACTGACACTTCAGTGCAGTTCGTTGTTCTGTGAATAGATTGATCATTACTTATCTATGGGACAATTTTGCTGTTGCCGATCTGAGGCAAACTGCACCGTATTTCGCTGTCAATTCGCCAGCATTTGGCAAACTGACAGCTTAGTGAACAGACGAACTGCCACGAAATTGCACCGTACGGGAAAATTCAGTGGCAAGTTTGCCCCTTATTGGATAACTCCTATAATGTAGATTGGGTAAACCGTGTTAATCCAGATTAAAAATAGAACCTTTGTAGCGCATCAAAGTAAACTTTAGCATAAACTTCAACAAAGAAGTATATCAATCATAAAGTGCATCAGTCATAAAGTGACAAATATCCAATCAATGTGCACATGAACAGAAGTGCAATTGTGCCATAAAAACACAGTAAAGTGCAACAATACATAAAATTCCAGCAGTGCGATGGGTATATAAAAAAGTCTATAAAGTGCAACAGTGTCCAAATGTGCAAAAAAATGTGCAATAATGCAGTGATACAATCCAATATAATGGTATAAGTACCAGATAGTAGAATAAAAATAATTTTTCTTTATACTCAAACGATGCACAAATGTAGTCCTCCTTTCTTGATCCGTATATCTCTTGCCATCTCTCAATGATGGAGAGGGTGGCCAGAAAGGGGAAGAAGGTAGGGGGGGAAAAAAAGGAGGAGAGGAGGTTTGTAGGAGAGAAAAAAATAAATAAAAAGAGATGAGCGAGCAGAAACTCTAAAATGAATATGGCAGATAAATTACTCGTGGGAATGTGGAAACTCACATTTACAAGAGCCCAAAAATCCCTAGCTCTAGGTTTAGAACTTTCCAGCCATATAGAGGGTGGCGTGTCCCTTCTTCAATCTTCAACTCTTGTTGCGATGACTATAACGGAATAATAGACAGCGCTCCCATAGTATATTACCGTATTATGATAGAGAGAGGTGATGATGTATTAAACTCACCGGATATGGAGCCTCTTCCGCACAGACTCAATCAATACAGCATCGGGTACACTATGGTGGATACCCAGGACCTCTTCCCAGCCGTCTGAAGACCAGATATCAAAAGCTTCCAAATGATGTCGAATAAATATCCAAGGGAGAGTAGTCGATGGAAAATAAACCGTCTAAAATTTATTAATTATTAAAAAATGGACAGATGCGTTACCGAGACGCGTTTCGGCATAAACAGCCTTCCTCAGTCGGTATATTATGTGCACTATTGTCCAAAGCAGTGCGCAGCGATACCTTTATTTTTGGACTAACGTTACATTTAAAAGACAAGCTTTCTAGAGTAATACTCTCTTTTTTCAGGTCTCAAAACTTTACGAGGCAAATTCATAAATTTGAGCAATAAATAATATTTATGAAGCCCATCCTAAAAGCTCCTCCCCTTCTGTTAGCCAACAGAAGGCGAGGGGGCGCTTAGGATGGGCGTCGTAAATATTATTTATTGCTCAAATCTAATAATTTGCTTTTTTCGGCGCCCTATCTAACAGAAGGGGAGGGGGCGTTTAGGATGGGCGTCGTAAATACTAATAGTTGAATGAGGGTAAAGGGTAAGTGAAGAAAGGGTAAACAGAGTACAGATCATAGGTCCATAAAACAGAGATAAGCATCATGATGTGTATCTGATGATGGTAAAAAGAAAAAAATTGGAAAAAGGGAGAGCAGAACCACATAAACTGATTGTTAGATGACATTGTGACAGCGAGTTAAAAAGCCAGAGTCTACATTTAGTCCATATCAATATATAATACAATATATGTGTTTTAATGTGTTGTTGGTGCCTTTAGACACGCGCCTTGTTATTTGTATTTTTGTTATTTGTTATCTTGTCAGTTAGCCCAAAATACTATGAAAAACATTACATAAAAAAAAGAATACAACAACAAATAAGTCAGAATAACTCTGTGTCTTTCCCCGGCAAGAAAAGTCAAAAAGAAATGGAAAATAAACATCAGGGTCTGTGTCTCAAAAAAAAGGATTATAGAAATGTATTAGTTATAATTTATCTGTTTCTTAATTAAATGGAATATCTACACTAATAGTGACCTGAATCACACACACACACACACACAATATCTGACACAAGTTTAAATCCATTCCCCTATGTCGCGTGGGGTATTAGTATGTGATCTCACAATAATGTACATTTATTCCCATGATGCATTATATGTGCCGGGTATCAGAGTGTGACACATAATATAATGTCCATTAAATCTCCAAATCCCACAACACCATTTAATTTCTTCTGAATCACAAATTTAGATTCATGGTTTTTAACTGTAAAACTTCTTTTGATGTTGCTCATTTTATAGAATTCCGCCGTATAATACACACATTGGGAGTTTTAATCGTTTTCCTTTCTTACCTTGTCTTTAATTGATTTGTGAAAGCAGTGCAGAATCTCGGCGTGACGTGCCCAGCTGTCATTTATTATGCTGCATTAATGTACCTCACCTGTCCTGTTCCCCATCAATCTCTTTAACCTGGATGGGTTTTTACTCTGGAAATATTCCTCTGCTTTTATAAATAAAATAGCACTTGTGTCTTTAATGAATTAAACAGAATAAATGACGAGCTGGAGGATTCCCATTATAACCATCCAATATGTCACCTGAAAGCACTCGTGTGAGAAATTAACCTTTAAATATATTCCATATAAAGCCTCCTCAACTCCCCGATCGGCCAAAGAATCCCCAGTCGGGTTCTACAGATATAGATCAAGGAGCTGCTGTTACTTCAGAGACCTCATTAATTATATCAGGGGTTTATTAGCGCAGATAATGTTTTCATTGAGCTGATGTGTCCAGGCCTCAATGTGGAAAAGTGCAATTAAATAATTGAAAGTCTGATTACTAATATTAGATCTATAATTAATAATATATTTTTTAATCCAGTAATAATTCTATTTCTCCTTATACCTTCATACATGATGGTTCCCATGGAAGGTTGTCATAATGGTATGAGAGGATAAAGAAAGGCATTGTGGGGTTTAAGAAAGGCAAAGGGGGTTAAGGAAGGACATGGGGTTAAAAAGAGGCACAGCAGGGATAGAGAGAGATGTGTGGGTTAAATTGAGGCATGGGATAAATTAAGGCAAATTGGGTTAAATTGAGGCATGAGGGGGTTAAAGAGAGGCATGAGGGGTTAAATTGAGGCATGGGAGGGATAAAGAATGAAGCAAGCTATTAAGCACAGGTATAAAGTGGTTTAAGGGAGACATGGGGTTAAACAGAGGCATGAGGTGGTTAAAGAGAGGTGTCGAGGTTAAAGCTTGATGGGTTTTAAGGGAAGCAATGGAAGATAAAGAAAGGCTTGAGGGACAAAAGAGAGGCATGAAAGAGTTAAATACATTTTCGCCAGATGCTCACAAATAGTAGGACCCTGTCCCCAGCCTCCCCATCCAGTCCCCATATGTGGGGTTAATAATAATTATTATTTATTTTTATTTCTGTTTATATGGCGCCAACAGTTTCTGTGCCGCTTTCCAATAAAAATTGGGGGAATTAAACTATCAAAACATTAAAAACCAACTTGGGAAGCAGAGACAAAAGGTGCAGCCGGCCCTGCTCACAGGAGTTTACAATCTAAAGAAGTTGAGTTGGAAAAAGAACAAGATGAGTTACCAGTTTCTATAACAGGCTCTGCATGAGCGGAAGAGACTGAGGAGTCTGTGGAGCTGAATAGATGTCAGACGGAATGATTAAAATCAGGAAAGATCCTGTATGGTCTGGAATAGGAGGTGGTTTATGGGCAGGGGTGCAGTGACACCATGACTTACTGCACCTAATGACACCATACCTAGTGACACCACTGCCAGATGATAAGATGATATGTGTTAGAGCCAGGTTTGTGCATCGCTGCGGTAATTAGCGCTAGCACTTTACATATCAAAACGCTAATGTAGGTTTACGCTCCCCATGTTAAGTATAGGATGATGTACAAAGCTTGCGCGAAAACTGATATGGAAACAGATTAGTAATTAGTGATGAGCTGAAACACCCCGTGTTCGGTTCGCATTCGAACTCGAACAATTTCAAAAGTTCGAGTTCGAACGCAAACATGAACCGAACTCAATGTAAGTCAATGGGACTCGAACGTTCGATTTTTAGAGTGCCCTCCAAGAGTGCATATATGCAAGATATTTGTCATAAACGGTGTATGGGGGTCCGGGTAGTGCCCTGGGGGACAGGAAACAAGGTCAAAAAGTAAAAGCGCCTGCCTGTCCTTTTTGGTCTTTCTGACATGGTGAGTGATATATAGATGAAAGATACACAGATTTTCCAGAACAATGCTATAAATCAGTGATACACCCTGATAGCTGGCAACACCCAGATTCTACTCTGAATAGATAAACAGATGAACTCTGATTAAACTGTGTTATTGTATGGTATCTAGAATTAGATGAAAGATATACAGATTTTCCAAAACAATGCTATAAATCAGTGATACACCCTGATAGCTGGCAACACCCAGATTCTACTCTGAATAGATAAACAGATGAACTCTGATTAAACTGTGTTATTGTATAGTATCTAGAATTAGATGAAAGATATACAGATTTTCCAGAACAATGCTATAAATCAGTGATACAGCCTGCCCTGATAGCTGGCAGTGCCAACACACAGATTCCAAGTTCCAGAACAGTGCTATAAGTCAGTGATACAGCCTGAATTGCAACAACAATCTCCTCTCCTCTCTGATTCACTCCTGCAACAAACACGCTGGGGCTGTGGGGAAGCCTTATATAGTGTGCTGCGGGACTTAGCTCTGTGAGTCCATGATTGTGCAAAATTTGCCTAATCAGGACTATGAGCCCCGATTGGCATAGTCTTGCACCTGTCTTGCACCTGACCTGTGGTCAGGTGCAAGGTTGTAGCCAATTACAAGCTTCAGGCCAGTGGAAAAGTACATTGTGGTCCATTGTGGTGCCTTGTGGGCGAACACGCAGCGAACAAGCAGGAATGTTCGAAGTTCGCCAAACGGGCAATGTTCGAATTGAACTCATGTTCGGATCGAACTGCCAGCCCATCCCTAGTCAATAATCCTATTCAAATGATTTAGTCATGCATTATAATTATTTTGCTACATAAATTGAAAACGTTTCTTTAAAACTCGTAATTCTGAGATAGCGATCTTTATCAATTGAATTTATATCAAACACATATTAATCACAGCCAGTCTTATGTAAAATAGTATATTTATTGCTAAACAATTCAAAGTATATATCAAGGCTTGCAAATAAACAATCACGAATCACATAATACACAACAGATCAGTTCTTTATCCCTTAAACAATATGTTTGCTGTACCACATAGAATCAATATAAAAGAAATATGCCTCAGATGCCTTCTGCAAGGAATTTCGATTTTGATTGAAATTAACTGGACTCTATCTAATAGCAATTATTCTATGACAGAGCTATAATTACAACAAAGCATAGTATTTTGCAATTAATCAAATGCAGGCGACTTTAGATACAACAACAGAATTTAATTTGGGTTATATTAATTGAGAAATCGATCATATGATAAGACGAGCTGCAGAATCGTCCAATCACAAAATTAATATCAATCTAATAATTTATTCATAAAATGTGTAATTATTAATCTGCAGATTAATCAACAAATCATATATATTGCTGTATATGATCTACATAATCTATATATACAGTTTGGTCCACATATATTTGGACACAGACACAGTTTTAGTCTTTTCAGATATTTACGAAAATATGTTCAAGCTATAGCTATATAATAAATATGGGCTGAAAAAACTCTGGTTTAATTTGAAGGTATGTACAGCCAAATTGGTGTAAGGGTTTAGGAATTACAGCTCTTAAGAGTAGCCACCCCTCCTTTTCAAAGGACCAAAATTAATCGGACAATTGAATCAACAGCTGTTTCATGGCCAGGTGTGGGCTATTCCTTAGTTATTTCTTCATAAATTAAGCAGGTAAAAGGTCTGGAGTTGATTCTAAGTGTAGTATTTGCGTTTGGAATCTATTGCTGTGAACCTTTATCTTGGGTTCAAAGGAGCTATCCATGCACATTACACAGGCCATTGAAAGGCTTCAAAACCAAAACAAATCCATCAAAGGGATAGCAGCAACATTAGGAGCAGCCAAAACAACAGTTTGGTACATTTTGAGGAATGAATAATGCACCGGTGAGCTCAGCAACATAAAAAGGCCAGGACGTCCACGGAAGACAGTGGTGGATGACTGAAGGATCTGCTCTATGGTAAAGAAAACCCCATTAATAACATCCAGATAAGTGTGCAGGACATCCTCCAGGAGGTGGCCATATCATTGTTAAAGTCTTCAATCAAGAGAAGACTTCACAAGAGCAAATACAGAGGGTTCGCCATGAGGTGCAAACCATTCATAAGCCTCAAGAATAGAAAAGCCAAATTAGACTTTGCCAAAAACATCTAAAAGAGCCAGACCAGTTCAGGGAAAGCATTCTTTGGATGGATGAAACTAAGATTAGTCTGTACCAGAATGACAGAGAGATTAAAAGTGTGGAGAAGTCTTGGAATAGCTCATAATCCAAGCACACCACGTCATCTGTAAAATTTAGTGGAGGCAATGTGATGGCATGGGTCATTGGTGTTTATTGATGATGTGACAGAAGCAGTCGAATAAATTCAGCATTGTTTAGAGATATACTTGCAGCCCAGATTCAACCAAATGCAGCAAAGTTGATTGGGCAGCGCATCACAGTAAAGATGGACAATGATCCAAAACATACTGCAAAAGCAACCCATGAGTTTTTGAAGGATCAGAAGAGGAATATTCTGCAAAGACTGAGTCAATCTCCTGATCTCAACCCAGTTGAGCATGCTAAAGGCAAAACTAAAAGACAGAAAGAGCCACAAATGAAGAACAACTGAAGACAGCTGTAGTTAGAGCCTTGCAAAGCATCAGAAACCTTGTCCTATAGACATTAGTCACCAGGTGGCAAACTTACTCTAGAAATCATTATTTCATTATTTTATTGACTTCTCATTATGACTGAGTGTCTGGACAAATCAAGGAGAGGTGTCAAGAAAAATTTGTTAATATAAATAAGTACTTTCATCCCTATCATCTGTACAAAGAGATTCTATTCCTACAGATAGACAAGCATGTGCGGGATTAGCTGGCTAGAAAACATAGGAAATTCTTTTCACTTAAGGCAATTCAAACTTTTTCCTTACATAATGCAAACAACAATGAACTTTTATCTACTTTTCAGATTATAAAAATATGTTAGCATATTTAACCTATATATGTTTTATAACAAGTTTATAAGAATATGAGCATACGCAATCGGGAGAGTAGGTGGGCTGCCAGTAAGCCCTCCCTCTCAGATCTCCATGGCCCACACAGATAAGTACTTCTGTCCTTGCAAGTTCACACTCAAGGACATTGGTTGAGGGACTAACTCAAAGGAGCCCACCTGCTCTGATTTAACCCCTCACCTGTCAGTCAGGTGTGTGGAGATACAGGTGGTCTACCAAGCATACAAAGCATGAAAAAATTGAATAAAAGAAAGTCGTTCCCATGTGATTAGTTTCCGATTCATTCTTCATGGTGACCCTTTTGTTGGATCATGTTTCAGTCAAATAAACTGTTCTTCCAAATTTTACTAATCTCAATTTTTCCAAAAAAATGCACGTGTCTCCTTGTCTCTCTTTAGCTCTGTTACAGTATCCATTCAATCCATGTTCTCGCTGGGTCATGTGAAATATGGTCTTACTGCTTACCAATAGGGATGAGACAAACGCCCCTATGTTCGGTTCGACTTCGAACTCGAACAATTTCAAAAGTTCAAGTTCGAACTCGAACACGATCCGAACTCAATGTAAGTCAATAGGACCCGAACGTTCGATTTTTAGAGTGCCCTCCAAGAGGACATATATGCAAGATATTTGCAATAAAAGGTGTATTAGGTGTATTTTTTATGAAATAAAGGTTAAGAATAAAAATGAAAAATTCCTTCAACTATCGTGCCTAGGAGGTCCCCATAACCTGCCCGTGAAGTGGCGGATATGTAGGATGTATAGAAACATTTAAAAACCTCAAAAAAATACATTTCAAATGACGGTAAATGGTTTTCCTTTAATCTATTCATAAACAACTGCTTGGGGCAGCAGCCTGTATGAAAAGAGGAAACGTTTAAGGACACGCAGAACAAGTTTAGTATTTTTTTTGGCTAAATTATGGTGAAACTTTTGCAGGCTTTGGCTGAAAGTAACAATAGGTGCTTTAAAATTGGGCCTTTAGTGACGGCAACAGTGCCGTCACACCGTAACCCCTCTGTGGTATTGTGGAAGAGTGCAGGGTTGGACCCTGCAGTCAAATATTAAAATTATATGAATCTGGTACAGGCGTCAGTGCACCCAAATATTTTGCCTTTGGTGGCAGCAAGTGCCTTCACACCGTAACCCAGGGCTCAAAATTTCAGGTCCCAAGCTACTAGCCAAGCCTTAAGAGTTACTCGCCACCAGATGCCCCACCCAACCCTTACCTTTAACTCTTCCCCTAAACGCACCTCTTAAATTATTATTTAATTATCATTAATAATATAACAAAGCGGTGTAAACATAAAGGAAAATAATGTGCAGCGTGTATGAGTATCACAGAGCTCCACGGCAATAAAACTCACACTCATACACATGGCACATTACTGTAAATATTATTACGGTGGAGCTCTGTGATGTGCCATGTGTATGAGTGTATCACAGAGCTCCACAGTAATAAAACTCATGCTCATACACACGCCACATTACTGTGAGTTTTATTGCAGTGGCGCTCTGATACAGTAATGCATAGTGTGTATGAGTGTATCAGAGCACCACTGCAATAAAACTCACAATAATGTGCAGTGTGTAGGAGCGTATCACAGAGCTTCACTGCCTTTTTACGCACACCCTCTCATTCTTTGTACCCCTCTTTAAATATTTTTAACCCTCTCTCATTCTTTTTAACCCTCTTTCTTTTTAATCCTTTTTAACCCTCTCTTTTAAATCCTTTCTTTTTAAGCCCCTCTCTATTTTTAACACTCTCTCTTTTTAACTCTTTTTAATCCTCTCTCTCTTTTGAACCTCTCTCTTTTTAACACTCTTTCTTAAACCCCTCTCTCTTTTTAAGCCTCTCTCTTTTTAACCCTCATTCTTTTTAACCCTCTCTTTTTAACCAACTCTCTCTTTTTAATCCCCTCTTTCTTTTAACCCCCTCTCTCTTTTCAATCCCCTCTTTCTTTTAACCCACTCTTTTCAATCCCCTCTTTCTTTTAACCCCCTCTCTCTTTTCAATCCCCTCTTTCTTTTAACCCCCTCTCTCTTTTCAATCCCCTTTCTTTTAACCCCCTCTCTCTTTTCAATCCCCTTTCTTTTAACCCCTCTCTTTTTTTTAACCCCTCTCTCTTTTTAATCCCCTCTCTTTCTTTTAACCCCTCTCTTTTAACCCCCTCTCTCTTTCTTTTAACCCTCTCTAATTCTCATTACACCCCCCCCCCACGCCGTCACTTACCAAATGAAAGGCTGATCAGGAAGGATGACAGAGCAGCCAAGACCCAGTCTGGATGTAGGCTTGCTCCGCTGTCCACTGGGAGTCGATAGCCTCTTCTGCTGTTTGCTCTCTGATTGGTGCTGCAGTCAGGGAACAGCACGTGCTACGTGTCTGGGATCGACACACTGTATTTGGTGCTGCCCCCTCCCGTGCGTCACCTGACCCACCCACGTGATGCATCATAGACTCGCAGCACATACGCTGCGAGTGTGCGACACATCACGTGGGTGGGCACATGACTCGCGAGCGTGAATCTCACGGGTCGCGCTGGATGGGGCAGTGCCGTTCAGACACTCAGCTCCGGATTCAGACTCCAAGAGTCCAATACCGGAGCTGAGAAGTAAAGCAGTGGCCCACTAAACCCAGCAACTAGCGGGGCAATCTGCCCCACTCGCCCTCAGCTAATGTCCACTCGCCAAATGCGAGCAGGCGACTGGAAATTTTGAGGTCTGCCGTAAGCCATCTGTGGTATTGTGGAGGAGTGCAGTGGTGGACCCTGCAGTCCAATATTAAAATGATATGAATCTGGTATAGGCGTCAGTCGCAGTGCACCCAAAAATTTGCCTTTGGTGGCAGCAAGTGCCTTCACACCGTAACCCATCTGTGGTATTGTGGAAGAGTGCAGTGGTGGAGGTTTTGGGAATGGAGAAGAGATCCCCGATCTATTCAGTTACGTCAGCATCAGGGGATTGATAGCTGCTGATCCAGGACTGATTCATTTTTATAAATGTCAGCCGGTCTACAGAGTCGGTGGACAGATGCACTCTTTTGTCTGTGATAAAACGTCCAGCGGCACTGAACATCCTTTCAGAAAGCACGCTGGATGAAGGGCAACCTAGTAGCTCCATAGCATATTGGCTAAGTTCTGGCCAGTGATCCAGTCTCAACACCCAGTAAGCCAGTTGATCATCTGCTGGAAAGGTATCCAGGTCTGCCAGGTCATATGGTGAAGACGCTGGCAATGGGTGCCTACATTTGACGTCCCTGGGCGTCGTGGACTAAAAAAATTGGAAAAGGCATCCGTCAAGCAGCCCCGGCCTTCACCGCTCTTCCTCTGATCATCCGCAGCCTCAGAAGCACCTGTGTCATCACTTGGTAACCTACCAGTGCCTGGAAAGGTGTTACACAAGTGTCGATTTAGAGCATCCTCAAGTTTTTCATCCTGTCCTCCCTCTGTGAGGGCAGGATGAGCTCTGCAACTTTACCCTTGTATCGTGGATCAAGAAGGCTTGCCAACCAGTAATGATCCCTCTCCTTGATAGCATGAATCCTGGGGTCCTTTAGCAGGCTTTGCAGGATAAGGGAGCCCATGCAGCGTAGGTTGGAGGTGGCATTAGCTTTCAAGTTTTCCTGGTCAATAAGGAAGACCCCATCGTGCACTTCCTCCTCCCAGCCACATACTAGTCCTTGGATTTCTGGGCACACAAAACCCTCCCTTGAGGAATCCCCACCTTCAATGTCCCCACTACTTAAATATTTCTCCTCATCCTCCTGTCTTATCTGAGGACCCGCAGGAATGCTGTCTGAGTAAAGATTGGGGCCTTGAGAGCTAGGGAAGGCCTCCTCTTCCTCCTGCTGCTCTGCCTTTAGAGCCACATCTATAATTCCCTGCAGAGTTTGCTCTAGCTGGAACACTAAAGGAATTGTGTCACTGATGCATGCACTGTCCCTGCTCACCATCCTCGTTGCCTCCTCAAATGGTGACAGTACAGTGCATGCATCCTTGATCATCAGCCACTGCGGGGGGAAAAAACCAAGTTGACCTGAACCTGTCCTTGTGCCATACTCACACAGGTACTCATTGATGGACCTCTGCTGCTTGTGCAGACGCTGCAGCATTGCTAATGTCGAATTCCACCTGGTGGGCATGTCACAGATCAGACAGTTTGTGGGAAGGTGGAATTCTCTTTGAATTTCTGCGAGGATAACGCTTGCTGGGAATGATCGTCTGAAGTGGCTGCAGACTTTTCTGGCCTGGATGAGAAGCTCTGGCAGCCCTGGGTACTTTGTTAGGAAACGCTGTACCACCAAATTTAGGACATGTGCTAGGCATGGTATATGCGTCAATTTACCCTTGTGTAGGGCGGAGAGAAGGTTGCTGCCATTATCGCAGATGATCATTCCCAGCTCAAGCTGGCGTGGTGTTAACCATCTCTGCACCTGCCCCTGCAGAGCTGACAGAATTTCTGGCCCGGTGTGGCTCCTGTCCCCTAAACAAACCAGATCAAGCACAGTATGGCATCTTTTTGCTTGAGCCATTGCGTAGACCCTGTCAGGCGTGGGTTTAACTGCCACTTCACCAGAGACAGAGAAGGAGGAGGAGGAGGAGGAAGAGGTGGTGGTGGTGGAGCAGACAGACCTCATACAAGCAGCTTTCTGGAGGCGTGGTGGATGAACAAGCTCCAGCACAGAGCCTGTCTTGGATCCCTCCCAGCTGCAATCAGAGTTACCCAGTGTGCCGTGAAGGAAATGTATTGACCCTGTCCATGCTTGCTGGACCACGTGTCTAAAGTAACATGCACCTTGCTGCTGACCCCCTTTCCCAATGACTGGATAACATTGTCTTCCACGTGCTGGTATAGTGCTGGAATGGCCTTGCGTGAAAAGTAATGGCGTTTTGGAACCTGCCACTGTGGTACAGCGCATTCAGCAATTTCACGGAGGGGAGCAGAGTCCACCAGCTGGAAAGGCAGCAGCTTCAATGCAAGTAATTTTGCTAAGCTGGCATTTAGATGCTGTGCTTGGGACTATATTTTTTCTTTCGCTGTAGCAGCTGCGGCACCGTAATCTAACTGCGTAAATCTTCAGCTACCGGGATGATGTCACATTGTGAGGAAGGACCTGCTGGTACATCCATTACTGTAGCATCATCCCTGTTGGTGGAGGTTGTAGGCAATTGCATGGCAGGACATACAGTGTGGGTAGAGACAGATGAGGAGGAGGAGGACCTACGCAAAGTTTTGCCCCAACGGGATGTGTGGCACTTGTTCATATGTCGCCTCAAGCACGTGCTACCCAAGTGTCTGGTGTTTTTCCCACGCTTCAGCCTCCTCTGACATAGATTACAAATAGCAATGGTGGGGTCTGCTGCACATTTCTTAAAGAACTCCCAGACAGCAGAGTTCCTGCATGTGTTCTTTGAGACAACAGCGCTCGAACTGGAGCAGCTCTGACATGTGATGCCTTGGACTGGCTAGTGCTACGGTTGGTCACAGAGGATGTTGTGCCTCGTGTTTGCTGTGCCTCCTCCTCCTCCTCACTTGATTCCTCAGTTCGATCTGGCACCCAGGTGGAGTCAGTGACATCATCATCAATGTCATCTTCACCCCCTATCTCCTCGTCACTGGAGCCAACTTGGCAGTATGCTGCAGCTGCTGGGGCAACATGAGTGCCAGTTATTTGTGTGTCATCACTGGCACCCCCTTCCTCTAGCTTGATTATACTCCCTTGCTCAACCTCAGAGATTGAATCAGAGCACTGTACTTGCTGCGCATCCTCAAGCAGCATGTCACTCTCATTGTAGTCAAACAATTCAGCTGACTCCTCCATGTGTGATAACGAGGCTACGGCAGGAGTAGCTGTGGACATGGAGGCTGCATTAGATGCTTTGGCAGCTGAGGTGGACTGTAAAGCACTAGAAGCCTGGCTGGCAGGGGACTAGGAGGATGAGGATGGCCTGGTTAGCCAATCCACCAAATCCTCTGTATGTTGCTGCTGCTTAAGACGGCCAGCACCAGTTAGAAAGGACAAGCATGCCCCTGCAGAGGATGCACCACGTCCACCACGACCAGAGACACAGCCTCCCGACACAGGGGCTGCTTGCCCTCTTATCTGTGGCTGGGAGCGTCTGCCTGTCCTTTTTGTTCTTTCAGACATGGTGAGTGATATATAGATTAATATATACAGAACTCTGATTCAACTCTGGTATAAAGATTTAAATAACTCTGGTATAACTCAGTGAGACACACTGATAGCTGGCAGCCAGTGACAAGAGACAGATCACCTTAATTCACAAATGTTTTAAATAAATTAGTGAGCCCCAAAATACAGCGTGGTACTGTATGTATGACGAGACACAGATCACCTTAATTCCCAAGTGTTTTAAAGAAATTAGTGAGCCCCAAAATACAGCGTGGTACTGTATGTATGACGAGACACAGATCACCTTAATTCACAAGTGTTTTAAAGAAATTAGTGAGCCCCAAAAAGATTTACTGGCACAGTGACAAGACCCAGAAAATCACCTCAATTCACAAATGTTTTAAATAAAGTTGTAAACCCCAAAAAAAAACTTGCTGGCACAGTGACAAGACACGCATCACCTAAATTCCCTGATATCTGGTCGAAATGAGACCCCCAGTAGCGTGGCAGACCAGCAGTAACAACACACACAACTATCTCCTTTGAAATCTCCTCTGAAATGCATGTAGAAGCGCTGCGTTGAAACTTTTTATAGTGTGCTGCAGGACTTAGCTCTGTGAGCCCATTATTGGGCAATATTTGCCCAATCAGGACTCTGAGCGGTGATTGGCATAGTGTTCAACCAGTCTTGCACCAGACCTGTGGTCAGGTGCAAGGCTGTAGCCAATTACGAGCTTCAGGCAGTGGGAAAATGCATTGTGGTCCATTGTGGTCGAACAAGCGACAAACACCCGGAAATGTCCGAACCCGAACAGCTCATCCCCAGTCACAACCATGAGGTGTGGAGTGCAACTGGAAAAAGCCTTGTATTGTCTTCCGTGGATTCCTTTTATTGAAG
This sequence comes from Leptobrachium leishanense, assembly GCA_009667805.1. Lineage (NCBI taxonomy): Eukaryota > Metazoa > Chordata > Amphibia > Anura > Megophryidae > Leptobrachium > Leptobrachium leishanense. Next base: position 40,239,215 of record CM019066.1, on the reverse strand, counting down.
AAATAATTTTATAATAAGAGAAAAGAATGAGAAGAAGTGGGACCAGAAGGATGGTGGCACCTCCAACGATTGATATGGAGTTATATCCAGAGATCTCATTGCAGGACAAGATCGTCAGGTATTTAGGAGAGCACATGAAATGGTTAATGACGTTTGGACCACAAAATGTCAAGTTACACACAACGAAGGTGTTAAGTGATGACGTAGCAGAACTCACTGTCCACATAACCATGGCCATCAAGGTACAAACCGACCGATTCATGATCTCATTGTAACGCAAGGGATTACAGATTGCAACGTATCGATCATATGCCATGAAGACCAGAAGGAGGCATTCACTTCCGATCATAAAAATATTAAGAAACATTTGAGTGGCACAAGCTGCAAAAAATATACTTTCATCTCCGCTTAAGAAATCCATAAGCATCCTGGGAACAATGGCTGAAGGACCACATATATTAATGATGGACAAGTTAATGAGAAAGAAATACATTGGGTTGTGTAGCTGGGGATCAAAAGTCACAGCCAGAACAAGAAGGATATTTCCCACCAGTAGGACCAAATAGACAACCAAGAAGATGAAGAATAATAGAATTTGTGTATTGGGGTCACTGGAAAACCCAAGAAGAATGAAGTGGGTCACAGTACTGTGATTTCTGCTTTCCATAAATGCCATGGATTATTGGGAGGTAATTCTTATTTCCTGTAGAAAGAACAAGCATACATGAATGTAAAAGCATGCCAGTTATCATGTAAACCTCTTAATAAACAATAATCCCTGTAAACCAATCCTGGCAGTGAAACAGATGACCACAAACTGCATTTTCCTTGTCTTTCAATTACCATTTCACTGAATGGTCACATCATTTTGTTTCACTAAAATCAGGATGTTGCTGGTAAATGATTCTGTGTGCATGTGTATGGGCTTGTTAACACATAACTAATTAGTTTTTTCATTAAACTATTATCTATTGGCACCAGGTGAGGAGATAATCCGGAGAGTAGGTGGGCTGCCATCAAGCCGTCTGTCTCCGGAACTCCAGATATGGGCAAATACACACTCATGGCTTGTGGTTGAGGGACTAAATCAAAGGAGCCCACCCACTCCAGTTTAACTCCTCACCTGTCAGCCAGGTGTGTGGGGATACAGATGGTCTGCCAAGCATACAAAACATGAAAGAATCAAATAAAGGAAGTTGTTCCCATGTGATTAGTTTCAGATTTGTTGCTGGAGGTGACCTTTTGGTTGGTTCATGTTTCAGACAAATAGACCATTCCTCTAAAATTTCACTAATCTCAGTACATCCAAAAACGTGTCTCCTAGTTTTGCTTTAGCTCTGATATAGTATCCATCCAAACTATGTTCTTTCAACGGAAACGAAAAATATGGTCTTACTGTTTACCAATAATTTGGACAGGTTCTTGAGGAGCTTTTGCATCACAACCATGATCATTATTGACACATAGCAATGAGCTCATTATACATGTAGATGTTACAGGCTAAAGAATTGCATGGAATCTATCAAAAAGTTTCCATTTTTGTAATGAAGAAAAAGGTCAATCTCTTAAGGACCGCGGCTTTTGAGACTTGATGTGCCTTAAGGACCAGAGCAATTTACCCATTTCTGAAATGTACATGTTCACCTGCAATTTTCCACTTTCCTGTTTAATGCACTCCCACATATTATATACCTTCCAGTAACAGATACACCTTTTCATTCATGATCAATACATAATTATATGACGTTCAAGGAAGCAAAAACGCTATAAACCTCATGATAAAACATGTCCCTGCACAGCCACTAAGGTGTTCCCTTTTACACACATTGCACAAGAATATCCAGATAAAATCAAAAATACATTGTGGCCTAGTGCATGCCGCGGTATGTTATCATACATACATACAGAATCTATCTGCAGACTGAACTGCATCTTACCCTCTGTGCCCTGAACCAAGCATCGAGCACACACACACACACACACACACACAGAACTGAATCTTACCCTCTGTGTCCCGAACCAAGCATCAAGGTATCCAGGATTCATCATGCCATCCAACACTATTTTCCAGACCACCCTATTTTTGCAATTGTATTTAATGTCTGCATTTATTAATCTCTGGCTGCTTTTAAGTCTCCCTCCATTTCTCTTAGAAAAACCCTCTGTTCCTTTCTCCTCTCTCCCTCCCCCTGCGTCGTAAATGGTTAACACCCTGTGCATTTTTCACTAAACCTCATTCTCTCTCCACATCACACACACAGACTGAATTTTTTTGAGAAAGGATTTTACCAGGAAGGATACATTGAGATTTCTCTCGTTTTCAAGTATGTCCTAGGTGGCGAGTATGTACTGTTAGTTGTCTTGTCCAAGGACACTTACTGGAGAGGTTGCTTGCTGGGATCGAACACATGACTCCACAGGCTCTGTATCTTACCCTCTTTATTCCCACCCACCCTCCACCCAGGCCGGTCCATAATTTCAGGTTTCCTTTCCAGCTGTCTCCACTTCTCTCTCTAATTACTCTCACTAAGCCTAAGCTTCTGGTCCATCACATGCAAGCCCTGCTAACCAGCTTCCATTTGTTTCATATACTCCAGTCCCTCTGAGTATAAGCTTACGGGATGTCTGGCTGAGCACTTGGTTAAGTGCTGTACTACCTGGACAGTTATCCTACCTGCAGGGTCACATGGATCAGAACTCTTGCTGGATAAGGTTTCACAGCATGTGGATTCCTTTACAGTCCAATCCACAGATTATCACCAAGGATACACAGTTCACATTTCTTAAAATAATGCAATATCCTTCATAAAGATCAAATATAATAAAGTTGCAATAAATACAATCTTACAAGTATCCTGTGACGCGTTTCACTTTCGATGCTTTCTCGGTTGGTTTGTTTCATGTAACTGTGTGCTGTATCTTATAGTCTCTGCAAAGTTCTTCATTTGATCCAATGAACTGTCCCATTTCAATCTATTTTTCTGTGTGTGACGCATCCCTGTGAGTGCAACTTCCGGAATGTAGGGTCAACCTGACAAGAGATCGCATCACATCAAATTTCTCCTGGGTCCTCATGCGGGTGGTGTCATCTATCCTTCCATACCAAGTTACCCTGTACAGATCCTCAGGCAATACATTTTACATCCGCAAAAGAAAAACTGGAGATCAGCAACTAAAGCAAACTATTATTCTATTTATAGAAAGATCTAGATAACACAAAGAATTCAAACTATCCGGTGACGTGCATGTCCTAAAAATAATTCTCTTAACCAAAGAGGTGTATAAAAACCTTACACATGGATCTCTTAAAAAAACAAAATAAATATTGGGTGTAAATTAAACATTACATTTATTTTTACTTTTTTTTATTTAGGTTTCACAGAGAAAGCTGCCCTCCACAGGTGTGGTGCCTTATTCTGTAAAAGTATAAATGAGCAAAGATTAATAGATTAATTTTATTTTTTGGGGATTTTTTCTTAAAATTATTTTAGTTTTGTAGAGGAAAGTGGCCAACACAGATTCTCTTTTCACCAGATTCGCCTTTCTCTGTGGAAAAAAAATTGTATGTAAAAAATAAATATTAAGAATTATAGTAATACATTTTCTACCTGTGACTTTTACAATCTTTTTTACACAGTGTTATTTTATTTTATATACATAAAAATATTTATGTTTTATCACTATTATTATTTAATCGTTTTTAACTTTTTTAGAAAAATGCGTCCACCACAGGGGTGTTTTTTTCTGTAAAAACACAAATTTATATATACATATATATAGGGTCAATCAGAAAGCCCCAAAATTTCAGAAAAATTTTGGTGCTTTCTAGTTGGGCGCACTTCGATGCGCTTTGGCGATTTCATTTATCCCACCCCGAGGTGAATATACAATTCACCGTAGGGCTCCCAAAGTGCACCGAACGTGGAGCCACCGAACTGACTGCCATAGACTGTTAAACTGACTGCCGAACTATGAGATAAAAAATGGTACTCTATTTTTTTAATAGATGTTAAAATGCATGAAAATGGGTCTAAAAAATAAAAAAGGCCCTTTAAAAATAATAAAATGGTCTGTTATAGAATTTAAAAAAAATCCTTTAAAAAAAAATTGAGAATGAAAAATTGTTAAAAAAATACAAAAAGGTGTTCCAAAAAATAAATAAATGGACGGTTTGAAAGTAAATGAAAAGAATAATTTGTTTAATAATAAAAAGATAATATTGTTTTACATTGAATCCTATGGGATTCTCCTGTTTAACCTCCCTGGCGTTATTCCCGAGTGTGACTCGGGGTTAAATTTTGCTACCGCGAACGGTAACCTTGAGCTACACTTGGGCTGCATACTCACCTCAACTTGCGCTCCTCCGCAGTGTGATCGCAGCGACTTGCTTCCTGGTAACGCTCCCTGCGAGTCACTTGATGCAGGGGGGCGGGACCAGGCAGCAAACTGAAAAAAGAATACACTGTATTCCAATGTAAAATTTCAAAACAGCATGACCTGCTCATGAACGGCCACTAGGTAGCACTAAAGGATCAGAAACAGACCGTACATAGTCTAAAATTGCACCCTTGTTTTCAGAAAGATTTCAGTGTTTTTTGTTTGATTATTTTATTGAATATAATTTATTAGCATTATATTGGATAATTATCTTTGGGATAATAAATTCTTATGACGGGTTTCTAACTTTATTGGGCTCAGTGTATTTACTATTTATTTATTTATTTATTTATAACGGATTTTACCAGTAAGGACTCTTGCTTGCACGGATTTCAGTGCATTATTCCTAATTATTACAGGCTTACTATATACAAAAACACTTTTCCTTTCAAAAAAATTTGAGACGCTTTTAGACACAAAATTTTGAAAAAATTAGACCGCCAGGGAGGTTACACCTGTTTAAAAATGGAATCACTGAAAGTCAGGGCATTTCACTGACACTTCGGTGCAGTTGTTGGTTCACACCACACCTAGTGACGCCACTGCCAGACGATATGTAAGGTTAACGCAAGACTTGCGTGTCCCTGCGGTAATTAGCGTTAGCGCTTTACTTATCGAAACTCTAATGTAGGTTTACACTCCCCATGTTAAGTATAGGATGTACAAAGCTTGCGCGAAAACTGATATGAAAACAGATTAGTAACGGGGTAGCATCAGGAATGTAATCGGGGGGCATGCATTAAACACACTAATCCTGGCGCTATCGCTTACATATCGAGGCGCTACATTAGCTCCAACTAGGGAATAGAGCACTTAAACGTTTGTGACTTAAAAGTCACATCTTACAGGAACAGCCCTCACATCTTACAGGAACGACCCCGGTACAATCAGCGGACCTGTAATTGTGACAATTTCAAGTCACAGTGTGTGTGATGTACCAGGGCCAAATACAATAAAAAAATAATACTAAAGCTGCACATCCGCTCGTCTCTATGGATGTTTAGTTCAGACAGCAGCTCGGGGTGGGAAGTGTCTCCTGCTGTGTGCAGCCATAAATCCCTCCACAGGGAAACATATCATGCGGCATGCCACAGCTATGGGGGAGTGTCTCCTGCTCTGTGCAGCCATAAATCCCTCCCCAGGGAAACATATCATGCAGCATAACAAGGAAGAAGAGTGTCATCTGCGCTCGCTCCTAGGTGTTCCATGTACAACAAAAATTAGGTTTTGTTTGTTTCAATGGCCATTGCAACGTAAGCCCACTCGCCACTTCAAGGCACCTCTTTAGAGTGGGTACCTAACAATTGTAACCAAAGGGCCGCTCTACTGAGCAGCTCCAAGCCCCTCCAGCTGCTTTTCAGCCAAGGAGAGACAAAGATGGTGGGTTTTATTTATACACGCACCAAGCACTTCCCATTTGGGATCAAAAACAAAAACATGGAAAGAGTAACAGCTGCATGTTTTTGTTTTTGATCCCAAATGGGAAGTGCTTGGTGCGTGTATAAATAAAACCCACCATCTTTGTCTCTCCTTGGCTGAAAAGCAGCTGGAGGGGCTTGGAGCTGCTCAGTAGAGCGGCCCTTTTGTTACAATTGTTAGGTACCCACTCTAAAGAGGTGCCTTGAAGTGGCGAGTGGGCTTACGTTGCAATGGCCATTGTTATGTTTTTTGTTATGTTTTATACATTGACTGGGCTGTTACTCCTGGCAGTTGCTGCCGCTCCGAAAATAAGTGAGTATGGGCGCGACGCCATTTTTTCTGTATTTATGTATATCATGCAGCATGCCACAGCTAGGGGGGAGTGTCTCCTTCTCTGTGCAGCCATAAATCCCTCCCCAGGGAAACATGTCATGCGGCATGCCACAGCTATGGGGGAGTGCCTCCTGCTCTGTGCAGCCATAAATCCCTCCCCAGGGAAACATCATGCGGCATGCCACAGCTATGGGGGAGTATCTCCTGCTCTGTGCAGCCATAAATCCCTCCCCAGGGCAACATATCATGTTTTACAGTTTCCATACCGCTGGCTTCTTGACGAGTCTAAATTTTTATCTTAGGAAAAACGCCACATATTTGTGAGCAGCACAAGAAACCTTCAATTCATTTAACCTTATTTATTTTTAATTTCTTGTAACATCAATGGGAAAAAATTTCCGAGTTTTTTTTTTTAAAGAATGAATCTAAAAACATGTACAAAACAATCATTTTAATCCACAACAGCTCACAAATATCCAATGTTCATTTTTCCTTTCAAAGTTTGAGATTTACTAAACAGTTAAATTCAATGAATTAACCGGATCAGATAACATGTTAAAAAGATACAGAAACCACATGGATTATTCTTATAACTAGAAATTATAACAAAGAGGCAGAAGAAGAAACAGAAAAGAAAAAGAAGGGAAGAAGAGGAAAGAGAGCAAATATATACAGGGTTATTCAGAGAGCACCTGACCGACATGTAACCGACATTTCGGTGCCCTCTCGTTCCCCGCATTTCCCTGCACTTTGAGGAATCAAAAGTTCCCCACCCTGCAGTGTATTCAGCAAGCACCGAAGGGCCCCTGGAGTGCATGGACAACCCACCGCAACCGCTGGTAAAACCACACCGAACACGCCAGAAAAAGCCACGAGCCGCCGATCACATCGCAGAGCAGCGGCCGGAAAAAGCCGACTAGCCGACGAACGGGGTAAAAAAAAAAAAAAAAAACAGTACGTTTGAAAGTTTTAAAATTGAAATGCTGTTTGCAAAAAAAACTGCTGAACGAAAATGTCTGGAATTTACATATAAAATCCTATGAATGATAATAAAAAGGGCTGTTACAGGAAAAAGAAAAACTTTTTTAAAAAGAAAAACAGAAAAAAAAGCTTGCCAAAAAAATCCCAAAAAATGCCTGAAAGAGCCTAAAAAAAAAATCAATAAATAAAGAGACTTTTTACTGCAGAATAAAATAAACGGTTTATTAGATACTAGTTGCAAAGCCTGCCCAGAGGGCAGTCTATTGTGGATATACTGCCCCTGCTCATGTATACTGCCCCAGCTCGTGGATACTGCCCCAGCTCGTGGATATTGCCCCAGCACGTGGATACTGCCCCAGCACGTGGATATTGCCCCAGCACGTGGATATTGCCCCAGCACGTGGATATTGCCCCAGCACGTGGATACTGCCCCAGCACGTGGATATTGCCCCAGCACGTGGATATTGCCCCAGCACGTGGATATTGCCCCAGCTCGTGGATATTGCCCCAGCACGTGGATACTGCCCCAGCACGTGGATACTGCCCCAGAACGTGGATACTGCCCCAGCACGTGGATACTGCCCCAGCACGTGGATATTGCCCCAGCACGTGGATATTGCCCCATCACGTGGATATTGCCGCAGCACGTGGATACTGCCCCAGCTCGTGGATACTGCCCTAGCACGTGGATATTGCCCCAGCACGTGGATATTGCCCCAGCTCGTGGATACTGCCCCAGCTCGTGGATACTGCCCTAGCACGTGGATATTGCCCCAGCACGTGGATGGATACTGCCCCAGCACGTGGATATTGCCCCAGCTCGTGGATACTGCCCCAGCTCCTGGATATTGCCCCAGCACGTGGATACTGCCCCAGCACGTGGATATTGACCCAGCACGTGGATATTGCCCCAGCACGTGGATATTGCCCCAGCACGTGGATACTGCCCCAGCACGTGGATACTGCCCAGCACGTGGATACTGCCCCAGCACGTGGATATTGCCCCAGCTCGTGGATACTGCCCCAGCACGTGGATACTGCCCAGCACATGGATATTGCCCCAGCACGTGGATTGATACTGCCCCAGCACGTGGATACTGCCCCAGCACGTGGATGGATACTGCCCCAGCACGTGGATACTGCCCCAGCACGTGGATACTGCCCCAGCACGTGGATATTGCCCCAGCTCGTGGATACTGCCCCAGCACGTGGATACTGCCCAGCACGTGGATATTGACCCAGCACGTGGATATTGCCCCAGCACGTGGATATTGCCCCAGCACGTGGATATTGCCCCAGCACGTGGATACTGCCAGCACGTGGATATTGCCCCAGCTCGTGGATACTGCCCCAGCACGTGGATATTGCCCCAGCACGTGGATATTGCCCCAGCACGTGGATATTGACCCAGCACGTGGATATTGCCCCAGCACGTGGATATTGCCCCAGCACGTGGATACTGCCCCAGCTCGTGGATACTGCCCCAGCACGTGGATATTGCCCCAGCACGTGGATGGATACTGCCCCAGCACGTGGATATTGCCCCAGCTCGTGGATACTGCCCCAGCTCCTGGATATTGCCCCAGCACGTGGATACTGCCCCAGCACGTGGATATTGACCCAGCACGTGGATATTGCCCCAGCTCGTGGATATTGCCCCAGCTCCTGGATATTGCCCCAGCACGTGGATACTGCCCCAGCACGTGGATATTGACCCAGCACGTGGATATTGCCCCAGCACGTGGATACTGCCCCAGCACGTGGATACTGCCCCAGCACGTGGATATTGCCCCAGCTCGTGGATACTGCCCAGCACGTGGATACTGCCCAGCACATGGATATTGCCCCAGCACGTGGATTGATACTGCCCCAGCACGTGGATACTGCCCCAGCACGTGGATACTGCCCCAGCACGTGGGTGGATACTGCCCCAGCACGTGGATACTGCCCCAGCACGTGGATACTGCCCCAGCACGTGGATATTGCCCCAGCTCGTGGATACTGCCCAGCACGTGGATACTGCCCAGCACGTGGATATTGCCCCAGCACGTGGATATTGCCCCAGCACGTGGATACTGCCCCAGCACGTGGATACTGCCCCAGCTCGTGGATACTGCCCAGCACATGGATACTGCCCAGCACGTGGATATTGCCCCAGCATGTGGATATTGACCCAGCACGTGGATATTGCCCCAGCACGTGGATATTGCCCCAGCACGTGGATACTGCCCCAGCACGTGGATATTGCCCCAGCTCGTGGATACTGCCCCAGCACGTGGATACTGCCCAAGCTCGTGGATACTGCCCAAGCACGTGGATACTGCCCCAGCACGTGGATATTGCCCCAGCTCGTGGATACTGCCCCAGCACGTGGATACTGCCCAGCACGTGGATACTGCCCCAGCACGTGGATACTGCCCCAGCTCGTGGATACTGCCCAGCACGTGGATACTGCCCAGCACGTGGATATTGCCCCAGCACGTGGATATTGACCCAGCACGTGGATACTGCCCCAGCTCGTGGATACTGCCCCAGCACGTGGATACTGCCCAGCACGTGGATATTGCCCCAGCATGTGGATATTGACCCAGAACGTGGATATTGCCCCAGCACGTGGATACTGCCCCAGCACGTGGATATTGCCCCAGCTCGTGGATACTGCCCCAGCACGTGGATACTGCCCCAGCACGTGGATACTGCCCCAGCACGTGGATGGATACTGCCCCAGCACTTGGATACTGCCCCAGCACGTGGATACTGCCCCAGCTCGTGGATACTGCCCAAGCTCGTGGATACTGCGCCAGCACGTGGATACTGCCCCAGCTCGTGGATACTGCCCCAGCACGTGGATACTGCCCAGCACGTGGATATTGCCCCAGCACGTGGATATTGACCCAGCACGTGGATACTGCCCCAGCTCGTGGATACTGCCCAGCACGTGGATATTGCCCCAGCACGTGGATATTGACCCAGCACGTGGATACTGCCCCAGCTCGTGGATACTGCCCCAGCACGTGGATACTGCCCAGCACGTGGATATTGCCCCAGCACGTGGATATCGCCCCAGCACGTGGATACTGCCCCAGCACGTGGATATCGCCCCAGCACGTGGATATGGCCCCCCCCAGCACGTGGATATGGCCCCAGCACGTGGATATGGCCCCCCCGCTCGTGGATATGGCCCCCCCGCTCGTGGATATGGCCCCCCCGCTCGTGGATATACTCACCTACATCGGCCCTTAGCTCCTCCAGCGATGGCGGTCCCGCTTCAAGCGTCCTCTCTCGCTCCGTTGGTCGCCGGGATGACGTCACGAAAGCCTTTGACCCCCGGGGTCAAAGGCTTTCGTGACGTCATTCCGCGAACAACGGAGCGAGAGAGGACGCTGGAAGCGGGACCGCCATCGCTGGAGGAGCTAAGGGCCGATGTAGGTGAGTATGTGTCCCCCTACATTGGCCCAGAGCCTCAGCGGTGGCTGTCGCAGGCTGCTCGGCCGGCCTCCAGGCTTAGGCGAGCCCCCGGCTCGGCTGGGCCTGTAGGCCCAAGCCAAGCCGGGGGCTCGCCTGAGCCTGGAGGCCGGCCGAGCAGCCTGCGACAGCCGGAGGACAGTCACCGCTGGAGCTCAGGGCTAATGTAGGTGAGTATGTGCTCTCCACACCCACCCTGCTTACTCGGCCGGTATCCAAGCTTAGGCGAGCCCCCGGCTTGGCCTAGAGGCCAGCAGAGCCGGGGACTCGCCTGAGCATGGAGGCCGGTCGAGTTGCATGCTCGGCCGTCCTCCAGGCTCAGGTGAGTCCCTGGCTCGGCTGGGCCTCTAGGCCCAAGCCAAGCCGGGGGCTCGCCTGAGCCTGGATGCCGACCAAGCTTAGGCGAGCCCCCGGCTTGGCGTGGGCCTAGAGGCCCAGCCGAGCCGGGGACTCGCCTGAGCCTGGAGGACGCCCGAGCATGCAACTCGACCGGCCTCCATGCTCAGGCGAGTCCCCGGCTCGGCAGGGCCTCTAGGCCCAAGCCAAGCCGGGGGCTCGCCTAAGCTTGGATACCGGCCGAGCAAGCAGGGTGTGTGTGTGTGTGTGTGTAGAGCACATACTCACCTACATCGGCCTCGAGTCCTCCACCGGTTCCACACATACTCACCGACATCGGCCTTTAGCTCCTCCAGCGATGGCGGTCCCGCTTGCAGCATCCTCTCTCTCTCCGTTGCTCGCCAGGATGACGTCACGAAAGCCTTTGACCCCCGGGGTCAAAGGCTTTCGTGACGTCATTCCGGCGAGCAACGGAGAGAGAGAGGATGCTGCAAGCGGGACCGCCATCGCTGGAGGAGCTAAAGGCCGATGTCGGTGAGTATGTGTTAGGCAACATCGGCCCTGAGCTCCAGCGGTGACCTCCTCCGGCCGAGCAGGCTGCTCGGCCGGCCTCTACGCTTAGGCGAGTCCCCGGCTCGGCTGGGCCTGTATGCCCAAGCCAAGCCGGGGGCTCGCCTAAGCCTAGAGGCCCGCCGAGCAGCCAGCGGCAGCTGGAGGAGGTCTCCGCTGGAGCTCAGGGACGATTTTGGGGTGTATTTTTTGGGAACTTCGGCCCCGATCCTCCAGCGGTGACCTTCTCCGGCTGCCACTGGCTGCTCGGCGGGCCTCTAGGCTTAGGCGAGTCCCCGGCTCAGCTGGGCCTGTAGGCCCAAACCGAGCCGGGGGCTCGCCTAAGCCTAGAGGGCCGCCGAGCAGCCAGCGGCAGCCGGAGGAGGTCTCCGCTGGAGCTCAGGGCCGATTTTGGGGTGTGTTTGTTTGGGAACTTCGGCCCCGATCCTCCAGCGGTGACCACCTCCGGCTGCCGCTGGGTGCTCGGCGGGCCTCTAGGCTTAGGCGAGTCACCGGCTCGGCTGGGCCTGTAGGCCAAACCGAGCCGGGGGCTCGCCTAAGCCTATAGGCCCGCCGAGCAGCCAGCGGCAGCCGGAGGACGGTCACCGCTGGAGCTCAGGGCCGAGTTAGGGGAGTATGTTTTGGAACTTCGGCCCCGATCCTCCAGCGGTGACCTCCTCCGGCTGCCGCTGGCTGCTCGGCGGGCCTCTAGGCTTAGGCGAGTCCCCGGCTCGGCTGGGCCTGTAGGCCCAAACCGAGCCGGGGGCTCGCCTAAGCCTAGAGGCCCGCCGAGCAGCCAGCGGCAGCCGGAGGAGGTCACCGCTGGAGCTCAGGGCCGATTTAGGGGAGTATGTTTTGGAACTTCGGCCCCGATCCTCCAGCGGTGACCTTCTCCGGCTGCCGCTGGCTGCTCGGCGGGCCTCTAGGCTTAGGCGAGTCCCCGGCTCAGCTGGGCCTGTAGGCCCAAACCGAGCCGGGGGCTCGCCTAAGCCTAGAGGGCCGCCGAGCAGCCAGCGGCAGCCGGAGGAGGTCTCCGCTGGAGCTCAGGGCCGATTTTGGGGTGTGTTTGTTTGGGAACTTCGGCCCCGATCCTCCAGCGGTGACCACCTCCGGCTGCCGCTGGGTGCTCGGCGGGCCTCTAGGCTTAGGCGAGTCCCCGGCTCGGCTGGGCCTGTAGGCCCAAACCGAGCCGGGGGCTCGCCTAAGCCTAGAGGCCCGCCGAGCAGCCAGCGGCAGCCGGAGGAGGTCACCGCTGGAGCTCAGGGCCGATTTAGGGGAGTATGTTTTGGAACTTCGGCCCCGATCCTCCAGCGGTGACCACCTCCGGCTGCCGCTGGCTGCTCGGCGGGCCTCTAGGCTTAGGCGAGTCCCCGGCTCGGCTGGGCCTGTAGGCCCAAACCGAGCCGGGGGCTCGCCTAAGCCTAGAGGCCCGCCGGCAGCCGGAGGACGGTCACCGCTGGAGGATCGGGGCATCTGGCTGTTAGAACACACAGGTAGCTGCGCGCGGCTCGTGCCGTTTTTTTTTTTTTTTTTTTTTTTCACGCGGCCGGCACGCGCAGCTACCTGTGTGTTCCAACGGCCGCTTTCAAATGTCCGTCGCGCATGCGCAGTAGGGTTTTGGCGACGGACAGTTTTTAGCTTATCCTTTTATAGTATAGATTGAATGAAAACGGGAATATTTTTAACATTGAAGCCTATGGGATTCGCCTGAATAAACCTGCTGAATGAAAACACCGAACAGCAGGGCATTTCACCGACAAGCTGTTTGGTGTCTCTTAATATTTGAACCATTGCTTCTCTATGGGGGATTTCAATGCCGCCGAACAGGCACCGTACGTGCAGGCAATTCACCAAAATTTGGCGAAATGCCTGCTCTCTGAATAGCCGAATGGAGCCGAAATGTCCCCGTTCGCTGAGTTTCAGTGTCCGGTTACATTTCGGGGCCAGATCGACTCTCTCTGAATAACCCCTATAAAAAAAAAAGGAATGAAAGGGAAGGAGGGAGATCATGGCAGATAAGCCATTCTAGTACAACCCTTTTCTCAAATGTTCACTCCCCAATAGCAGGGAAAGTCCATTAACCCTTTCGCTGCTGAGGCATTTCACACCTCTGTGCTCAGCTCAAATTTACCGGTTTTGCTCATCATGTTTAAATGTGTTTTGAAGCCATATTTTATTATATGACCCAGACATATTATATATCGTTCTTTCCGTCAGACTCGGAAGATTCATAATATATCATTATTATATGTATACGTCATGTCCGGTCTGTATATTATAACAAAAAATGCAATAAAATTAGAATTTTCAATAATTTACAACGTGTAAAGTGTTTTTTTCACATTTTATCATGCGAGCGTTTGCGGTTATATTTTCTATGGGTTGCGTTTGTTAAAAAAAAATTAGAAATGGGGTCTGGTTACATTTTTTTTGGGGTGAAAATTACACGATTTTTAACAAACGCAACCCATACAAAAATCGTTTGTGCAGCATCGTTGTTCACATTATAATTTAAATGGGAACAATATTGCTGCATTAACAAAAACAAAAAACTTATTTTTTTTATAATTTTTCTTTATTAACTTTTACATGGTCATGTTTGGTATCGATAGAAAGAACAATAAAGAAGATTGTGATGCACACTGTATATGTATAACTACACACGGGTGCTAGTCTAAGGCGGACCAGTCCTCAAAGGTCCAAATACATAACACTACAAAAATGCCAAGACTGCACACCAAAGTAAAAATAAATTTTTATTGATACAGAAATAAAAACACTAAAACACCACGAAAAATCTTTATATGATATATAATTTGCCAGAGAACCAACTCAAAAGTAATAAGGTTGGTCTACACTTATCCTATTGCAACAAAAGAGATAAGTTAATATATGTCCTCCAAACAATATGTTAAAGAGTATCCCTGGTGATAATAAATCTTATATCACAAGCAGTGTTTAAAGAACCAAAAAATAAATGAACAACCACATGTAAAAAGAAAAGAAACTGAAATACTGATACCACAGGGAACCTCTCAGCAGACAAGAACCAGCAGAGACCAAACACTCAACGTTTCGGTCAAAGACCTTTGTCAAGAGTGTATCGATAGAAAGGCCATGCTCTGGCCGATCCAAAAATACCAAACATTAACCCCTAGCTGCCACGGATCGGGAGATCTCCACCATTATTGGCAACTAGGGGTTAACTCCAGGACGTCAGGGGTAGTTCCTGGAAGCTTGGCTGACATCCAAGATGTCGGCCAGCTCCGGGAGAGGATCACGAGTCGGCGCCAAATCGTGATCCGGCACCCAAGGGGTTAAAGCCAGCACGGTTTGGAAGGGCTTTAACCTGACTTTCACTGCTGGACCCCGGCGATCGGGAGGGAGAGAGGAAGGATCTCCCCCCTCCCTTTAAGGCACCTCCTCTGCACTCGCACCTGAAAGGTGACATCTATCTTCCCCCCGGGGTCTGGGGAGTGCCGGGCTGACATCCAAGATGCACCGGGGGGGCTCAGCGTGCCATAGCACAGGAGGTGCACTTGGCAGGACGCGCAGAGCCAAGTGGTTAAAGAGCTATGGCCTGCTGCAGGGACCACACTCCTCCCTGCATTTTCCACTGAAGCTGTGATTGGCGAGACATGGAAGTTGTATGGGCATGCCAGTGGTACCATGACACTCAAAACTTCCATTTTGTCCTCAGCTTATGCGACCAAGCCAACGTTTTCCTAAGGGGATTCACTTGAGTCGCCCATTCCCTCCATTTGAGCAAAGCAGGCTAGTGAAGGGGAGAGAGATCCACAGGACATAACCACGTCAGGGTCCAAGATGGGCAACACAGTGCTCGGTATTAAAATTAAGACTCACAAAATAAAAGCAATTTTTCATATTCCTCTGATGTAATGAATGATTTAAAATGAGTGGATGCATGAGGTGCTCATTAAATGGTTTTGTATGAAGAACTAGGGTCTGTGACAGAGTGTGGGACTATAGATACATCAGCAGGACGCTGGATAAGGCAACATTCCCAGGTTGGTACATGGGCGGAGCCAGACACAGGTTTCGGGGGGGAGCACTCTACCCACTGTGGGAGAAGTGTGGGAATGCCGTAAGCGTGTTCCTACAGGACTTGAGACCTGTCTCTGACCCCCTCATCTCTGTGACCCATCTGTCCCATTCACTCTCTCTGACCCCCTTCTCAATCTCTCTCTGACCACCCTGTGTCTCTGACCCCCTGTCTCATTCTCTCTGTCTGACCCCCTGTCTCTGACCCCCTATCTCTCTGACACCCTGTCTCATTCTCTCTTTCTCTGTACCCCGTGTCATTCTCTCTCTCTGACCCCCTGTCTCTGTGACCGTCTCATTCTCTCTCTCTGAACTCTGTCTCATTCTCTCTCTCTCTGACCCCGTCTCATTCTCTCTCTGACCCCCTGCCTCTCTGACCCCTGTCTCATTCTCTCTGACCTCCTGTCTCTGTAACCCCTTGTCTCATTCTCTCTCTCTCTGACTCCCTGTCTCTGACCCCCTGTCTCATTATCTCTGATCCCCTATCTCTGTGACCCCTGTCTCTGTGACCCCCTGTCTCATTGTCTCTCTCAGTCCCTCTCTCTGTGACCCTCCTGTCACATTCTCTCTCTCTGAGCCCCCCATGACACACACACACACACACACACACACACACACACACATACACACACACACACGTTGACCCGTCCCTGCAAAGGGAGTTAAGTTAGAGATCAGCAGGTGAGGGGGAGATATGTCTGTCTGGGGCAGGGGAACAGCAAGGCTATCAGATGTTTTTTAGCTGACTCCAGCAGCCTGGTCTCCCCGCTTGTGTATGGAGCTGCCCTTATAAAAAAAACGCTGCCTGTGTCCCGGGGGAATCATGAACTTACCTAGTAATGTGTGTCCAGGCAGCTGCTGTTGCATCAGATTGGTCCTCCTGTGCTCTCCTCACCTCTCTCACTCCTCCCTCCCGGCACATGGACAGGAAGCTGACTGTGTAGGAGGATGGGGAGGAGCAACTGCTTCTGAGAGCAACATTAGGAGAGGCTCTGTGTAATATTTTCTCAGGTGGGGCAATTGCCCAGTTGCCCCCTGAATCCGCCCCTGGGTTGATAAGGGGTTAAGTCTCTTCCCTGGCAGCAGGTACACCTGCAGCTCATTAATGATCCCTGATCCTTTATTGTAGCTCTGGCAAAGCAGGGGAAGTCAGACACAAACTGCATTTGTAGACTGGTGGTTAGCTACTACAGAGCTGCAGAAAAAGCTAAAACACATATACTGTATATACAGAGACTGTGAAAGACTTGTGTTTTGTTGTATCTAGCGGGGGTGAGGATAGCTGCCCCTTTAACCAGCAGTCAGGGAACTAGTGTTTAGTTAGCCTCCTAACCGGAGTAGGCCTGCTTGTTTTCTATTGCTGCTGCAAGCTGCTTTTGCTTTAAAGGACCAGTATATCCTATGGTTAAAAAGAGGATTTTTTATGATTGCAATAAAGCCAGTATACCCTCCAAATTCCTGGATCTGTCTGAGGGGCCTTACCACATGTCGTCAACATAAAAACATAGAAATTTAGTCAATACCCTAGTCAAACCATGTCATAAAGAGAGTCTGATTCAGACACTTTACCCGACACAAGCTCCTTCAATCAGTGCAAGTTTTTGATTTTATGATAAACATTTTCTTCACAGACATTATTTATTATTATTATTCTTTATTTATAAAGCGCCAGCATATTCCGCAGCGCTGTACAATAAGCACAGTATAGACAGGGTTACAATACATTGAACAACATTTGACAAACAGTACAGGAGGAGATGAGGGCCCTATTCCCGTAGGAACTCACAATCTGGGAGGGTTGGGGTTGGAAACAGGAGGAGAGGACTGTAAGGTGAGAGTGATTGATGGTTGCGTCAGTGAGTTGGGTGGTAGGCTTCCCTAAATAGGAATGTTTTCAGGGAGCGTTTGAAGGAAGAGAAGTTAGGGGAAAGTCTGACAGTACGAGGGAGAGCGTTCCAGAGAGTGGGGGCTGCGCGTGAGAAATCCTGCAGTCTATCATGGGAAGAGGTGATGCGGGGTGAAGCTAGGCGCAGGTCACTGTTTGACCTTAGGGAGCGGGCTGGGGTGTATTTGGTGATTAGTGAGGACAGGTAGTGGGGAGCTGAGTTAGTGAGGGTTTTGTAGGTAAGGATAAGGATTTTGAACTTAATTCTGCAGTGGATGGGGAGCCAGTGAAGGGACTCGCAGAGGGGAGCGGCAGAGACAGAGCGGCGGGTGAGGTGAATTAGCCTGGCGGAGGCGTTCAGGATGGATTGTAGGGGGAGAGGTGGGACAGAGGGAGGCCAGATAAGAGATTATTGCAATAGTCGAGTCGGGAGATTACCGGGCGTGTATGAGTTGTTTTGTGGCGACAGCGGTAAGAAATGGCCGAATTCTGTAAATATTACGCAGTTGATATCGGCAGGAGGAAAGAGACTTGATGTGGGGGATGAAGGAAAGAGCAGAGTCAAGTGTAACTCCAAGACAGCGAACTTGGTTTGATGGGGAGATGGTGATACCCTCCACCGTGATCGAGAAGTCAGGAGGTGGGGCGGCATTAGAGGGAGGAATAAGTAGGAGCTCAGTCTTTGACATGTTGATCTTTAGGTGGTGGGAGGCCATCCAGGAGGAGATGCCAGATAAACAGTCACTGACTTTGGAAAGGACAGGGGGAGAGAGATCAGGGGTAGAGAGGTAGATCTGAGTGTCATCAGCGTAGAGGTGGTAATTAAAGCCAAAGCTGTTGATGATTTTGCCCAGGGAGGAGGTGTAGATGGAAAAGAGCAGAGGACCAAGGACAGAGCCTTGAGGTACACCAACAGATAGAGGCAATGAGGAGGAGGAGTTACCAGCAAAGGACACACAGAAGGACCTGTTGGATAAATAGGAGTCAATCCAAGCAAGTGCAGTGTCACCGAGACCCAGAGAGTTGAGGGTCTGTAGAAGGAGGGGGTGGTCAACAGTGTCAAAAGCAGCCGAGAGGTCAAGCAGGATGAGAATAGAATAGTGGCCGTGTTTTTTAGCAGTTAGGAGGTCGTTGGTGACTTTGGTGAGGGCAGTTTCAGTTGAGTGTAGGGGACGGAAGCCAGATTGCAGGGGGTCAAGTAGTGAATTGGAGGACAGGAAGAGGGAGAGGCGGTTGAAGACTAGTTTTTCTAAGAGCTTAGAGGTAAAGGGAAGCAGGGATACAGGACGGTAGTTGGATGGAGAGTTGGGATCTAGGGATGGTTTCTTTAGTAAAGGGGTAACTAGCGCGTGTTTGAAGGCGGATGGAAAGGAGCCAGTGGAGAGAGATAGGTTGAAGATGTGTGTGAGAGCAGGGGTGAGGGAGGAGGAGAGGGGAGGAATTAGATGTGAGGGAATGGGGTCGAGCGGGCACGTGGTGAGATGTGAGGAGGACAATAAGGAATTGACTTCCTCCTCAGTGGTTGGGAGGAAGCGGCAGAGGGTGGCAGATGGGACCTGTGGGAGTGGAGGTGGCAGATAACTATCTTGTGTTGGGATGTTGCTTCATGAAATAATGTCCAAAATGAAAATATTTTAACAACTGTTTATGCATTGAGCATCAATGAAGCCACAGGAAGATTTGTGGCAGGTCTTGGTTAAAAATGTCAACTATTTGGGACAATGAAGTAATTTGTTGCTCATCACTACTGCAATCTAACTAACAGGGTTATTCAGAGAGAGGTGAAAAACCAGGAGAATGGCTGGAGAAGTGGAAATTCTAGGTCAAAATAGCTAAACCGGAACAATTCTCCCATTTATCTCACTTTCCAAATCGGCTATTTTGACCTAGAATTTTCACTTCTACAGTCATTCTCCTGGTTTTCACCTCTCTCTGAATAACCCTGTAAGTGTTTCAAGGCTTGTCACGGAAAGAAAAGAGCTACCTATGCTACCTACCCTGCAGTGACGTGCGGAAGGAGAATGTACAAGGGGTTACAACTCCAAGCCTCTGGACTTACTAACTCTACCCACTCTCAGGGCCCCCAAGTTATGCCAACCTAACCCCCTTAAACCGTACTCACCCTTCCAAATGTATACGCTGCCACCACGAATGTTATAGGGCACTTTTGAAACCCCACTAACTGTATACCACCCCAAACCAGGAGCCCAACCATATACAGCGAATATATATACACACCAAATGTTAAATACTACAGTAACGATAAACCAAGCGTTCTATTCGAGAAGCATGAATTATCTAGAGCAGAGGCAGTACTGGTTTCAAAGGTTTAATGGAGGAGGATAAAAAAATACAACCTTTATACAGTGCCGATATCACAAAAACCAGACATACAAAATATAAGAAAACGTGCAAATACAGTTTTTGAAATAAAATTGGACGTACATAGGAAACCTAATTTCAGTAGCTACTTCCATGGGTATTTCCAGATTTCAAATGTCCCAGAAGGTTCTTAGATGTTCACTCAACCCAGCCTTTTGTAGAAATACCCTGAGTTATTGGTGAGTATTCTATACAAAGCTTGCCCCTCACCCTCTTTCCCAACCATTTGGTTCCCGGATCAAATTACCCTTCAGCCCCGGAGAGCAGATCAGCTAACAAGGTTGTAAAAACCAGTGGCCTTGCTTTGCAAACTCCGTTGCAAAGACCAGAGAAAAACCCCCTACCATTTCTGGGTTTAAAATCTTGCACACTGTTTGCAGAAAATTATGCCCGTTTGTGACACCTCCCACCAAAAGATGGACAATGGAGGCCTCAAGCAAACGTTTGGGCCTATGTCGGCCTAGTTGAACAGTTCCCCTTGGCGGGAAAGTCCATCTGATCACTCAGCATGCACCCGGCGCCACGCACAGTCTCAGACACACATGACACGGACTGGCACACCGCAGTATCCTGCCCATCCCAGGCATTCTGATCCACACACTTCCCCTCCAGCACCACTGACCCAGTTGGTTCTGCCACAAAGAAACCTACCTTGGTCCTTTGTTCTCCCTCCTAACCGCATGGCATCACAGATGCACCGGAGGCTGGTCTCGGTAGGCATACCGCAGTATCCTGCCATCCTTCCCAGGTATTCTGATCCACACCATTCTCACATGTCACTAAAGACCTGGTTGGTGTAGGCGCAAACAGACCCTCAATAATCTCTTTCACCCAACCCCGTGGTCCTTTCACACCATCACACGGCAGAGACGGGCCTTGTGCCCTGCTCCCCACAGACTGCCAGCAGGTACCCACTACTACCATTGGCACCGCTGCCGTCACACACACGGGGTCCAGTGGACCAGCTGACTCAGGTGCAGGCAGGCACTCACTCACCCCCTGCCTTTCTCCCCGGCCACACTGCCTCCTCCTGCTACCACACAACACCTCAGACACACCTGGCACAGGCACAGACTGACTCACTGCCATCTCCTACTCTCCCTTCCAGGGATCCTGTTGTGCACTCCCTCACACAGCCCTCCCCACTGCAGAGCCACTAGTGGGCTTGGGTAAGTTATCAGCATCATTTTCTGGCACATACTGCGACAACAATTTACCCAAATTCGTGCCCGTAACACATCTGTAGGAATATTTTCAGACACCCCCACCTCCCACAGACCTCTGCCCACTCCCCAATCCAAATAAACCCGTGACTTTGGCACCACAGGACGTACCCCACCAAAGCCTTTTACTGCTAGAGTCCTGCCCGGAATAAAGTCAGCAGTTCCGACTAACTCTGAACGCACCTTACCATCCCATTCCTCCCTTACCAAATGAAGGGGTCCCCGCAACCTGCGCTCATACAACAATTTAAATTGTGAAAAACCTGTGGATGCCTACAGCACCTCCTGATACACAAACAGTAGATGAGGAAGATATTTCTCCCAATCACGTCCTTGCTCCTCCCTTGGAAGATTCTCTCATTACAAAAGCCCCTTATCCCAGTACACTCTGTAGTAATCAGAATCAGTTACTGGGGCTTCCGTACGTTTCCTCATCCCTTGCAGGGAAGGGTCAGTGTGCAAGGCTGCTATAAGCATTTCATTCCTGCTCCTGTGCTTGAGAAACTAAGGAGCCATAGCCCCCTCGGACGGAGCCTCCTTTGAATCAGGGTTCTCCTCCCAAAGGATAATAGGACTCCTCAGCCACCGGAGAAGGAGCACAATTATTTTCCCCTTCATTACTGACTGAGTTCATGGCCTCCCCAGCAGCCTCGTGGGCAGCCTGTAAACGGGTCACCACTGTTACACTGGGTATCTGACTGGGCTCCACACCATTCACACCTGAAGGGACAGTAGGCAGGGCTCCACCTTCCTCTGCCCCATTCCCAGAGATCACATTAGCACAGGAGCTGGACACAGGCGAGGTATTGCCCTTTCCACTTCCCTTACTCTTAGGCAGAACAGAGGACATTTCTGCTTTACCTTGCAGCCCGCTTTCGTGCCAGGCTGGCATCGGACACAGTGCAGAATCACAGTCTTCAATGCATTTCCTTTCCTGTGCCAGCATAGCTGGTTCAGGCATAACATTCCCAGGGTTGTCCTCCCCAGTCCCACAAGCAATAGAGGGTCCCAAAGTTTCACACACTACCTCAGATTATAAGGGGTTGTCCATTAACACATTCGAGTCACAGGAGTCATCCTCTGGGGCATACCTACATACCAGCCAGCCCAAGTGGTCCCCCAGCAGCACGTTAACGGGAATATCCGCGGAAACCCCAACCTCCCACAACCCTTACCAACACCCCAATGTAGGTACACCCATGCCATGGGCACCGTGGAGCGAACCCCACCAACTCCTTTGATGGCCATCGTCTTTCCGGGAATAATATCCTCCAGACTGACTATTTCAGATTGCACTAGGGTACATGATGCACCAGTATCCCGGAGACCGATAGTCACATGGTCACTCACAGTAACGTTCTGCAGGTTATTATTATTATTATTATTTTATAAAGCGCCAGCATATTCCGCAGCGCTGTACAATAAGCACAGTACAGACAGGGTTACAATACATTGAACAACATTTGACAAACAGTACAGGAGGAGATGAGGGCCCTATTCCCGTAGGAACTCACAATCTAGGAGGGTTGGGGTTGGAAACAGGAGGAGAGGACTGTAAGGTGAGAGTGATTGATGGTTGCGTCAGTGAGTTGGGTGGTAGGCTTCCCTAAATAGGAATGTTTTCAGGGAGCGTTTGAAGGAAGAGAAGTTAGGGAAAGTCTGACAGCACGAGGGAGAGCGTTCCAGAGAGTGGGGCTGCGCGTGAGAAATCCTGCAGTCTATCATGGGAAGAGGTGATGCGGGGAGAAGCTAGGCGCAGGTCACTGTTTGACCTTAGGGAGCGGGCTGGGGTGTATTTGGTGATTAGTGAGGACAGGTAGTGGGGCGCTGAGTTAGTGAGGGTTTTGTAGGTAAGGATAAGGATTTTGAACTTAATTCTGCAGTGGATGGGGAGCCAGTGAAGGGACTCGCAGAGGGGAGCGGCAGAGACAGAGGTTGTCGCTACCTTGATCCAGACACACAAAGGACAGACATTGGACTTCCTTAGGCTTTTCCACCTCCCTCTGCCTGCTGCGGCTGCTTCTTGGTAGGACAAGTGACACTCAGGTGCCCCAACTGATTACATTGAAAGCACTTGCGGGTATCCCCTTGGCTCGATGTGGCCACTGCACCTTGGCTGGTAGACAGTGTAGTCATTGGTTTCCCCGCTGACTTGACAACCGGTGTAGGTGTAGATCCTTCTTTCCAGGCGGTAGTTCCAGCTGGTGTAGGCACGCGTTGTGCTGGAGGCGCTTTGTTGTTCACATAGTTGCTGGCCAGATCCAGTGCCTCTGCTGTACCTTTAGGCTTTCTGTCCAGAATCCACTCTCTGGCCTCACGACTCCTGGTTTGCCGGAACTGCTCCAGAATCATTAGGTCCTCCAGGGCCGCATAGGTGGTGACTTGCAGGCCCCCAGTCCATTGCCGGAATGTGGTTCTGAGCTGCCCAGCATATTCTGTGCAGCTGTCTGATGTTCCTTACTGCTTGCTCCTGAACTTTTTATGATACAATTCAGGGATTAGATTAAAACTTTTGAGCAAGGCCTTCTTTATGGCATCATAGTTCTTGTCACTTTCCTCTGGAAGGAAAGCAAACACATCCAGGGCCTTTCCTTTCAAGCACTGTCCCCACTGTTCCTTGGGCAACTGGTACTGCCGACACACCTTCTCAAATCCTCTCAGGAACACATCCAGGTCAGTGTCTTTCTCGAGCATGGGAAAATTCTCTGTCTGGGGTCTGTTGGCATTTGGTTCTCCACCATTGCTGCTCTGGGTGGAAGAGCTGGCCCTCTCCAGGTGCCGCAGTTCCAGTTCACGATGCCTTTCTTTCTCTCTCTGCAGCCTCTTGTGCAGCAATCTGATGCTGGAGAATTAGCTGCAGTCTCAGTTGGGGGTCAATTTCCAGAAGTCTAAGGGACATTTCCAGCTCAGAGTCCTTGGCACTCACAGCTGCAGGAGGTACCAGTCCTGGGATCTCAGACTCTACAGTAACCCCTGTTGTGCCTGCCTCTTGCTCTTCTTGGCTTTCATCCTCCTCCAGCCAATCTCTGATAAGCTGTTCTTTGATCTTGCCATGTGGCGCTATCTTTCTATATGGGCACAGCGCCTCTTTAGACTTTTTCTTGTAGGCATCCATGGTTTCAGGAATAGAGAAATAAAACAGAAAGGGAAAGGAAAAAAACTGTTTTTTGCACCGTATGTCTGATTTGGCACTGAGTACTGTCTTTGGAAAATTACACAAAAAAAAATTAATTTCTTTAGTACCACGATTTACCCTCCAGGCAATCACTGGCACTAAAACTCTAGATATCCCACCAGCTGCCAGCCAGTTTGTCATGGAAAGACAAGAGCTACCTAAGCTACCTACCCTGCTGTGACGTGCGGATGGAGAACGTACAAGGGGTTACAGCTCCAAGCCTCTGGACTTACTAACTCTACCCACTCTCAGGGCCCCAAGTTATGCAAACCTAACCCCTTAAACCGTACACACCCTTCCAAATGAATACGCTGCCACCACAAAAGTCATAAGGAACTTTCAAAACTCCACTAACTGTATACCACCCCAAACCAGGAGCCCAACCATATGCAGCTAATATATATACCAAATGTTAAATACTACAGTAACAATAAACCAAGCATTCTATTCAAGACACATGAATTATCTAGAGCAGATGCAGTACTGGTTTTAAAGGTTTAATGGAAGAAGATAAAAAAATACAAACTTTACAGTGCCGATATCACAAAAACAAGACATACTAAATATAAGAAAACGGGCAAATACATAGAAAACCTAATTTCAGTAAATACTTCCATGGGTATTTCCAGATTTCAAATGTCCCAGAAGGTTCTTAGATGTTCACTCAACCCAGCCTTTTGGAAAATACCCTGAGTTATTGGTGAGTATTCTATACGTAGCTTGCCCCTCACCCTCTTTCCCAACCATTTGGTTCCCAGATCAAGTTTCCCTTCAGCCCCAGAGAGGAGATCAGATAAGAGGGTTGTAAAAACCAGTGGCCTTGCTTTGCAAACTCTATTGCAAAGACCAGAGAAAAACTCCCCACCAATTCTGCATTTAAAATCTTGCACAATGCTTGCAGAAAATTATTCCCGTTTGTGACAAGGCTCCTATCACATCATTATTTCTCAAGCTATAGACCATAGGATTCACCATGGGTATGATTATGACACTAAATACCGATAGTACTTTGCCTATGTTATCATCTACAGAAACATTTGTTGTGATGGAGTTTACCGTTAGAGACACAAAGAACAGGGTCACAACTATGAGGTGTGGAGTACAACTGGAAAAAGCTTTGTATCGTCCACCGTGGATTCCTTTTATTGAAGAAATGATTTTATAATAAGAGAAAAGAATGAGAAGAAGTGGGACCAGGAGGATGGTGGCACTTCCAATAAATATTATGAAATCAAGTGCAGAACTATCACTGCAGGACAAGATTGCCAGATATCTAGATAAGCACATGAAATGGTTGATGATGTTTGGGCCACAAAACGTCAAGCTGTAAACAATGAAGATGTTAAGTGATGATGTAGCAAAACACACTGTCCACGTAACCATGGCCATCAGGGCACAAACCGATCGATTCATGATCTCATTGTATCGCAAGGGCTTACAGATTGCAACGTATCGATCATACGCCATGAAGACCAGAAGGAGGCATTCACTTACTACCAAAAAAATATTAAAAAACATTTGGGTGACACAAGCTGCAAACATGATACTTTTATCTCCACTTAAGAAATCCACAAGCATCCTGGGAACGATGACTGAAGGACCACAAGTATTCATGATAGAAAGGTTGATGAGAAAGAAATACATTGGGTTGTGTAGCCGGGGATCAAAGGTCACAGCCAGAATAAGAAGGATATTTGCCACCAGTAGGATCACATAGACAACCAAGAAGAGGAGGAATAATACGATTTGTGTGTTGGGGTCACTGGAAAACCCAAGAAGAATGAAGTGGGTCACAGTACTGTGATTTCTGCTTGCTGTGAATGTCATGGTTTATTGGCAGGAATTGTAATGGAATGTCATGGTTTATTGTTCGTAGTATGTAATTAATATTTCCTGTAGTAAGAACAGAGACACAGACATGTAAAAGCATGACAGTTATCACTTAAACCTCTTAATACATACTAATTCCTGTAAACCAATCCTGGCAGTGAAACCCATTAACATGATCTGCATTTTACTCGTTTACCAATCACTATCTCACTGAACAATCACATCACATTGTTTTGTTTCATGAAGATCAGGGGGCCACATTACAATCTTGATGCAAACGTTTGCGCCGGCATAAGTAATTATTACGTGTGGGGTAAAAGCATTTGCGCCGACTTCTGAATTACATACTCAGCGCTACAACCGCACGGAATCGTGTACCGCGTGTGAACCTGCGCGAACCTTGCGCGAGCTTACTGTACTTTGTGCGCCTATACTTAACATTGTGAACGCAAAGTGTTAATCAGTAGACATGTGCGTTACATATCATCCGAATTGAATTTCAGACAAAAATCCAATTTTAGTTTTCGGAAGCATTTCTGAAAACGAAAATCAGCAATCTGAAATTTCAAATCAGTCCAAAAAACCGAATCACAGTAACAACGAAAAAACAAAACAAAACTGATCAGAGACGAAAAAAAATAAAAATCAATGCAATGGGTTAATGGCATATCACAGGGCACAGTTTATATCTCAGTCAGGGGTTAATGGGCATTGGGCATCTCAAAGGGCAAAGCTTATATCCCTGCAAAGGGTTAATTTCTGCTCTCCATGGTGCTGAAGAGGATTCAGCAGCAAGGAAAGGGTCCCCCCTATCTTTTTCTTTTTGTTTTTAATCATCATAAAATACAAAATAAAAACAAAATAACTAATAAAAACGAATCGATCCGAAAATGAAATACAGATCGTCCGAATTAATGAAGGATTCCAAAATACCTTAACGAATCGATCTGAAACTAAAACAAACCGAAACGAACAAATCCGAAACTGAATGAAACGAAAATTTGGGCCATGCACATGTCTATTAATCAGCGCTGAATTACAAAGTCCTAACGCTGATTAACGTCCGGCCGCAGTTAACAAAAAGTTAACCAGAGCCAGGACTTGGTGCTAACGGATTCTGCTGGTGCAGAATCCGTTAACACCAGCCAAAAAAATAAAAAAAATAATCGTATATTCACCTCCTGTCCCGCGGCGAGGACCGCGTCATGGTCCACCTCCTCAGTCCAGTGGGAGCAGGGAAATACTGGGGGGAAAAGTCCCCCCAGTCTCCCCCTGCATGTCACTATGCTGACCGGCCGGATCTCGCAAGGTGAGATCCGGCTGGTCATGTGACTGCCAGCGTCTGCTTCAATGGAGTCCTATGGACTCTTAACGCTGCCGCGCGCATCCTGGGGGTTAACATTGCAGGCAACATTTAGCGGTAAAGTGGGCGTGCTAGGGGGAAAACTGCAAGCGCCGTTTTTCCACCCTAGCGCTCCTGTTTTGCCGCTAGGATCGTAATTTAGCCCAGAATGTTGCTGGTAAATGAGTTTGTGGTTATGTATATATGCTTGTTAACACATAACAAATTCATTTTTTCAATAAACCGTAATCCATTGGCACCAGATTGTCATTACATTTTTGGAGGTATCCGGAATATTATTCTCATTACAAGATAAATATTACGTCAATAATCTTATTCAAATGAATTAATCATTTATTAAAAGTATGTTTCGCTGTTAAGCACCAACAAGAACTCCTTGAAACGTACATAAATTTAAAATGTTTCTTTAAAATTCGTAATTCTGAGATAGCGATCTTTATCAACTTAATTTATATCAAACACATATTAATCACAAATACATAAAAAGCAGATAGTGGTGTCGCGCTGAAAAAGATATCAATTGAATATTGCAATTGTGATAACAGTACAGTTCTTAAAGTACTTATATTTGGTTGATCAGTCCATCCAAACTCTTTGTCCTCCTTTCCAGGGACGTGCAGTCAGTGGAGGCAAGGGAGGCAGAGCCGCACCTGCCATTAAGTGATAAATTAATAAAATAAAAACAAACTCACCTGCTCCCCCGCTGTCAGCTCTGTCCTCTGCCTCTGTAGGCATTAGTTTTCCCAGCCTACGCAATTTGCATAGCAGGACGTTTCCCCGCTGCACTAATTGAGTAAACTGCTCAAGATGTGTGCAGCACACGTCAGAGACAAGTGCTGCCTATTTCATGATCACTGCTCATTAGTGCCGCACAGACTGACAGACACTGATAGAGCCTTGGAAAAGCTTGGACCAAAGGGAAAGCACCATTGGTCCAAGCCATTCCCGGAAAACGCCTGCATTAGAAGACTGCCTCTGATTGACAGGAAGTCTAGCAGTTAGACATGCCCCTTCCTGGCAATGATAGGCCAGGCAGCCCTCCAATGCAGGCTGTGAAAAGATTGCATGATGGACAACCCCTGACTGGCTGCATGGGGAGCTGCAGTCCAGGAGCCTGGCACAGGGGTGCCCTGCTCTGCCACAGCTGGGGATGCCCAGTTATACCCCTGGCTGGTTATTGTCTGCTAACTGGGGCTGGAAGAATGCATAACACATCTGCCCCCCAAGAGGGATCTGAGGGGGTGCAGCAGCAGGAAGCCCTCTTTGCCCAGCTGCAAGGTAAGTGACATGATGGGGGAAGAGGGTTAATGATGGGGGAGAGAGGGTTAATGATGTGGGAGAGAAGGTTAATGATGGGGAGAGAGAGGGTTAATGATGGGGAGAGAGAGTGTTAATGATGGGGGATAGAGGGTTAATGATGGGGAGAGAGGGTTAATGATGGGGGAGAGAGGGTTAATGATGGGGGGGAGAGGCCATGACTTTTCTCTGTGCTGATTTCCTGATGTTCAGATAGTGCTTAGTTGCCAATCTGTATGATGTATTGTACCTCTAGCCAGGCTGCCTGGGGAGGGACAGGACAGGACAGGTGGGGGACTCAGCAGATGCAAAGTTGCCAGCAAGACTCTTACAACTCCTCTTCTACCAGGGCTGTCAGATCACAGCGTGTGATTCATGGGTCACTGGCTTTGGGCTGGGGTGTCAGATCTCCATTTTGCTCCCTGATCAGTGCCTGAAAGTGCTGCCCTGCAGTGTGCAGAAGTTAGTTTTCCAGTGGCTTGCTTTCCCTTCAGTATAATATGAATGACGCAAAATGTATAGGTGCTTTAAGGAAACCTAATGGATGTGGCCAGGCTCCACTTAATAATACTTTGATATAGGGGCAGCATATAGAGCGTGTGTGTTCTTACAGTGCCAGTCTCTTTACACACCCTTTATTTCAGTGTGTGTGTGTGTGTGTGTGTGTGTGTGTTTTGCCAGGGGCAAGCGTTGGCTTAACCTTTTTTATGAGCCTAAAATATCAGGGTTATTCAGAGAATGGTGAAAACCTTGAGAATTGGCAGGAAAATGAACAGCCAATTTGGAAAGTGAGATAAATGGGAGAATTTTTCTGGTTTGACTATTTTGACCTAGAATTTTAACTTCTCCAGTCATTCTCAAGGTTTTCACCTCTTTCTGAATAGCCCTGATACATTGGCTATTTGGTCTAGAATCAGTGTTTCTCAACTCGTTTCCTCGGCCTGGTTTGCCAGATATGTGAAGCACAGGTGATATGATTTGCTGCTCAGAGATAGACCAAATAGCCCATTGAAAAATCTAGACCAAATAGCCAATTTGGAAAGTGAGATAAATGGGAGAATTTTTCTGGTTTGACTATTTTGACCTAGAATTTTAACTTCTCCTGTCATTCTCAAGGTTTTCACCTCTTTCTGAATAGCCCTGTATCAGGGTTATTCAGAGAGCGGTGAAAAGCAGAAGAATGACCCTGTATCAGGGCTATTCAGAAAGAGGTGAAAACCTTGAGAATGACTGGAGAAGTTAAAATTCTAGGTCAAAATAGTCAAACCAGAAAAATTCTCCCATTTATCTCACTTTCCAAATTGGCTGTTCATTTTCCTGCCAATTCTCAAGGTTTTCACCTCTCTCTGAATATCCCTGATATTGAATCATTGTGCTGGCTACACTAATACTATCAGGGATATTCAGAGAGGTGAAAGCCAATTTGGAAAGTGAGATAAATGGGAGAATTTTTCTGGTTTGACTATTTTGACCTAGAATTCAATTCTCCACTCATTCTCAAGGTTTTCACCTCTTTCTGAATAGCCCTGTATCAGGGTTATTCAGAGAGTGGTAAAAAGCAGGAGAATGACTGGAGAATGGAAAATTCTAGGTCAAAATAGCAGATCATGAAAGGGAAAATTTTTCTGGTTTGGCTATTTTGACCTAGAATTTTCCATTCTCCAGTCATTCTCCTGCTTTTCACCTCTCTCTGAATGAATAACCCTGTATGAAAACAAGTCCAGGTACAAGGACCCAGGACTGTAGATTCTTCATTTAGGAAGTCTTTACCAATGCAATTTAGAAGGCATATTGTAAGATAATTGTTCTGTATAAAGGTCTGTGGGAACAGAATCGGCTTCCAGTCAGTCCTTACTCGCAGTGTCTGTCCTTCTGATGTACTAAATGCCTGAAGCCTCCTCTTAGCTAGAATGTTTTCTGGCTGTTTTGCATTTGTATATCTGGCTCTGATACTAACCAGTGCCTCACCAGCCACTGACCTCACTGCACGTCACTGCTACTTTCAGATGATTAATATCGTCTGACTCTGCGAAGGGTGGTTTGTGTATCACGATCTCATTCAGCAGCAGCCCAACTTCTCAAAGGATCTTGCAGTATAAGGCATATATATCCCAAGGATATAAGGAAAGAAAGGAATAATCTGATAGTGTTATACCCTTTATTAAAAATGGGTTGCCTGCTAAAACATATATACGTAAAAAGATTTGAGTGGGTTTGTTGAAATGATCTCACCCACTACGAAGCATTGAATAAAGTAACCGCGTCTCACAAAATCCTCTAAGCCGCCAGGAGCTCCCGGTACGCATAGGGACTTTAGAGATATACTCTGATGAAGTCCCGAGGGCGGGACGAAACGCGTCAGTATCTCGTCACCAAACAACCAAAGGTCCACGCTGTGGCAGAACACGCGGTCACTGTGCGACTTGGAGGGGGCTGTGCACTAGCCTCCTGCCCAGAGACTATGGCCCGTGAAAGAGGCTATTGAGGAACTGGTGGACCTTTAAAATATATATGTGTTTTCACTGTTTTATATATCTGCCAGTTAAAGATTTCTGATGTCTGCGTGTTATTCCCTGTTTTGTGTAGATCTCTGCCTTAGTACCTGCTATTGTGTAAGTTCTCTCTGTATGAAATTCCTTTTGTTTACTCTGCGTTCTCCTTCCCCCATTCTCCATTGTTTGAAGGTCCTGTGCAGCTATCTGCTTGATTGTATGCGAATGACTTTAGTGGTTGACTGTATCTGTGATGTTATCTGCTGGGTGTAAGCATGGAGGGGGTTGTTCTTGCCTGTGTATCTCTGTGCATGTGTAATAACCAGTCAGTTCTATTTTGACCAAGCTTGAAGTCACGGCTCATGATTTGGGGTACCAGGAATCTTCTGCCCACTGTGCCAAGGAAAGGCTCCAGGTCTACAGCTACGGCTTATTTCTTGGGGTGCTAGCCAGGCTCTCTACATGCACCGGGCCTTAAGCTGCGGCTAAGGTACTAGAGAAAGGTGTGAGAGTCACGAGGAGAAACTGGGTGTCCAGCGAGGAAGCAGCATTTGGCAAATGTGACCCTGTCCGGGCACAGAGATTTGTTACACACGCCTTCTAGACACTGCCGTGGATGCGAACCGGGAGCTCCTGGCGGCTTAGAGGATTTCGCAACACGCGGTTACTTTATTCAATGCTTGGTAGTGGGTGAGATCATTTCAACAAGCCCACTCAAAATTTTGGACATATATACGTTTTAGCAGGCAGTCAACCCATTTTTAATAAAAGGTATAACACTATCAGATTATTCCTTTCTTTCCTTATGTCCTTGGGATATATATCCCTTATACTGCAAGATCCTTTGAGAAGTTGGGCTGCTGCTGTATGAGATCGTGATACACGAACCTCCCTTCACAGATATTAATCATCTGAAAGGAGGACAAAGAGTTTGGATGGACTGATCAACGAAATATAAGTACTTTTAGAACTGTACTGTTATTACAATTGCGATATTCAACTGATATCTTTTTCAGCGCGACACCACTATCTGCTTTCTATGTATTTGTGATTTATTCTGATTCTGTGGATATCAGGGTGGTGTGTGCAGCTTTTCGTCACAGGTGTTATTAGGTAAACCTCCCCTTTTACATATTAATCACAGCCAGTCTTATGCAAAAGAGTATATTTATTGTTAAACAATTCAAAGTATATATCAAGGCATGCGAATAAACAATCACGAATCACATAATACACAACAGATCAGGTCTTTATCCCTTAAACATAGCACCAGCTTTGTAAAACTGCCCTAACTTAACCAGAGCTGTTGTAAACTTCCCAGAGCCATTATAGCCTATGGAGCTGTTAAGTTTACAACAGCTCTGGTTAAGTTAGCACCAACTTTGTAATACTAAAATGAAAAGATCACTACACAACGGTAGTGTAATAGCAACACTGATTGATAAGCAATTCAAGTTCAAATAGCCTGATAAATATCACAGGAGAAAGGAAGTTAATCATTTAAACAAATGAATTCACCTGAGGAGCAGGTAAACCAGAATTCTACCTGTTGGGAATTGAAGTTAAAACATAGACTGCAGGACTTCACACACGCAGCCCCCATTCTCTGGAACGCTCTCCCTAGTACTGTCAGACTTTCCCCTAATTTCTCTTCCTTCAAACGCTCCCTTAAAACATTCCTATTTAGGGAAGCCTACCACCCAACTCACTGACGCAACCATCAATCACTCTCACCTTGCAGTCCTCTCCTCCTGTTTCCAACCCCAACCCTCCCAGATTGTGAGTTCCTACGGGAATAGGGCCTCATCCCCTCCTGTACTGTTTGTCAAATGTTGTTCAATGTATTGTAACCCGTCTATACTGTGCCTATTGTACAGCGCTGCGGAATATGCTGGCGCTTTATAAATAAATAATAATAATAATAATAATAACTTTTAATCTGACTTGATAAAAAATAATAATAAACACACAATACAGATCATGATCATGATTGGCGGACAAAAAACATACTAGGGATGAGCTGTTCGGTTCGATCAGTTCGGAGTTCCATTCGAACTTTGGTCGTTCGAAAGTTTGCAAACTTTGAACTTTTTGGGTATGTTCGGTTCGAGTTCGCAAAAAAAAAAGGAAATTTGAAAAAAGTATAAAAAATGCTTGGGGGGCGGAGCTGACTTGCGGTGGGTGCAGTCGCAGGTTCGAGAGCTCTCCAGCTACTTTAAGATTATTTTGCATTTTACAGCGACTCACCCTCGAGAGAATTATACCCCCGGGAGGCGGAATCCAGCAGGCTATTTATTCTTCTCCGGAGCTCCGGTTTGTGCCCTTTGCGGCGCCGTTTTGGGGACTTTTGAGAAGTGCGGCCTACGTCTGGCAGCCATTTTAGAGGCGCTCCTCCATCCTATAGCACTGCACGTAATCTATTTATAATCATGGGGAGGAAATCGGGGAAAAAATCCCAGCCACCGGAGAGCCCCCGACAGAGGGACATACGAGACTCTCTGGGAGAAAGCAGAAGAAAACAGCAGGCTGCTCCACGTACTTACCTGTCTCCCACGATGAGCTCTTCCGACGGCGAGGATCCGTACTGGTCGGAGGCCTCTGCGGCTGCCCGACGATCACCCCGAGACCCGGCTACGGTGCGACAACAGTCGGTCGGATCTGACCCTTTAACACACGGAGTGAAACGTGCGGCGGCTGCCGAACGAGGTGAGGCACAAGATGCTACGTCCCAGGTCGCTCGTGGTCTGCTGCCCTTCACGGAAAGTGATATCCGGCGCCTGTTAAGAGAGTCGATGGAGGAAATGAGAGCGATGTGGCGTGCAGATTTTAAGACCTTGAAAACAGAATTGGTGACCATTAAGGGGCGGCTGACGGCTGTGGAGTCTCGGGTTGAGGAAGCTGTAGCGTCTCAGGCCCTCACTGCGCCGCAGGTGGAGGCTCTGCAACAACAGGTGACCCTGCTCACCGGCGCGGTGGAGGCTGCAGAGGTTCGACACCGCAGGAGGAATGTGCGGATCAGAGGAATCCCGGAGACGATCGTAGCAGATGCCTTGTTGCCGTATGTTAACGAATTTACGCTACACGTTTTGGGGGCTCCGGCAGGATCTAACCCTCTTTTTCGACATGTTGCGCGCTTACGGAAAGTGGCGACGGCACCAGCAGATTCCCCTCGGGACGTGCTCGCGATTGCCATGGAAGAGTCGGACAAACGTAAACTGATGTCCAAACCGGCTGCCCGGGCTCCGATACTTTTCGGGGACCACTATCTGACTCTCTTTAATGACCTTCCGCTCTTGACACTCGTTGCCCGGAGGCAATTTCGGGAGATATCCACTTATTTGAGAAGCAGTGGGATTCGATATCGTTGGGGGTGGCGGGATCTATGCATATCTGCCATGATAACGTGCCTCATTTGGTGTCTACTCCAGCGGCTGCCTGGCATCTGTTGAGTTCCCTGGGCCTCTCCCCTCCCCGAGCGACACCTGGCCCGGGTCACGGAGGGTCTTCCCATGAGTCTCTAGACCCGGGTTAGGGGCCGGAACGTTGTATGGCTCTCTTTCGTCCCTACCCGGGGGATGTTGAGGTGTTAGCCTTTTCTGATCTCTCCTCCTTTTAGTTTTAGTTTCTTTTATGAAGGTTTCAATGTTTCATTTATCTTTTTATTTTATGATTCCTGCCCTTCCTCTTCGTATTTTAGCATTTCCTGGAGGATCGATACGCTGTTTCTGTATACGTGCAGTTTCTTGTGATGACCTTATGTGGTTTTACATGATATGTTTCTTATTATGTCATGTGAAAACCTTAACGTAACCCTGCATGCTGTATTCCGAATATCACTTAGAGACACTATTTCCATGGATGCCGATACCTGATTTCTCGATTGTCTATTATCTTTCTCTCTCCTCGGTTGAACCGTATTTGGCAGACGATTTTGATAACCCCCCCCCCTTACTCACTATGACTTACCAAAGACACCCTAGAATTTCCTGATGATATTTATCATTTTAACTTCATGTTTCTCAGCTGATGATTTCTCTTCGCTCTTTGATGTCATTTTCGTTACTTATGTATGCTATGTCGGCCCTTTGATGTCATGTTTCCTGCTGTTTTATCTCGTATAGCTGAACCCTTTTCTGTATGTGATATTATGTGAGTTCCTGTGGCCCTGCGAGGTCAATATTACCGGTCAACTTGTGACCCTTTTGTTATTTACAAAATAAAAACTTTAAAATACAAAAAAAAAAAAAAAAAAAAAATGCTTAAAAAAATACTAAAAAATCTAGACATAAAGAGACTCTTTACTGCAGATTATTATAAGCAACGGTTTATTAGATATTGAATTAAAAACTAATGTGTATGTGCAAAGATTCTCACCTCTAAATGACCTGTGTTTTTCAAACGGCATAACAACAGGTGTTTTTAGTCTGGTGTAATGAATTTGATACATTTTATGTATGTATGTAGACTATACTGAGGGGGTGGGGTGGTGTCTGCGTTCTGAGTGAGAAGCAGTTAATTTCCCTCCTAAAACTTCTAATATGCTGCATTTCACCGCTGTGTGCTCAGCTCATTTTTACCACTTTCGCTCATCATGTTTAAATGCGATTTTGAAGCCACATCTTATTAAATGACCGACATGTTAGATATCGTTCTTTCCGGCAGACTCCGCAGATTCATAATATATCATTTTTATATGTATACGTCCTGTCCTGGCTGTATATTATGAAAAAAATGCAATAAAAATTAAATTTTTAATCATCTGCAGTGTGTAAAGTGTTTTTTTCCCACATTTTAGCACATGAGCGTCTACGGTTATGTTTTCTATAGGGTGCGCTTGTAAAAAAATTAGAAATGGGGACTTGTAACATTTTGTGGGGGGAATTACGTGATTTATAGCAAACACACCCCATAGAAAAAAATCATTAGTGCATCATCGTTCACATTATAATTGAAATGTGAACAATATTGCTGCATTAATAAAAATAACACACAAAAAAAATACATGTTTTTATTTTCTTCTTTTTTTTTTTACTTTATACCTGATCATGTTGGGTATCATTCGAAAGGCCATGCTCAGGCCTTTCGATTGACACCCTCCATGACTCACTAGATGCCTGGAGATATCTCCACCAGGGGATTGGCCTGGGCAATATATATACGCATGATGTGAGCTGGCCTGGGAAATATATATATGCATGATGTGAGCTGGCCTGGGCAATATATATACGCATGATGGCCATAGGCGTGTGCACGTGGTGCGCTGGGTGTGCCTAGGCACACCCTAATCCCACCCACGGCACACTCTGGGTCCCGGCTGGCCGCATCCCACGGATAGCCGCCGGGTCCCTTTGCCTCTGCAAGCCTGTACTTCCCTGGTAGTCCAGTGGCTGTGGGCTCTGCAATGCGATCAGAACGCAGAGCACGTCCCACACATGACCCGTGCGCTAGCGATCCTCTGATGACCTGTCACCTGATCACCGGCGCACACTGACTATGTCAGAGAGCGCCGGCAGTCAGGTGAAAGGAAAGAGGAGCGCCGGTGCACGGGTCCAGTGTGGGACGTGCTCTGCGTTCTGTGCACGAAGCACAGATCGCATTGCAGAGCCCACAGCCACCGGACCACCCGGGAAGTACAGGCTGGATTTAAGCTGGATGAAGCGTCCCCTCCTCTGCCAACGGACATGTTCATCCCCCTCCCTGCAAGAAAAAAGGTAAGCAGGAGAGGAGTCAACTTTTATATACAGTATTTTTAAATACACCTGTATTACAATTTTATTTGATGGCAGTGGATTCTGTGATACGCTTATATGCACCGCACATTACTGGGAGTTTCATGGCAGTGGATTCTGTAATGTGCGGTGCATATAAGCATATCACAGAAACCACTGCCATGAAACTCCAGTAATGTGCGGTGCATATAAGCGTATCACAGAATCCACTGCCATGAAACTCTCTGTAATGTGCGGTGCATATAAGCATATCACAGAAACCACTGCCATGAAACTCCAGTAATGTGCGGTGCATATAAGCGTATCACAGAAACCACTGCCATGAAACTCTCTGTAATGTGCGGTGCATATAAGCGTATCACAGAATCCACTGCCATGAAACTCCCAGTAATGTGCGGTGCATATAAGCGTATCACAGAATCCACTGCCATGAAACTCCCAGTAATGTGCGGTGTATATAAGCGTATCACAGAAACCACTGCCATGAAACTCCCAGTAATGTGCGGCGCGTATAAGCATATCACAGAATCCACTGCCATGAAACTCCCAGTAATGTGCGGTGCATATAAGCGTATCACAGAAACCACTGCCATGAAACTCTCTGTAATGTGCGGTGCATATAAGGGTATCACAGAATCCACTGCCATGAAACTCCCAGTAATGTGCGGTGCATATAAGCGTATCACAGAAACCACTGCCATGAAACTCTCTGTAATGTGCGGTGCATATAAGCGTATCACAGAATCCACTGCCATGAAACTCTCTGTAATGTGCGGTGCATATAAGCATATCACAGAAACCACTGCCATGAAACTCTCTGTAATGTGCGGTGCATATAAGCGTATCACAGAATCCACTGCCATGAAACTCCCAGTAATGTGCGGTGCATATAAGCGTATCACAGAAACCACTGCCATGAAACTCTCTGTAATGTGCGGTGCATATAAGATATCACAGAAACCACTGCCATGAAACTCTCTGTAATGTGCGGTGCATATAAGCGTATCACAGAAACCACTGCCATGAAACTCTCTGTAATGTGCGGTGCATATAAGCGTATCACAGAATCCACTGCCATGAAACTCTCTGTAATGTGCGGTGCGTATAAGCGTATCACAGAATCCACTGCCATGAAACTCTCTGTAATGTGCGGTGCGTATAAGCGTATCACAGAAACCACTGCCATGAAACTCTCTGTAATGTGCGGTGCGTATAAGCGTATCACAGAATCCACTGCCATGAAACTCCCAGTAATGTGCGGTGCATATAAGCGTATCACAGAATCCACTGCCATGAAACTCTCTGTAATGTGCGGTGCGTATAAGCATATCACAGAATCCACTGCCATGAAACTCTCTGTAATGTGCGGTGCATATAAGCGTATCACAGAATCCACTGCCATGAAACTCCCAGTAATGTGCGGTGCATATAAGCGTATCACAGAATCCACTGCCATGAAACTCTCTGTAATGTGCGGTGCATATAAGCATATCACAGAATCCACTGCCATGAAACTCCCAGTAATGTGCGGTGCGTATAAGCATATCACAGAATCCACTGCCATGAAACTCTCTGTAATGTGCGGTGCGTATAAGCGTATCACAGAATCCACTGCCATGAAACTCCCAGTAATGTGCGGTGCATATAAGCGTATCACAGAAACCACTGCCATGAAACTCTCTGTAATGTGCGGTGCATATAAGCGTATCACAGAAACCACTGCCATGAAACTCTCTGTAATGTGCGGTGCATATAAGCATATCACAGAAACCACTGCCATGAAACTCTTTACACTCCACAATGTTAAGTTCGGTGTCATTGGAGAGGTCAGAGCCCGGCCTTTCTAATGAGACCAAACATGGTCATGTAGAAAAAATACAAAATTTCCTCATTACCCGCTTTTAACATCTAAAGCAATGTTATTTCTCACCTCGGGATTAAACATTCACAGGGTTATTCAGAGAGCGGTGAAAAGCAGGAGAATAACTGGAGAAGTGAAAATTCTAGGTCAAAATAGCCAAACCAGAAAAATTCTACCATTTATCTAACTTTCCAAATCCGCTATTTGGTCTAGATTGTTCTCTTCTCCTGTCAGTTCTCCTGGCTTTCACCGCTCTCTCAGGGTTGTTCAGAGAAAGGTGAAAACCAGGAGAATGGCAGGAAAAGAGAACAATCTGGACCAAATAGCCGATTTGGAAAGTGAGATAAATGGGAGAATTTTTCTTGTTTGGCTATTTTGACCTAGAATTTTCACTTCTCCAGTCATTCTCCTGAGTTTCACCTCTCTCTGAATAACCCTGATAGTCATAAAACACAATCGGTCACAATACTCAGCCACTAATTGGGTTAGTCGAGACTCATGGGAAATGTAGTTCAAAAACAACTGGATGGCCAAGGTTGCTGCACCTCTGAATTATAAACATACAGGGTTATCCAAAGACATCCGAATGGCTGGAGAAAGGTAACCGAACAGTGAAAATCAGCGTTCGGTTACCTTTCTTGGCCATTCGGTTATCCAGAGAGCAGGCAATACGCCAAATCCTGGCGAAGTGCCTGCACATACAGTGCCTGTTCGGTGCCTGTTCGAGGGCAGTGAAATCCCCATAGAGAAGCACTGCTTCGGCTATTCAGAGAACACAAACCAGCAGTGAAAGGTTCCCGAAATGCCTTGCTGTTCGGTGGTTTAATTCGGCAAGTTTATTGAGGCGAATCCCATAGGCTTCAATGTTAAAAATATTTTAATTCAATATCTAATAAACCGTTCATTATAAAATTCTGCAGTAAAGAGTCTCTTTATTTCTAGATTTTTTTTATGACATTTTAAGCATTTTTCTGTATGTTTTTTTTACTTTTTTCTGTAACAGCCCTCTTTATTATCATTCATTGGATTTTATATGTAAATTTCAGACATTTTCGCTCAGTAGTTTCTTTGCAAACAGCGTTTCACTTTTCAAACATTCAAGCAAACTGTTTTGCTAATTTATTCACTCCATTCGTCTGCAGTGTCGGCTTTTTCCGGCGGCTTCGCTGCGTGTGATCGGCTCCTGCTCAGCTTTTTCCAGCGGGTTGGGTTAATCCAGATGTTTTTTGCGGTTTTCGGCGTGCATTCGGTGGGTTTTGCGGTTAGTTTTCGTCGGGTTTGCAGCAGCCTTTCCCTGCAATTCGGGGACCCTGTGGTGCTTGCTGAATACACCGCAGGGTCGCCGAACTGGGATCGTCAAAACAAACCGAATTGAAGAGAACGAAAAGTCACCGAACGAGCGGTGACTTTTTGATTCTCTTTGAAATACCCTGATTGTAATGATATATTTAGGCTGAATGTGTGAGAGTGTGTGCGTGTGTATGTATGCATAAGGGTGCGTGTGTGTATATTTATATATATATATATAATTTTTTTCATGTGTTTGAGCTTTTGGGTGCACACCCTAATGCAATAGGCTGCGCACGCCTATGATGATGGCGCATCTGTGACTGTCTGTGAGCATGATGTGAGCTGGCCTGGGCAATATATATATATACGCATGATGTGAGCTGGCCTGGGCCTGGGCAATATATATATACGCATGATGTGAGCTGGCCTGGGCCTGGGCAATATATATATACGCATGATGTGAGCTGGCCTGGGCCTGGGCAATATATATATACGCATGATGTGAGCTGGCCTGGGCCTGGGCAATATATATATACGCATGATGTGAGCTGGCCTGGGCCTGGGCAATATATATATACGCATGATGTGAGCTGGCCTGGGCAATATATATACGCATGATGAAAATTTGCAAAGGATAAGGCACGCAAAGTGAAATTTTGATGTGTCTGAAATTGAAACTTACGTGACAACTCTTATTTTTTTTTTCGTTAATTTTATATTTTTTCAATACAGTTAATTTTAATTTGTTTAATAGAGTTAATTTAAAATGGTTTAATACAGTTTATTTATATTTATTTTACCTTTACTATTGGTGCTTTTCAAACTTTATTCTTAAATAAAAAGAAATTTAGCAGTTTCACGTGGTGTGTTTTTTTTTTTTTTAGGGTGAGAGTAGCTGGTCTTGCCTAGGGAGCAAAATAGTCTAGCACCGGCCCTGACCGCATGGTCCACCCCTGCACTCTTCCACAATACCACAGAGGGGTTACTGTATGATGGCACTTGCTGGCCTGGCACCAAAGGCACAATATTTGGGTGCACTGCCACTGACGCCTGTATCAGATTCATATCCTCAGACTTGTTACGGTGTGATGGCACTCTTGCCGACGCTAAAGGTCCAATTTTAAAGCACCTATTGTAACTTTCATCCAAAGCCGGCATAAGTTTCACAATAATTTAGCCAAAAAAAAATCACTAAACTTTTTCTGCGTGTCCGAAAATGTCTCCTCTTTTCATACAGGCTGCCGCCCCAAGCAGTTGTTTATGGATAGATTAAAAGGAAAAGCATTTACCGTCATTTGAAATGTCATTTTTTGTTTTTTACATATTTCTATACATCCTAGAAATCCGCCACTTCACGGGCAGGTTATGGGGACTTCCTAGGCACGATATTTGAAGCAATTTTTGGTTTTTATTTTTAACCCTTATTTCATGGAAAACTCACTGTCCCTTTAAAAACGTTTTTTATTTAACTTTTTGTCCTTATTTCCTGTCCCCCAGGGCACTACCCGGACCCCCATACACCTTTTATGGCAAATATCTAGCTTTTATGCCCTCTTGGAGGGCACTCTAAAAATCGAATTTTCAGCCCCATTGACTTGTATGGAGTTCGAGTTCGAGTTCGAACATTTGGAAAGTTCGAATGTGAACCAAACTCGGGGCTGTTTGGCTCATCCCTAAACCATACAAAATTAAAAGAAAAGCTTTTCACTGTTGCAAAGATTATACAATAGATAATTTAGATATGTGCACCAGACACAATAGTTTGCAATATTTGTTCCTGAAAATAGCATTCAGAGGTGCACAGGAAAAAACAGTGAAAAAAGAATAAATTTGAGAGTCAGGGTAGCAGGAAATCTTTCTCCAGAAACGTCCACACAACGCACATATCACAAACAACCAGGATTGATTACTGGAGGTGACGAGATATCAATGTAAAAATGTATATTTGGTAGGTGGCAAAGAATGCCCGTTCACCAACTTTAATATGCTGACAATAATTGGACTTAGCAAGTAATGGTCCACAATATCAACTCATTACAGAGCGCATATAGGAGATTTGGGGAAAGGGCTAGCCAATAAACCATGAAACCGTATAAGTGCGGTAAACCTACCAAAGGAGAATTCCAAATAAACTGCCCTGCTCTCAAGAGAGCACCCGACGCGCGTTTCGCCCTTACAGGCTCGTCAGGAATGCATTGAGAGATCAGGGAGAGAAGGATCACAGAGAGAGAGATCACAGAGAGGGATGAAAGAGAGAGATCAGAGAGAGAGGGATGAAAGAGCGAGGGGTCACAGTGAGAGTGAGGGGTCAAATTAAGAGCGAGGGGTCACACAGTGATCATAGAGAGAGAGATGTGTGTCAGAGAGGGGTGAGAAACAGAGAGAGTACACAGAAATGAGAGACTACTAATTCACATTGCATATTGCTGAGTTTTATTGCTGTGGAGCTCTGTGATCCACTCATACACACCACACATTATTGTGAATTTTACTGCTGTGCAGCTCTGATATGCTCATACACACTGCATATTACTGTGAGTTTTATTGCTGTGGAGCTCTGTGATCCGCTCATACATGCTGCACATTACTGTGAGGTTTACTGCTGTGGAGCTCTGATACTCGCATACACACTGCATATTACTGTAAGTTTTATTGCTGTGGAGCTCTGTGATACGCTCATACACATCGCACATTACTGTAAGTTTTATTGCTGTGGAGCTCTGTGATACGCTCATACACACTGCACATTACTGTGTGTTTTATTGCTGTGGAGCTCTGTGATACACAACGTAGTAGTGCTTCTGTGAGTATCACCTCCTGGAGTTCATAGGACTCCATGGAAGGTTGTGCTGCCTGGCCGCAAGCCCTGCGTGATCTCGATCTTGCGCACTGCCCCCTGTCTT
This sequence comes from Leptobrachium leishanense, assembly GCA_009667805.1. Classification (NCBI taxonomy): domain Eukaryota; kingdom Metazoa; phylum Chordata; class Amphibia; order Anura; family Megophryidae; genus Leptobrachium; species Leptobrachium leishanense. The sequence goes on along the minus strand of CM019066.1, from coordinate 40,196,204 downwards.
ACTCTGCCGTGGACAGGACAAGCACCAGATCAAGCTAACATTCTCACCGTGGGATGTGAGGTGAGTATTGGGAAGGTTGTTAGGGGCCCTAAATTATTCTGCAAAAGCTGAGTCACTTAACACCAGCTTTTAGGAGTAGCTAAAATTTTCTTTAACCCATCACTGTGGTAATTAGCGCTAGGACTTTGTAATACCTTACATATCCTAATGCTAATTACTGATTGTGTTCCCCAGGTTAAGTATAGGATGCGCAAATTATAGTAATTTTGCAGAAGCTAGCGCTAACACCGAAGCGCTACCAGATTTTTAAGGGGGTTAGCTTTAGGAATGTAATATGGGGAAGGGGATGCGTTAAAGTCACTTTCCCCAGCGTTAATACTTACATATCCGAACGCTCCACTTAGCATTCAGTATGTAATCTACCCAAAAAGATTTATTTCATCATACTTGCTACTCTGAATTTTTTGGGGTTAAGAATGGGAGTATTAAATAGTGGGAGGTATTGGATAAAGGGGTGTGGTCATGGTAGGTGTGTGGTTACTGTGGGGCGCTGTTAAGATTTCTCACACAGGGCGCCCAACGAACTAAGGCTGGCCCTGGGGGAGTGGATTAGAAACAGGAAGGGGGGGCTGTAGTAATGCGTTAATGCAGGGAGAGGGGAGGACCGTTTTTGGGTCGGTCGGATGTCTTGTTCCGGAGTCAGGTGGTCGGCTAAACAGAAGGGTCTTTAGGGAGCGTTTAAATGAAGCCAGATTTGGGGACAGTCTGATATTGCGAGGAAGCGCATTCCATAGGGTCGACGGCGCACAAGAAAAGTCATGCAGTCTGGCATGTGAAGAGTTGATGATGGAGGAAGCCCGGCGCAGGTCATTGTTTGTTCTTAAGGACGGGCTGGGGTGTATTTGGTGATTAGTGGGGACAGGTAGTGAGGGGCAGCGTTACTGAGGCTTTCTTGTCAAATGCACCCCCACATATTATATACCTTTCTGTAACAGATACAGCTTTTCATTCATGATCAATATAGATTTATATTATTTATTTACTTATAAAGTATTTTACCAGGAAGGATACATTGAGATTTCTCTCATTTTCAAGTATGTCCTGGGTATATATCGTGCGCAAGCGGAACAAGAAGGGGTCTAAACCTCATGATGTGTTATCGTACATACAGAATCGATTTTCACCTTCATACATAGATCAGACATGTGTGGACAAAAAAAACTGATGAAAGTTTATGGTGCAGTAAGTGTGAAATTATCAATCCGGAGCAAAATAAACCACGTAATCCACTCACACACATACAGCCCTCCAATGGCTCTATTGTAATGCCCGTGGGGTTTTATTCCTTTATTTATTTATTTATTTGTAAAGTATTTTACCAGGAAGGATACATTGAGATTTCTCTCGTTTTCAAGTACACTACATTGCCAAAAGTATTCGCTCACCTGCCCAGCTCCTGATTTGGATGGGTGAGCGAGTAGACATGTGCACAGCACAAAATTTCGTTTTGAACTAATGGATTAGTCCTAAAATGCAATTTATTTAGTTACTGAAGAAATTCGTTTTCAGTTCTTTAGTATGAAAACTAATTTCATTCATCCGAAAACCAGTGGATACAATTACTATTGTAGTGGCTCCTCAGAGGGCTGAGATCGCTGCTTGTTACAGTATCTCTCACTCTCAGCACAATGTGGGCCATATTACATAGTTGGTGCTAACTTAACCAGAGCTGTTGTAAACTTCCCAGAGCCATTATAGCCTATGGAGGTTTTCAGTTTACAACAGCTCTGGTTAAGTTAGCACCAACATTGTAATACTGCCCCGTGTCAGGCAAAGCTGTTACAATTACTGACTGTTCGCTGCTCATCACAGCGCTCAGAGTTTCAGTAAAACTAGTAAATAATATTTTTATATATAAGAGGTTAGAACAATATTATTTCCTTGTTTTACTGAAACTCTGGGCGCTGTTACAGTCAGTTACTGTAACAACTGAGCCTGATACATTGTACTGAGAGATAATGTAACAAGCAGCCGATCTCAGCGCTCACAGCCACAGGATTTAAAGGGCTGAAAAAAAGGATCCTCTCTGTATAATGTTTAGAACATCCTCCTACATTAATACCCCTGTCTGTATAATGTATACAACATCCACCTGCATTAATTAATACCCCTCTCTGTATAATATATAGAACATCCTCCTGAATTAATTAATGTCCCTCTCTGTATAGAACATCCTCTTCAATTTATACCTTTCTCTGTATAATGTATATAACATCCTCCTGCATTAATACCTCTCTCTGTATAATGTATAGAACATCCTCCTGCATTAATTAATGCCCCTATCTGTATAGAACATCCTACTGCATTGGCATGTGGAGGGTGCAGAACTTCGGATGTTGCACTCTTCATTGCTGGTCTCCTTCACTCATCAATGTAATATCACAAAAAGGACTGAAACTAAAATGTAGTGCATTTTATTTTAGTTTCTTTCGTTTTTTGTACTGAGCAGTTTCGTTTCTCTTGAGTCATACTAAAACTAAATTATCCCAAAATTCGGACTAAATCGTTTTAGTACTAAAACGAATGCACATGTCTATGAGCGAGTACTTTTGGCAATATAGTGTATGTCTTTGAGGAAACCAGAAGAAAACTTGCTTTGTTTGTTCCTTAAACGAGGAGAAACCTCAGCATAGCAGGAATATCACATAGAAGACCCATTAACATGGAAAAGAGTCAGAAAAGAAGCACATAGTGCACTTTTATAGAGAAATAAATGCTCCAGGTATCAGTCATGCATTGACATGAATCAGAAACCTTCCTGGATTTAGATTCACAGTGTGTGGATTCCTTTACAGCCCAATCCACATATACTGCAAGTGCACATTTCTTAACATACTGCAATATCGTTCATAAAGATCAACTATAATAAAGTAACAATAAAAACAATCTGAAATGAATACTGTGACGCGTTTCGCCTTTTTGAGGCTTTCTCGGTTTGTGTTTTTCACGTACCTGTGTGCTGTATCTTATAGTCTCTGCAAAATTCTTCATTGGATCCAATAAAGTGTCCATTTCAATCTGTTACGCATCCCTGTGAGTACAACCTCCAGAACGTAGGATCGACCCGATGAGATTGCGACACATCCGATTTCTCCTGTGTCGTCATGTGGGTGGCATCATTTTTCCTTCCGTAGCACGTGACCCTGTATGGACAGTTACAATTACAAGTTTTTATAAAGCTCTAACAAGTTCCGTAGCGCTGTACAATGGGAGGCAAGATAACAAATATACATACTGGTTCAAAACACAGAACAGTAGGAGGGAGAACCCTGCTCAAGAGCTTACAATCTAGAAGGATAGGGTGACACACTAGGTGAGGGTTAATAGAGAACATGAAGTAGCGGGGTGCGTATGGACTGTGTGGGAAGTTGCAGTAGAAAATGTACAGAGGGGGATTATGGAGTGAGTTGATAGTCTTCACTAAAGTAGTGTGTTTTCAGAGACTTCTTGAAGGACTGGAGAGACAGGGAGAGTCTGAGGTTGTGTGGGAGGGAATTACAAAGAAAGAGGGCAGCTCGGAAGAAGTCCTAAAGGCAGGAGTTGGGGGTGCAGGTACATGAAGCTGATCCTCAGGCAATCCACGATACGTCCACAAAAGAAAATCTTGAGATCGGCATCCAATGCAAACAATTATTCCATTTATAAAGAGATAAAAAAAAAACAAGGAATTCATGGAGCTATCCGGTAACGTGTCTGTCCTAAAAGTAAAGCTCTTAAACCAAACAGGTGTATGGAATACGGTGAGCTCTATATTAGAAGACCATGACTCTCATTTCATTAACCCCTTCACTATAGAGATCAAGATATCTCGGACTTCAAAGGCACCATCCGATGCCCGATATACTGTACATATAGGCCCATATTACATTGATTATGCTAGAACTGGGACACCAAGGTGGTTAAAGTGCGCCTGCAGGTTTCTCCTTAGTGTCCCCGCTTTAGTTTGATATTATGGTGCAGGCGCTAATCCAGCAGCCTATCCTGTAACGCAGCGCTGAGCCTCGGGATGCTGTCGGATATAATCTCTGCACGTGAATACAACACATTTATATATATTGGACTTATCAGCCAGCAGTCGCCTCCAATATATCAGGGATTATTATTTCATAAGAAACTTATACGAGACACAAATATCAATCGTTTATATCTCTTAGAAATTATCCTGAATTCTTTTAATTGTCTGTGTTTTGCTTTAAAAAATACAATCATCAATAATCGGATAAAAATATATATATAATTATTACGTATACAAAAAAGTTTCAAATCTCATATCATAAACAAAAATTTATAAACCACAATCCGTCAGCATATAAAAACTAGCTTCACAATATATGTATCTCCGGTTAGTAACTGCATATATGATTAATATCATTTACCTTATCAGTTAGTAACTAATACACAAATGGTTAATAAACATTTCTGCTTAATACAACATGCATTTCCCAGCAAACAATGTTTAACCAGCCAGCTCTTATAGATATATATCTCTCTGCTACATGGATCAACAAAAGATGAGCTAATTTAATGATAAGTAATAAAAACTTATTTAGTGAATCCTCCCCTAATCTCGAGAATTAAACTTCTAATCTTTTGCTTTTTATTTTGTAGTTATATAATTCCTTGCTTATTAATTTTAATCCCAGTAATTTCCAAATTCAATATATATATTGGTATCAATCTTGCAACATTTCTTTAGGAATAAAACCTTATATCCACCTCTTCATATTTCCATCTGCAGATTAGAAATACTTAGAATTTGGATTTTAACCGTATCCGAGAAGTCTCAGTCTACGTTGCAAAAATCTCTACAAATATATTTTTACATTAATTCCTTATTTCATACATTACCTGTCCAATTTGGATGTTGATAAGTCTGCCTTGGAATTCCTGATGTAGTAAATTTTGGAATGTGTGAAAATTATCGATATCAGATAATCAATGCATGTGAGTTAGAGAGTTGGTGAGAATATTGATTGCCTCATGTCTTGGGACCTGCCTGCATCGTGATGTGAGTCTGTCTGCTGGAATCTCCGACTTCTCAGAGTGTCATGTATAATGAACGTCTGAGTGCATGGCGATGTGAGTCTGTCTGCTGAAATCTCCGACTTCTCAGAGTGTCATATGTACGGGACGTCTGAATGCATTGCGGTGTGAGTCTGTCTGCTGAAATCTCTGACTTCTCAGAGTGTCATGTATAATGAATGTCTGAGTGCATGGCGATGTGAGCCTCTCTGCTGAAATCTCTGAATTCTCAGAGTGTCATATCTAATGCATGTCTGAGTGCATGGCGATGTGAGTCTGTCTGCTGGAATCTCTGACTGAGTTACAAAAAAACCTTTGCCGCCTATTATAGCCAATTTGACGTCATGGTTAATTATTTTTACTATCCTCTAGAGGGCAGTATTGCACTTCTTATATTAATTCCAATTAATTCCACCATTTCTTTTTAATAGTCTTATCTCGGGTCAAAAGGTCAGACTAACTTAACAAAGAGCCTTGTCTTTTAACTACTAGACTGTCTCTGTCATCTGATTTATAGCTCTCCTCCCTTTTGGTTGCTTAGAGCCTTATCAGCTAAATTCTTTCCTGGTTAACTCACAGAATCTATTCTTTAGTAATTTTTATTATTTACCAATTATATACTATATTTTGGAGTATATTTCCTACACTGTAAATATAATAAAATATACCTTGATTATAAACATATATTTTGTGAATATAATTCTATATTACAGAATATTTTCTCTCATTCCTATACCCAAAAGACAAAATCTCTTTTGTTTTAAAACTTCAGACAAACCAATAACTTATAACATGTCTTATCATTATCTCACATTCATTCATTCTAGGTTCCTTCATGTCTGGAAAAACTTCACCTAGGAATGAACTCTATATATAAAAAAAATCTCGTTCATTTCTAAACGTAGAGAAATTTTGAAAAAAAAACTGTCTTTAAAACAAAATGGCTACAAGCATCCATTTTAAAATTCTCTTTTGTCTCTAATATACCCGACAATGCTCGGGGCATATATACATATATACATATATATATATGTGTGTTTTAAGTAGTTGTTGGTGCCTTTAGACACAAGCCTTGTAAATCTGGCCACCTTGTTATTTGTATTTTTGTAATCTTGTTATTTGTTACCTTTGCAGTTAAGTGAAAATACTACGAAAAACATTAAATAAAAGAAAGAATATTCAGAATAACTCTGTGTCTTTCCCCAGCAAGGAAAGTCAAAAAGAAATGGAAAATAAACATCAGGGTCTGTGTCTCAGAAAAAGGATTATAGAAATTTCTATCAGGGTTATTCAGAGAGAGGTGAAAAGCAGAAGAATGACTGGAGAATGAAAAATTCTAGGTCAAAATAGCCAAACCAGAAAAATTCTCCCATTTATCTCACTTTTCAAATCGACTATTTTGACCTAGAATTTTTCATTCTCCAGTCATTCTCCTGCTTTTCACGCTCTCTGAATTACCCTGTAAGTCATTATTTATCTGTTTCTTAATTAAATGCAATATCTAAACTAATAGTGACCCAAATCTCACACACACACACACACACACTATCTGACACACATGTAAAATCCATTCCGTTATGCCGCGTGGGGTATTAGTATGTGATCCCACAACAATGAACATTTTTCCCATGATGCATTATATGTGCCGGGTATCAGAGTGTGACACATAATATAATGTCCATTAAATCTCCAAATTCCACAACACAGTTTTATTTCTTCGGAATCTTACATTTAGATTCGATTTTTTAACAGTAAAACTTTTTTTTATTAATGTTGCTCATTTTATAGGATTCCGTCAGTTAATACATATATTGGGAGTTTTAATTGTTTTCCTTTCTTACCTTGTCATTAATTGATTTGTGAAAGCAGCGCAGAATCTCAGCGTGATGTGCCCAGCTGTCATTTATTATGCTGCATTAATGTACCTCACCTGTCCTGTTCCCCATCAATCTCTTTAACCTGGATGGGTTTTTACTCTGGAAATATTCCTCTGCTTTTATAAATAAAATAGCACTTGTGTCTTTAATGAATTAAACAGAATAAATGATGAGCTGGAGGATTCCCAATATAACCATCCAATATGTCACCTGAAAGCACGCGTGTGAGAAATTAACCTTTAAATATATTCCATATAAAGCCTCCTCAACTCCCCGATCGGCCAAAGAATCCCCAGTCGGGTTCTACAGATATAGATCAAGGAGCTGCTGTTACTTCAGAGACCTCATTAATTATATCAGGGGTTTATTAGCACAGATAATGATTTCATTGAGCTGATGTGTCCAGACCATAACAACAAAATAATGCAATTAAATAATTAAAAGTCTGATTATTAATATTACATCTACAATTCATAATATATTTCTTAATCCAGTAATAATTATATTTCTCTTTATACCTTCCTACATAATGGTTCCTATGAGAGGTTCCAATAATGGTATGAGAGGATAAAGAAAGCCATTGTTGGGGTTTAAGAAAGGCAAAGGGGGTTAAGGAAAGACATGGGGTTAAGAAGAGGCATAGCAGGGATAGAGAGAGATGTGTGGGTTAAAATGAGGCATTAGGGTAAATGAAGGCAAATTGGGTTAAATTGAGGCATGAGGGGGTTAAAGAGAGGCATGGGGTTAAATAGATACATGAGGGGTTAAATTGAGGCATGGGAGGGATAAAGAGAAGCAAGGGGTTAAGCACAGGCATAAGGTGGTTAAAGAGGTCCAGGGGTAAAGCTTGAGGGGGTTTAAGGAAAGCAATGGGAGATAAAGAAAGGCTTGAGGGACAAAAGAGAGGCATGAGGGGGTTAAATAATTTTTTTCCAGATGCTCACAAATAGGGATGAGCCGAACACCCCCGTGTTCGGTTCGCATTCAAACTCGAACAATTTCAAAAGTTCGTGTTTGAACTCGAACACGAATCAAACTAAATGCAAGTCAATGTGACTCAAAAGTTCGGTTTTTAGAGTGCCCTGCAAGAGGGCATATATGCAAGATATTTGCCATAAAAGGTGTATGGGGGTCCGGGTAGTGCCCTGGGGGACAGGAAACAAGGACAAAACGTTTAAAAGAAGAAGTTTTTAAAGGAACAGTGAGTTTTCCATAAAAAAAGGGTTAAAAATAAAAACAAAAAATTCCTTCAAATATCGTGCCTAGGAGGTCCCCATAACCTGCCCGTGAAGTGGCAGATTTCTAGGATGTATAGAAATATCGCCATCAGAGACCCACACACGACACCTACAGTAGCTACCCTTAAGGGGTTAAAATGCACAGGGACTGGCTACTATCCTATTAGATGAGGGAATGTATTATATGTATAAAGCAAGGTATATATGACAATGGATAGTCAGAGACTCTAGGGACTCGGCTTGTATGCTTTATGATAGACATTTTCACGTTGTGTTGTGTTACTAATGCAGAAGCAGCAAGCCCTTCCACCTGCCCTTCCACCACGCTTGCACCAAAACTATAGATCTAACACAATATTAATTGTATGCTCACATAGGCCCTTCGGGAGAGGTACATGACATTCAAATACTGGAATATTACGTTTAAATCTAAGGAGTGTGATAAAGATTTTATTAATCCCTTGATGACAAATTACGTAACATCTACATCATTAATGATTGGCTTTACAGAGCCCTGGTCCTTAAGGGGTTAAACAGCATATCAGAGGAACATAGAAATGAACACTTCTTAGAATTCAGAAGCACAGTGTTCATACATGTGCAGGATCCACATCCAGTCTGCAGGCAATGTATCAAATTCATGAGACCAGACTAATTAGAAGCACATGTTATTTCCAAACACTAATTAACACCTGTTGTTTACGCCGCTTGAGAGCCCTGCTGTAAGCACATGTCATTTAGAGGTGAGAATCTTTGCACCTAGACATTAGGCAGACTGTAAAGCATGCTTTCCTTCTAAGCTAGAAAATCCCCATCACCCATTGCAGCATTTTAAAGATGAAACACACAGGCGGCACAAAAAATCCTATGCAAGCCTCATGCACAGTATGCCAGGGGTCTCAAACTCACGGCCCCCCAACAGGATTTGGACTACAAGTCCCAGGATGATTTTACAATGCAATACATGGCGAGGGAATCCTGGAAGTTGTAGATCAAAAACATCAGGGGCACCAGAGTTTGAGAGCCCTGCTTCGAGCACATGTCATTTAGAGGTGAGAATCTTTGCACCTAGACATTAGGCAGACTGTAAAGCATGCTTTCCTTGTAAGATAGAAAATCCACATCACCCATTGCAACATTTTAAAGATGAAACACACAGGCGGCGCAAAAAATCCTATGCAAGCCTCATGCACTCTAAGAACATGTAATTTTGAGGTGTGAAAGTTTCAGAAAAATGTACACGTGTGCAAATATTTTAAATAAAGCCAGAATAATTTTATGACAGTCACATTTCTCTGACAAACAGATAATACATTACGCTGCAGCATGTGTTGACATATGTTGGTAGATGTATGTAATGTGTGTTATGTGTATGTAACATGTTTATGCTATTATACATACCGCTTCTTGACAACGTACACAGTCCGTCCATTGCTAATCATCGCCCACATGCTTGCCTTCTTGCCCTGGGTAGTTTTTTAATTCAATATCTAATAAACCGTTGCTTATATTATTCTGCAGTAAAGAGTCTCTTTATTTCTAGATTTTTTAGAATTTTTTTACGCATTTTTTATCCTTTTTTTAAAAAATAAATAAATTTCGGACTCGAACCGAACACGCCAAAAAGTTAGAAGTTCGCAAACTTGCGAACTGCCAATGTTCGAGTCGAACTCTGAACTGATCGAACCGAACAGCTCATCCCTACTCACAAACAGTAAGACCCCCCACAGCCTCCCCATCCAGTCCCCATATGTGGGCATAATTTTCATTATTTCCATTTATAAGGCGCCAAGAGTCTCTGTGGCACTTTCCAATAAAGATTGGGGGAATTAATACCAACTTGGGAAGCAGAGACAGAAGGTGCAGCCAGCCCTGCTCACAGGAGCTTACAATCTAAAGAGGTTGGGGTGGAAAAAGAACAAGATGAGTTAACAGTTAACCTATAAAAGGCTCTGCATGAGCGGAGGAGACTGAGGAGTCTGTGGAGCTGAATAGATGCCAGACGGAAGGATTAAAATCCAGAAAGGTCCTGTATGGTCTGGAATAGGAGGTGGTTTTTTTTTGGGGGGGGCGGTGCGGTGACACCATGAGTTAGTGCACTGGATGATACCACACCTAGTGACGCTACTGCCAGAAGATATGTAAGCGTTAGGGGCCAGGCTTGCGCATCCCTCCAGTAATTAGCGCTAGCGCTTTGTAATACCTCACATCGACACGCAAATGTACTTTTGTGCTGCCCATGTTAAGTATAGGATGCGCAAAGTATAGGAAGCTCGCGGAAGCTCACTCAAAAAATGATACGCAATAGGATTACTAATGGGGGTAGTATCAGGAATGTAATATGGGGGCATGCGTTGAACACACTTATCCTGGCACTAACGCTTCAAGGTGCTAACGATAGCGTCAACTAGGAAACAGAGCCTTTAACCTTTTGCAACTTCAAAGTGTCTCACATTTCAGCCATCACATCTGACATGCCCCCCTGGTACACCCATTGGCGGACCTTCAATTGCTACGATTTTAAGCCACAGTGTGTGTGACGTGCCTAATACTTGTATGGAAAAAATAATAATAAAAACAATAAAAAAAATTACGAAAGGTGCACATCCGCTCGCGTCAACGGATGTGTAGTTCAGACAGCAGCTCAGGGTGGGAAGTGTCTCCTGCTTTGTGCAGCCATTAATCTCTGCCCAGGGAAACATTTAATGCAGCATGCCACAGCTCTGGGGGAGTGTCTCATGCTGTGTGCAGCCATAAATCCCTCCCCAGGGAGGCATGTCATGCGGCATGCCGCAGCTCTGAGGAAGTGTCTTTTGCTGTGAAGTCATAAATCCCTCCCAGGGATGCATGTTATGCGGCATGCCGCAGTTCTGAGGGAGTGTTTCCTGCTGTGAAGTCATAAATCCCTCCCCAGAGAAGCATGTCATGCGGCATGCCGCAGCTCTGGGGGAGTGTCTCCTGCTGTGCAGCCTGATATCCCTCCCCAGGGAAACATGTCGAGAAGACATGTATCAAGCCACCGTTTTCCCCGTGGGATGAGAGGTGAGTAACTGTTTTTTTTAAATATTTTTTTAATTGGTGCTGACGGATTCCGCAGGTCCCTAGCTGTGAGTAACTTTCGGGCCAACCGCAGTAGGATGGTTATTAGTGTTACGACTTTGTAATCCTAACTCTAATTAACTCTTTGCGCTCCCCATGTTAAGTATAGGGAGCACAAAGTACAGTCACTTTGCGCTGAAAAGTGCAAGATCCGAATCACTAACGGGTTTTGTAACTGAGTTTGGATTGCAATATGGTGCTCCCGTTCTAGGGCAACCAGAGCTTTCAGTAAACCAATTATTGTTGCTGTATTCTTTTGCCCACCGAGCTCCCCAGTGCACTCCCTTTCTAACATAACCCAAATCCTTAGTAATTTGGTAGCTCAAAACCAAAAAAGTAAACTGCTGGTCCTCGGCGATTTTAATGTTGACTGGCTGGATCCTAAAAACAATAAACACTGCTCCCAGTTTATGGCTTTCCAGTTAACACAATTATTCTCCTCCTCCACTCGCATTAATATGAAAAGCCTTAACCATACCTTGCTGGACTGAATTCTCTGCTCATGTCCTGATAGAATACAGAAGACAGGCATTCTCACTAATAGCTTCAGTGATCACTGTCTAGTGTACTGTGTGCGCAAAATAAAGGCCACAAAATCTCCCCCAAAGGTAATAATCCCCAGGTCCTTCAAGAAATTTAATCTTGAATCCTTCCTAAATGATCTCAAATAGCTCATGTGGTACAGGCTAAACCTAATCCCAGACCTCGACTGTGCAATTGAATACTTTCAGTCAGAGCTCCTGCAAGTCTGGAATGCCCATGCCCCACTGCGTAAAGTGCGAGTCAAAGGGGCACATTTCCCCTGGGTTACAGCTGACCTCACACACATGTACCAGCTTATAGATTCACTCTGGTCAAATTTCAAGAGTACTGGATCCATGAACAATCACTGTGAATACCAAAAATGGCGGAATGCATGCACAAAGCAAACAAAAATGGCCAAAGCCCAATACTTCAATGAAAATGTAAACAATAACGTATCAAACCCGAGAAGTTTTTGGAAAATCATAAATAACATACAATCGCCCCCTGTCCACTCCCAACCAGCTGCTGTCAAAGTAAACAACCAAACCCTGCAACACCCCCTAGATGTAGCAAATGCCTTTTATAACTATTTCGTTGGATGCGCCAAAACCCTGATTGCTAAGCTAGCAATTGAAACACATTCAGAAAGGCAGCACACAAGTCAGATCCTTCCAACTGTGCAAAAACCCTGTATCAAAGGGAAATTCAGTTTTAGACTGGTGCCTGTCAGTGCCATTACTAAACTTCTCTGTAACCAAAAAATGAAACACCAGTCGGGACCTGACCAAATCCGAGCAATGCAGCTGAAAATCAGCTCGCCACCAATTGCAAAACCTGTCACAACCCTAATCAATGAATCACTGGCGACTGGATATATACCCAAACTCTGGAAGACTACGAGTGTGGTACCTATCCATAAAAGTGGAGACAATACTTTGGTATCCAACTATCGTCCAATATCATTGCTTCCTGTAATGTCAAAAATTCTGGAAAAAATGTGTTCGCGATTACTATCAGTATTGGAACTATTTAACCCCAGATCAATCCGGCTTCTGTCCAAATCATTCAACCACAACTGCGTTTTTAAAAGATTCCAATGATAGCCAGGACGGTATGGAACAAGGAAACCTAACTGGATCATCTTCCTTGATTCTGCCAAGGTCTTTGACACAGTAGACCATGACATCTTATTACAAAAAAATTAAAAACTCTGGTATTGGTGATCGCACACTAACCTGGTTTCAATCATATGTGTCTGATCGGTCGCAATATGTGTCCATTTCTGACAGCACTTCCCTTCCCCTCCCAGTCACGTGCTGTGTACCCCAAGGCTCAATACTCGGCCCCCTGCTATACACAATATTCATAAATGATCTGCCCAATGTCTGCAAAGCCTCAACTGTACACATGTACGCAGACGACACTGTAATCTATACCAGCAAACCAGATCTCCCACAGCTGGAGGCCGTGCTGCAAGAACAATTCACAGAGGTAGAAAAGTGGATCAAAGATAGCAAACTTTTTCTAAATGCTGACAAAACTGTTACAATGCTCTTTGGAACAGCACCTAAACTACGCAAATTGCAAACACCCCATCTATGTGTCAGGACTAAATCAAATGGCACGTTGACCACAGTCACTTCTCTCAAATATCTAGGTATGTGGTTAGACCCAAATCTATGCTTTGGCCCCCCCATCATAAAACTTGAATCTAAACTTTACCCCAAACTAGGTGCCCTGTACAAAAACAAATCTTTTTTTGCTTATATATATTATTTTTTTCTCCCATTTTTTTCTCCCATTTTTTTTCTTTCTCTTTTCTTTTCTTTTTTCTCTTTTTTGTCTCATTTGTATTTATATATATATTTTTTTCATAAACCAACTGAGGAGGAGAATCGGCACTTTAAAAACACCGGGATGTATATAAGATGGAAAGTGAAAGTGAAAGGATCGCTGATGGGTCCGAGTGATACAGGAGTTGTGATGGCGGAGTTCCGGAGGGTTGAGCGTGGACGGAAGTGGATGGGGAGACCATGCGAAAGTCCGGACATGAGATCGAGGACGCAAACCGGAAGTCACATCGTGGGGAATAACGGATGGATGACTGAAGGTGGAAACCAGAAAGGATGCCGCAGACGATACCGGAAGTCTTTTCAAGTTGTAGTAAGAATGAAACCGGAAGGGATGCCATGGATGATACCGGAAGTCTTTTTTGATAACGAAACTAAATTGACACGAAGAGCTAGAGACATCCAATAAAATCGGATTATGAGAACAACAATGGAGTGGATTGGGACCCGGAATAGAGACTCATGGGAATGAGAATGAAGCCTGTGATTCTTTACCATATAAGGAAAACGCCATAGCTAATTAGCCAGCCAATGAAATATCTGTGAGGGTAATAAAAGGAATGATGGGTATTCTACATGTTATATTATTTGCTCTTTACATTTTATGTATTTTTATCGCCCTTGAAAAAGTCTATTTCATAGACAAAACGCGTTGGGCCTTGTTTATGCAATTATATTTATATTTATTTGGAATAAAAGTTTTTTATCCTATACCCATCAGTTTGTTATTTTTGGCGATTCCAGTACCGTGGTCTGTTTAATAGACCAACGGGGATCCCTTCAGACGCTGAGGTCTTCCAATTTTTCTTCTTATCTTCATGTGGAGCATCGGACCATCTCCAGGGAACCTCCTCAGCACTTCATCTTAAGATAAGTAACGTCTTTCTCCCTATCACCAATTGCCTGTTGTTATTGTATCTATTGGTCCGTGGTGAGAAGAAGAATTGGCATATATGACATCTTCTTACTCTAATTTTCAAAAGAAAAGATCGAATAAATTTGAGAGTCTTTACAATGAACCATCAAGAATGGTGGACTCTCATGAACCATACCACCTTCAAAATTACTTTACCAAGATGGAAAATCTTTTGGTAAAGGAAACTAAAAGGTGGTGCGAAATCTCCTATCTGGAACAATATTTAAAGGATGGTTTAATACCAAAGGGTCTAAGGGTTGAAAATGTACCAGCCTTTAGCCTGGATGATGACAAATTTATGAAAAAATGGGATACTATCCTATATAAGTGCTCTTCCAACCTAATGGAGTTATTGGTTGAACGTGAAAAAGAAGTTCAAACAAAGATTGAGAAGGAAATTCAAGAGCTTGAGAACAATCATCCAGAGATGGAGAAACATGAATTCTTTGAGGAGAAAGAAAAAGAGATGTATCAGAAAATAGATGAAAAAATCTTTGATATTAAAAAGAAAAAATATATGAGAGATAAAATAGATAAAGAAAGAGGTTATTATGATACTCGTAATAAACTACAGAACAGAAGAAATATACATGAGAGGCCTTTTCCAAAGAGGGAATTTGTCTCCAACAGGGATATATTCCCGTATTCTTATGCGACAGCTGTAAAAAGAACCCCTAAAGAAATAAGAAATCCATCAAAAATGTATTATGGAGAAAAAACCCTGAATAAAGGAAAGTCAAATATCCAACAGCCACACCCTGGGGAAAAACAAAACCCTACTACTGAAAAAGCGAAAACAATGGTAGATGGGGAAATAGCCTCTACTTCCCATATACATATAAGCCATCCTTCTCAACATCAAAATCAGGCTTTTTAGACAAGGAGCTAGGCCCAAGAGAGGGCCATGTAACCAACTATTTCCAGAGAAAGGGAAGGGATCGGGAGAATTTAAACAAATACAGTCCGTTGAGGGAGGAAACCCCACAAAAGAAAAGGAGGTACGAGGACAACTAGAGGGAGAGATTCTTACTCCCTGTGAAGTTAATTATGGAGAGAGAAAGAATGGTATTTTTAATCTCACAGGTGTTCCATTGAAAGAGAAGGAAATTAGTATATTGAGTAAAGGCCTTAAGTTTTGTCCGAATGAATCTGCAATCAAATTTGAGCTGTTCATAGATGCCAGAAAATTTCTTCTTAAACTTACCTTAAAACGTTTTTTCAAAATAAGAGAAATGGGTGCTGGTGATCAAGAAGATCAAATAAAGAAAGGAACTAACGCAAGATTTCAACCCAAGTCGAACTTCTTTCCTCAACATGAGAAAGGACCGTATCTAGAAACCTTTTATAAAGCTATCTGTGATGATTTTGAAAAAATCAACACGGAAAATAAAAAACATAATCTGAGTAAGGAAGAGTACGATACTATACAACTTTTTAAGAAGAGAAAAGATATTGTGATAAAGGAAGCAGATAAGGGAGGAGGAGTGGTTTTAATGTCACGAGCTTACTACGAGAAAGAAGCATTAAGAATATTATCAGATATAACTACGTATAAGAAACTGAAACCAAATCCCACTGAGAATTTCATAAAAGAACTGGAAAATATTCTGAAACAAGCTACAGAGGATGGAGTGATTGAAAACGAAAATAAATCATTCCTTATGGTGTACCATCCTCAAATTCCAATCTTTTATTTTTGCCAAAAGTGCATAAAAATTTAAATGAACCACCAGGAAGACCCATTATCAGTGAGATCGACTCCCTTACCGTTAACCTATCTGAATTTATTGACTTTTTCCTTCAGCCTATGGTCAAGAAGACGCCCTCCTATATTAAAGACTCAAGCCATGTTTTACAGGAGATGGAGAATATTGAATGGCGTTCTACTTACCGCTGGGCAACCCTAGATGTAACAGCTTTGTACACAGTGATACAACATGACTTGGGTATTGAAACTGTTGATGTTTTTTTACGGAATGAAGAAGAATTGGGGAGAGATATGAAAGAATTTTTGAAGGTGGCTATTAGATTTATCTTGGAACACAATTATTTTTTATGTAACGATTGTTTTTTTCTACAGATCAATGGTACGGCCATGGGCACCAAGTTTTCCCCCCATGTTATGATAAACTCTACATGGCGTACTGGGAGGACTCCTACATTTGGGGTCCTTCCCAGTGGGGTGCAAGCTTGGTGCAAGCTTGGTGCTCTGGCAACGGTACATTGATGACGTTATTGTCATTTGGGATGGTGAATAGGGATGAGCCGAACACTCCCCGAACTTCCCATCTGTTCGAGACCGAACCCGAACCCCCATGCAAGTCAATGGGGCGAAATTCGGTTTTTTAGAGTGCCCTCCAAGAGGGCATATATGCTACATATTTTCCATAAAAGGTGTATGGGGGTCCGGGTAGTGCCCTGGGGGACAGGAAACAAGGACAAAAAGTAAAAAAAAGTTTTTAAAGGGACAGTGAGTTTTCCATGAAATAAGGCTTAAAAATAAAAATGAAAAATTCCTTCAAATATCGTGCCTAGGAGGTCCCCATAACCTGCCCATGAAGTGGCGGATTTCTAGGATGTATAGAAACACTTAAAAACAAAAAAATGACGTTTCATATGACGGTAAATGCTTTTCCTTTAATCTATCCATAAACAATTGCTTGGGGCGGCAGCCTGTATGAAAAGAAATTTTAGGACGCGCAGAAAAAGTTTAGTGTTTTTTGGGCTAAATTATTGTGAAAATTATGCAGGCTTTGGATGAAAGTAACAATAGGTGCTTTAAAATTGGGCTTTTAGCGTCGGCAACAGTGCCGTCACACCGTAACCCCTCTGAGGATATGAATCTGATACAGGCGTCAGTGGCAGTGCACCCAAATATTGTGCTTTTGGTGCCAGGCCTGCAAGTACTATCATACAGTAACCCCTCTGTGGTATTGTGGAAGAATGCAGGGGTGAACCTTGCGGTCCTATATTAAAAAGATATGAATCTGGGAATGGGCGTCAGTGCACCCAGATATTGTGCCTTTGGTGCCAGGCCATCAAGTATCATCATACAGTAACCCCTCTGTAGTATTGTGGAAGAGTGCAGGGGTGGACCATGTGGTCCTATATTGAAAAGTTTTTGATCTGTTAATGGGCGTCAGTGCACCCAGATATTGTGCCTTTAATGCCAGGCCATCAAGTATCATCATACAGTAACCCCTCTGTAGTATTGTGGAAGAGTGCAGGGGTGGACCATGTGGTCCTATATTGAAAAGTTTTTGATCTGTTAATGGGCGTCAGTGCATCCAGATATTGTGCCTTTAATGCCAGGCCATCAAGTATCATCATACAGTAACCCCTCTGTAGTATTGTGGAAGAGTTCAGGGGTGGACCATGTGGTTGGTACTATATTGAAATTTTTTTTTTATCTGTTAATGGGCGTCAGTGCACCCAGATATTGTGCCTTTAATGCCAGGCCATCAAGTATCATCATACAGTAACCCCTCTGTAGTATTGTGGAAGAGTGCAGGGGTGGACCATGTGGTCCTATATTGAAAAGTTTTTGATCTGTTAATGGGCGTCAGTGCACCCAGATATTGTGCCTTTGGTGCAAGACTACCGGGCCAGCAAGTATCATCATACAGTAACCCCTTTGTGGTATTGTGGAAGAGTGCAGGGTTGGACCCTGCGGTTCAAAAAAATAAAATGATATAAATCTGGCACAGGAGTCAGTGCAGCCAAATATTGTGCCTTTCATAGCAGCAAGTGCCTTCACACCGTAACCCTTTTGTGGTATTGTGGAAGAGTTTAGTGCTGGAGGTTTTGTGAATGCAGAAGAGGACATCCCCTATCTATTCCATTACTTCAGCATCAGGGGATTGATAGCTGCTGATCCAGGACTGATTCATTTTTATAAATGTCAGCCGGTCTACAGAGTCTGTGGACAGATGCACTCTTTTGTCTGTGACAAAACCTCCAGCGGCACTGAACGTCCTTTCGGAAAGCACGCTAGATGAAGGGCAACCTAGTAGCTGCATAGCATATTGGCTAAGTTCTGGCCAGTGATCCAATCTCAACACCCAGTAAGCCAGTGGATCATCTGCTGGAAAGGTATCCAGGTCTGCCCTTGCCCCTAGGTAGTCCTCCACCATATGGTGAAGATGCTGGCAATGGGTGCCTACATTTGACATCCCTGGGCGTCGAGGACTAAAAAAATTTAAAAAAGCATCAGTCAAGCGGCCCTGGCCTTCACCGCTATTCCTCTGATCACCCGCAGCACTCACATGTGTCAGCACTTGGTAATCTACCAGTGCCTGGAAAGGTGTTACACAAGTTTCGCTTTAGTGCGTCCTCAATTTTTGTCATACTTTGCTCCCTCTGTGCGGGCAGGATGAGCTCTGCAACTTTCCCCTTGTATCGTGGATCAAGAAGGGTTGCCAACCAGTAATGATCCCTCTTCTTGATAGCACGAATCCTGGGGTCCTTTAGCAGGCTTTGCATCATTAGGGAGCCCATGCAGCGCAGGTTGGAGGTGGCATTAGCTGCCGAGTCTTCCTGGTCAATGAGGATGACCATATCGTGCACTTCCTCCTCCCAGCCACGCACAAGCCCTTCTGTTTCTGGGCACAAAAAACCCTCCCTTGAGGAATCCCCACCTTCAATGCCCCCACTACTTAAATAGTCCTCATCCTCCTCCTGATCCTCCTTCTGTCTGATCTGAGTAGGACCCGCTGGAATGCTGTCTGCAGAAAGACTGGGGCCTTGAGAGCTAGGGAAGGCCTCCTCTTCGTCCCGTTGCTCTGCCTCTAGAGCCACATCTATAATTCCCCGCAGAGTGTGCTCCAGCAGGAACACTAAAGGAATTGTGTCACTGATGCATGCACTGTCCCTGCTCACCATCCTTGTTGCCTTCTCAAATGGTGACAGTACAGTGCATGCATCCTTGATCATCAGCCACTGCGGGGGGGGAAACCAAGTTGACCTGAACCTGTCCTTGTGCCATACTCACACAGGTACTCGTTGATGGCACTCTGCTGCTTGTGCAGACGCTGCAGCATTGCTAATGTCGAGTTCCACCTGGTGGGCATGTCACCGATCAGACGGTTTGTGGGAAGGTAGAATTCTCTTTGAATTTCTGCCAGGTGAACGCTTGCTGGGAATGACAGTATGAAGTGGCTGCAGACTTTTCTGGCCTGAATAAGAAGCTCTGGCAGCCCTGGGTACCTGGTTAGGAAATGCTGTACCACCAGATTTAGGACGTGTGCTAGGCATGGTACATGCGTCAATTTACCCTTGCGTAGGGCAGAGAGAAGGTTGCTGCCATTATCGCAGACGATCATTCCCAGCTCAAGCTGGCGTGGTGTTAACCATCTCTGCACCTGCCCCTGCAGAGCTGACAAATTTTCTGACCCGGTGTGGCTCCTGTCCCCTAAACAAACCAGCTCAAGCACAGTATGGCATCTTTTTGCTTGAGCCATTGCGTAGACCCTGTCAGGCGTCGGTTTAACTGCCACTTCGCCAGAGACAGAGAAGAAGGAGGAGGAGGAAGAGGGAGAGGTGGTGGAGCAGACAGACCTCATACAAGCAGCTTTCTGGAGGCGTGGTGGATGAACACGCTCCAGCACAGAGCCCCGTCTTGGATCCCTCCCAGCTGCAATCAGAGTTACCCAGTGTGCCGTGAAGGAATTGTAACGACTCTGTCCATGCTTGCTGGACCACATGTCTAAAGTGACATGCACCTTGCTGCTGACTGCCTTTCCCAATGACTGGATAACATTGTCTTCCACGTGCTGGTATAGTGCTGGAATGGTCTTGCGTGAAAAGTAATGGCGTTTTGGAACCTGCCACTGTGGTACAGCACATTCAGCAAATTCACGGAAGGGAACAGAGTCCACCAGCTGGAAAGGCAGCAGCTGCAATGCGAGTAATTTTGCTAAGCTGGCATTTAGACGCTGTGCTTGGGGATGGTTGGGACTATATTTTTTCTTATGCTGCAGCAGCTGCGGCAATGTAATCTGACTGCGTAAATCTTCAGCTACTGGGATGATGTCACATTGTGAGGAAGGACCTGCTGGTACATCCATTACTGTAGCATCATCCCTGTCAGTGGAGGTTGTAGGCAATGACATGGCAGGACATACAGTGTGGGTAGAGACAGATGAGGAGGAGGAGGACCTACGCAAAGTTTTGCGCCAACGGGATGTGTGGCACTTGTTCATATGTCGCCTCAAGCACATGGTACCCAAGTGTCCGGTGTTTATCCCACGCTCCAGCCTCATCTGACATAGATTACAAATAGCAATGGTGGGGTCTGCTGCACATTTCTTAAAGAACTCCCAGACAGCAGAGTTCCTGCATGTGTTCTTTGAGACAACAGGGCTCTGCACTGGAGCAGCTCTGACATGTGATGCCTTTGACTGGCTAGTGCTACGGTTGGTCACAGAGGATGTTGTGCCTCGTGTTTGCTGTGCCTCCTCCTCCCCCTCTTCCTCAGTTACTTCCTCTGTTCGATCAGGCACCCAGGTGGAGTCAGTGACCTCATCATCAATGTCATCTTCACCCCCTATCTCATCGTCACTGGAGCCAACTTGGCAGTATGCTGTAGCTGCTGGGGCAACATGAGTGTCAGTTATTTGTGTGTCATCACTGGCACCCCCTTCCTCTAGGTTGATTATACTCCCTTCCTCAACCTCAGAGATTGAATCAGAGCACTGTACTTGCTGCGCATCCTCAAGCAGCATGTCACTCTCATTGTAGTCAAACAATTCAGCTGACTCCTCCGTGTGTGATAGCGAGGCTACGGCAGGAGTAGCTGTGGACATGGAGGCTGCATTAGATGCTTTGGCAGCTGAGGTGGACTGTAAAGCACTACAAGCCTGGCTGGCAGAGGACTCGGAGGATGAGGATGGCCTGGTTAGCCAATCCACCAAGTCCTCTGTATGTTGCTGCTGCTTAAGACGGCCAGCACCAGTTAGAAAGGACAAGCGTGCCCCTGCAGAGGATGCACCACGTCCACCACGACCAGAGACACAGCCTCCCGACACAGGGGCTGCTTGCCCTCTTATCTGTGGCTGGGAGCATCTGCCTGTCCTTTTTGTTCTTTCAGACATGGTGAGTGATATATAGATTAATATATACAGAACTCTGATTCAACTCTGGTATAAAGATTTAAATAACTCTGTATAACTCAGCGAGACACACTGATAGCTGGCAGCCAGTGACAAGAGACAGAACACCTTAATTCACAAATGTTTTAAAAAAATTAGGGAGCCCCAAAATACAGCGTGGTACTGTTTGTGTGACGAGACACAGATCACCTTAATTCACAAGTGTTTTAAAGGAAATAGTGAGCCCCAAAATACAGCGTGGTACTGTTTGTGTGACGAGACACAGATCACCTTAATTCACAAGTGTTTTAAAGAAATTAGTGAGCCGCAAAAAAACTTGCTGGCTGTGTGACGAGACACAGAAGATCACCTCAATTCACAAATATTTTAAATAAATTAGTGAGCCCCAAAATACAGCGTGGTACTGCTTGTGTGACGAGACACAGATCACCTTAATTCACAAGTGTTTTAAAGAAATTAGTGAGCCCAAAATACAGCATGGTACTGTTTGTGTGACGAGACACAGATCACCTTAATTCACAAGTGTTTTAAAGAAATTAGTGAGCCGCAAAAAAACTTGCTGGCTGTGTGACGAGACACAGAAGATCACCTCAATTCACAAATATTTTAAATAAATTAGTGAGCCCCAAAATACAGCGTGGTACTGTTTGTGTGACGAGACACAGATCACCTTAATTCACAAGTGTTTTAAAGAAATTAGTGAGCCCCAAAATACTGCTTGGTACTGTTTGTGTGACGAGACACAGATCACCTTAATTCACAAGTGTTTTAAAGAAATTAGTGAGCCCCAAAATACAGCGTGGTACTGTTTGTGTGACGAGACACAGATCACCTTAATTCACAAGTGTTTTAAAGAAATTAGTGAGCCGCAAAATACTGCTTGGTACTGTTTGTGTGACGAGACACAGATCACCTTAATTCACAAGTGTTTTAAAGAAATTAGTGAGCCCCAAAATACAGCGTGGTACTGTTTGTGTGACGAGACACAGATCACCTTAATTCACAAGTGTTTTAAAGAAATTAGTGAGCCGCAAAAAAACTTGCTGGCTGTGTGACGAGACACAGAAGATCACCTCAATTCATAAATATTTTAAATAAATTAGTGAGCCCCAAAATACAGCGTGGTACTGTTTGTGTGACGAGACACAGATCACCTTAATTCACAAGTGTTTTAAAGAAATTAGTGAGCCGCAAAAAAACTTGCTGCTGTGTGACGAGACACAGAAGATCACCTCAATTCACAAATGTTTTAAATAAATTAGTGAGCCCCAAAATACAGCGTGGTACTGTTTGTGTGACGAGACACAGATCACCTTAATTCACAAGTGTTTTAAAGAAATTAGTGAGCCCCAAAATACTGCTTGTACTGTTTGTGTGACGAGACACAGATCACCTTAATTCACAAGTGTTTTAAAGAAATTAGTGAGCCCCAAAATACAGCGTGGTACTGTTTGTGTGACGAGACACAGATCACCTTAATTCACAAGTGTTTTAAAAAAATTAGTGAGCCCCAAAATACTGCTTGGTACTGTTTGTGTGACGAGACACAGATCACCTTAATTCACAAGTGTTTTAAAGAAATTAGTGAGCCCCAAAATACAGCGTGGTACTGTTTGTGTGACGAGACACAGATCACCTTAATTCACAAGTGTTTTAAAGAAATTAGTGAGCCGCAAAAAAACTTGCTGGCTGTGTGACGAGACACAGAAGATCACCTCAATTCATAAATATTTTAAATAAATTAGTGAGCCCCAAAATACAGCGTGGTACTGTTTGTGTGACGAGACACAGATCACCTTAATTCACAAGTGTTTTAAAGAAATTAGTGAGCCACAAAAAAACTTGCTGGCTGTGTGACGAGACACAGAAGATCACCTCAATTCACAAATGTTTTAAATAAATTAGTGAGCCCCAAAATACAGCGTGGTACTGTTTGTGTGACGAGACACAGATCACCTTAATTCACAAGTGTTTTAAAGAAATTAGTGAGCCCCAAAATACTGCTTGGTACTGTTTGTGTGACGAGACACAGATCACCTTAATTCACAAGTGTTTTAAAGAAATTAGTGAGCCCCAAAATACAGCGTGGTACTGTTTGTGTGACGAGACACAGATCACCTTAATTCACAAATGTTTTAAAGAAATTAGTGAGCCCCAAAATACAGCGTGGTACTGTTTGTGTGACGAGACACAGATCACCTTAATTCACAAGTGTTTTAAAGAAATTAGTGAGCCCCAAAAAAACTTGCTGGCTGTGTGACGAGACACAGAAGATCACCTCAATTCACAAACGTTTTAAATAAATTAGTAGCCCCAAAATACAGCGTGGTACTGTTTGTGTGACGAGACACAGATCACCTTAATTCACAAGTGTTTTAAAGAAATTAGTGAGCCCCAAAATACAGCGTGGTACTGTTTGTGTGACGAGACACAGATCACCTTAATTCACAAATGTTTTAAAGAAATTAGTGAGCCCCAAAATACTGCGTGGTACTGTTTGTGTGACGAGACACAGATCACCTTAATTCACAAGTGTTTTAAAGAAATTAGTGAGCCCCAAAAAAACTTGCTGGCTGTGTGACGAGACACAGAAGATCACCTCAATTCACAAATGTTTTAAATAAATTAGTGAGCCCCAAAATACAGCGTGGTACTGTTTGTGTGACGAGACACAGATCACCTTAATTCACAAATGTTTTAAAGAAAGTTGTAAACCCCAAAAAAACTTGCTGGCACAGTGACAAGACACACATCACCTAAATTCCCTGATATTTGGTATAAATGAGACCCAAAAAGACTTGCTGGCACAGTGACAAGACCCAGAAAATCACCTCAATTCACAAATGTTTTAAATAAAGTTGTAAACCCCCAAAAAACTTGCTGGCACAGTGACAAGACACACATCACCTAAATTCCCTGATATTTGGTAGAAATGAGACCCCCCCCAGACTCCCTAGTAGCGTGGCAGACCGGCAGTAACAACACACACAACTATCTCCTTTGAAATCTCATCTGAAATGTGTGCAGAAGCGCTGCGTGGAAACCTTATATAGTGTGCTGCGGGACTTAGCTCTGTGAGCCCATGATTGGGCAAAATTTGCCCAATCAGGATTCTGAGCGGTGATTGGCATAGTGTTCAACCAGTCTTGCACCAGACCTGTGGTCAGGTGCAAGGCTGTAGCCAATTACGAGCTTCAGGCCAGTGGGAAAATGCATTGTGGTCCATTGTGGTCGAACATGCGGCGAACACCTGGAAATGTTCGGTGTTCGCGATCTGCTTGAACAGGCTAAGTTCGGGTCAAACCCCGAACCGTCCGAACCCGAACAGCTCATCCCTAATGGTGAAGAGGAAGCCTTTAATTGTTTCTTACAATATATAAATTCTAATACTTTTGGTCTGAAATTCACAGCGAATTTTGATTGCGAATATATAAATTTTTTGGATATTCTGTTTTTCAATCAGGATAAGATGGTGAAAAGCAAATGTTACTTCAAACCCACGGATGGTAATGGCTATATCCATTATACTAGTAGCCATTACAAGCCATGGTTGGATGGAATTCCACGAAGTCAAGCGCTACGAGTTAGAAGGAATTGTACGGATTAAAAGGACTATTTGGATCAAGTTTCTGTGATACAGTAGAAATTGATTGCAAAAAAATACAACAAAAATGAAGTCCTAAGGATCTGCAATGAAGTGGGTATGATAAAAAAGAAAGATTTGTTGAAACCAAAACCGAAGAAAGATACCCTCAATCAGAACTTTCAATTGCTTTTTCCACAAAATTTAATGCACATCACTATAAGATCAGAAACATTTTATCAAAAAATTGGTTCATTTTGAAAAAGGATCCAATCTTCCGGGAAATTATCCCTGAAAAACCAAATGTAGTTTTCAAGAGAGTAAGAAACCTAAAATCCATTATTGCACCTAGTGCAACTTTCCAACCAATTAAAAAAGAAATTGATAGTGAACTTAACGGTTTCTATAGATGTTCAAGATGTAAAGCCTGTAAACATTTGAAAAAGAATAAAACCATCCTTTTTGCAAGTACGGTTACAAAAGAGAGTTTTAAGATTAAATCCAAGATTACATGCGATACTAAACTTGTCATTTATTTATTGAAATGTGGTTGTGGGAAACAAACAGTATATAGGCAAAACGATACGAAAACTTAAGGAAAGAATATTGGAACATCAAAATAATATCAGAAAAAATTTCCTCAAGCATTCAGTTCCTGTACACTGTAATAATTGTTCCTTATTCAATTTTGGAATTTTTGATTTTGTATGGTTTGAACATGTGGAAGAAATATTGGAGAGGAGGAGATAGGAATAAAAGATTGCTACAGAGGGAGTCCTTTTGTATTTATAAATTAAAAACGATGGCACCATTGGGTCTGAATGAGGAACTTGATCTTACCTGTTTTTAGAAATTTATTGAGGAATTTTTTGAGATTGTTTTTTTTATATACACTTTTTTTGTATACACCTTTTATTTTTTTAATAAGGGTCTTAAATATATTTTCTAATAATATTTTAATGAATACTTAGGCCATTTTATGGTTAATAATTATTCTCTCTTTTTTTATTCCCCTTCTTTTTTATTTCTATTTATATTTTTATTTTTATTTCTATTTATTTTTATTTCATTTTTTATTTTTATTTATAGTTTTTTATTTTTTTATTTATTTTCATTAGTATTATTATTATTTTCCTTATATATATATATTATTTTTTTCTCCCATTTTTTTCTCCCATTTTCTTCTCCCTTTTTTTCTTTCTCTTTTTCTTTTCTTTTTTCTTTTTTCTCTTTTTTGTCTCATTTGTATATATATATATATTTTTTTCATAAACCAACTGAGGAGGAGAATCGGCACTTTAAAAACACCAGGATGTATATAAGATGGAAAGTGAAAGTGAAAGGATCGCTGATGGGTCCGAGTGATACAGGAGACGTGATGGCGGAGTTCCGGAGGGTTGAGCGTGGACGGAAGTGGATGGGGAGACCATGCGAAAGTCCGGACATGAGATCGAGGACGCAAACCGGAAGTCACATCATGGGGAATACCGGATGGATGACTGAAGGTGGAAACCAGAAAGGATGTAGTAAGAATGAAACCGGAAGGGATGCCGCGGACGATACCGGAAGTCTTTTTTGAAAACAAAACTAAATTGACACGAAGAGCTAGAGACATCCAATAAAATCGGATTATGAGAACAACAATGGAGCGGATTGGGACCCGGAATAGAGACTCATGGGAATGAGAATGAAGCCTGTGATTCTTTACCATATAAGGAAAACGCCATAGCTAATTAGCCAGCCAATGAAATATCTGTGAGGGTAATAAAAGGAATGATGGGTATTCTACATGTTATATTATTTGATCTTTACATTTTATGTATTTTTATCGCCCTTGAAAAAGTCTATTTCATAGACGAAACGCGTTGGGCCTTGTTTATGCAATTATATTTATATTTATTTGGAATAAAAGTTTTTATCCTATACCCATCATTTTGTTATTTTTGATGACTCCAGTACCCGTGGTCTGTTTAATAGACCAACGGGGATCTCTTCAGACGCTGAGGTCTTCCAATTTTTCTTCTTATCTTCATGTGGAGCATCGGACCATCTCCAGGGAACCTCCTCAGCACTTCATCTTAAGATAAGTAACGTCTTTCTCCCTATCACCAATTGCCTGTTGTTACAGAAACAAATCCTGCCTGAACCCCGCGGTAAGAAAGCAGATTGTACAACAAATTCTTATGCCAGCTATTGAATACGGAGATGTAGTGTATGCAGCCGCCCCACAAACGCACCTTCATAAACTTACTAAATTGTATAACTAATTCTGCTGCTTTGTGCTACAATGTAACTACATGACCCACCATTGTGACATCGCTGGAATCTAGACGCACTCTTCACCTTTCCAACCTGGTGTTTAAGAGCTTTCCTGCAAAGCTGCCACCCTACCTGAATAGTCTGCTTCCCCCAGCAGTTCCCTCATCCTATAACCTCTGATCCTGGACCGGCACCTTTCTTGCAAAACCACAATTCAAAAAAGAAAGTGGCTCGATCCTCATTTTCCTACAGAGCACCACAATTATGGAATAACCTCCCAGACGCCATCAAATCTTCCCCCACTCTAAAGTCCCTTAAGAGCTCCCTATTAACATACCTCAATCAGGAATGCACCTGTAAACATGTAACATAGTGACTATATTACTTACATATTTATTTTCTGTTAATCTGTATATTTGTTTTGTGTTAATATCTTGCATTTTACTACTTTGTATTTCTGTAACTGTAACACTTCAATGTTCTTGAACCCAGGACATACTGAAAACGAGAGAAATCTCAATGTATCCTTCCTGGTAAAATACTTTATAAATAAATAAATAGATAAATAAACGTTAGCAGGAACAATGTAATATGGCCCTGTTTAGGCAGGTTTGGGAGATCTTTCAAATGAGCTAAAGTTATTTTGGGTATGACTGGTGCACTTTAACCCTGGAATGTTTGGTTTTCCAGTTTTCCACACTGCTGGCTTCCTGACGACTCTAACTTTTTACTTGAGGAAATTTTCCATATATAATAATATTCATTTAACATTTTTTATTTTTAATTTGTTGTAGAATCATTGGGCAAAATTTTTAGAGAATGTTTTTTTAGAGAATGAAGCTAAAAACATGTACAAAACATTCATTTTAATCAATAACCACTCACAAATATTATCCAATGTTCAGTTTTTTTTTCCATAAAGTTTATTGAGTTTTGTTCAACAGTTAAGTTCAATGAATTAACCGGATCAGATAACATGTAAAAAAAGATACAGAAACCACATGGATTTTTCTTATGACTAGAAATTATAACAAAGAGGCAGAAAAAAGAAAAACAAAGTAAAATGAGGGATGAAGAGGAAAGAGAGTGAATAAGAGTAAGGAATGAATAAAAAAGAGGAATGAAAGGGAAGGAGGGCAGTCATGGCAGATAAGCCATCCAGAAAATACCCCTTTTCTTAAACGTCCGCTTCCCATTATCCAGGGAAGGTCCGTTAAAGAGCTATAGTCCTCAGCATT
Source organism: Leptobrachium leishanense (assembly GCA_009667805.1). Classification (NCBI taxonomy): domain Eukaryota; kingdom Metazoa; phylum Chordata; class Amphibia; order Anura; family Megophryidae; genus Leptobrachium; species Leptobrachium leishanense. The sequence goes on along the minus strand of CM019066.1, from coordinate 40,167,428 downwards.
TCCATCTCCCACAGGGACCACACTCCTCCCCGCATTTTCCCCTGAAGCCGTGATGGTAGATTGGCACGACATGGAAGTTGTATGGACATACATGTGGTACCATGACCCTCAGCTTTGTCCTCAGCTTATGCGACCAAGCCATTGTTTCCCTAAGGGGATTCACTTGAGTCACCCATTCCCTCCATGGGAGCAAAGTAGGCTTGTCAAGGGGAGAGAGATCCACAGGACATAACCATGGCAGGGTCCAAGGTGGGCAACACAGTGCTCGGTATTAAAATCAAAAGACTCAAAAATAATAGCAATTTTTTCATACTTCTCTGATGTAATGAATGATTTAAAAAAAAGCAGAGAGGACACATGAGGTGCTCATTAAATGGTTTTGCATGAAGAACTAGGGTCATCAACATAAAAACATTGAAATTTAGTCAATGCCCTAATCAAACCATGTCATAAAGAGAGTCTGTTTCGGACACTTTGCTCCAAACACAATCTCGTTCAATCTGTAAGTTTTTTCTTTTATGATAAACATTTTCATCAAGGACACACTATTAATTTCATGAAATAATGTCCAAAATGAAATTATAACACATATTTATGCATTGAGCAACAGTGAAACAACAGGAAGTTTTCAGGCAGGTCTTGGATAAGAATTTAAACTATTTGGGACCATGAAGTGATTTGTTGCTCATCATTACTGCAATCTGACTAAATGTCTCAAGGCTCCTATCACATCATTATTTCTCAAGCTATAGATCATAGGGTTCACCATGGGTGTGATTAGAACACTAAATACCGATATTACTTTGCCTCTGTTATCATCTACAGAAAAGTTTGCTCTCATGGCGTTTCCCATGCCCGACACAAAGTGCATGGTCACAACGATGAGGTGTGGAGAACAACTGGAAAAAGCCTTGTATCGTCCACCACGGATTCCTTTTATTGAAGAAATGATCTTATAATAAGAGAAAAGAATGAGAAGAAATGGGACCAGGAGGATGGTGATACCTGCAAAGATTGAAAGGGAGTATTATCTAGAGGTATCATTGCAGGACAAGATCGCCAGGTATTTAGATGAGCACATGAAATGGTTAATGACATTTGGGCCACAAAATGTAAACGTATAAACAATAAAGATGTTAATCGATGACGTAGCAGAACTCACTGTCCATGTAACCATGGCCATCGATGCACAAACCAATCTATTCATGATCTCATTGTAACGCAAGGGCTTACAGATTGCAATGTATCGATCATATGCCATGAAGACCAGAAGGAGGCATTCACTACTTCCCAGAAGAGTATTAAAAAATATTTGGGTAACACAAGCTACAAACACAATACTTTTATCTCCACTTAAGAAATCCACGAGCATCCTGGGAACACTGACTGAAGGACCACAGATATTAATGATGGACAAGTTAATGAGAAAGAAATACATTGGGTTGTGTAGTCGGGGATCAAAGGTCACAGCCAGAATAAGAAGGATATTTGCCACCAGTAGGACCACATAGAAAACCAAGAAGATGAGGAATAAAATTAATTGTATTTTGGGGTCACTAGAAAACCCAAGAAGAATGAAGTGGGTCACAGTACTGTGATTCTTGCTTTCCATGAATGCCATGGTTTGTTGACTTGTAATTCCTATTTCCTGTAGAAAGAACAGACACAGACATGTAAAAGCAGTAAAATGACAGTTATCATGTAAACCTCCTAATACATATTAACTCCTGTAAAGCAATCATGACAGTGAAACCCAGTAACACAATCTGCCTTTTCCTTGTTTAACAATCACTGTCTCACTGAACCATCACATTATTTTGTTTCATTAAAATCATTATGTTGCTGCTAAATGAGTTTGTGTTTGTGTTCACCCCACACTGAATAACCCCTATATACTTTATGTGGACTATTATAAATCCCTGTTTAGCCTTTTAATTGCAGACATGCCCTACTTTAAAAAAACACCATAAATAGAATTTCTAAATGTATGTTGCTCAAGGTGCATTATATATATATATAATATATATATTATATTTAACCCCATTTACACCCAAAATTGAGTTATCTCAATCTTAGCATTCTATTGCATTAAAATAGCACTCGTCATATCAAAAGACCATTTTCACAACTTTTTTTTAAAGGAAGATTAGTGTGTCCCCTCTGTCTCTTCAAGCATCCTGGAGACATAAAACCATCTGCAAATAGAAGCCCTAAACCTCACTGTAACCAAATGTTCAAATAGATTACTGCAGCTTTCCAGCAGCCAGGGATTTGTCACAATACAGGGAGAGCTGTGGGATCAGTTGCTGCTGTACAGGGATAAGATTCAGGGGGTCATCATGAGTGTAAATCCCTGTACAGTACAGATACATGGTGTTGCTGTAATTGCCATACACAGGCATTATGCAGCACATACAGATACAAGGTGTTGCTGTAATTGCCATTCACAGGCATTATGCAGCACATACAAGTACAAGGTGTTGCTGTAATTGCCATACACAGGTATTATGCGGCACATACAGGTACAAGGTGTTGCTGTAATTGTCATACACAGGCATTATGCAGCACACACAGCTAGAAGGTGTTGCTGTAATTGCCATACACAGGCATTATGCAGCACATACAGGTACAAGGTGTTGCTGTAATTGTCATACACAGGTATTATGCAGCACATACAGGTACAAGGTGTTGCTGTAATTGCCATACAGATGCATTATGCAGCACATACAGGTACAAGGTGTTGCTGTAATTGCCATACACAGGCATTATGCAGCACATACAGATAGAAGGTGTTGCTGTAATTGCCATACACAGGTATTATGCGGCACATACAGGTACAAGGTGTTGCTGTAATTGCCATACACAGGTATTATGCGGCACATACAGGTACAAGGTGTTGCTGTAATTGTCATACACAGGCATTATGCGGCACATACAGGTACAAGGTGTTGCTGTAATTGCCATACACAGGCATTATGCAGCACATACAGATACAAGGTGTTGCTGTAATTGCCATACACAGGCATTATGCAGCACATACAGATAGAAGGTGTTACTGTAATTGCCATACACAGGCATTATGCAGCACAGATACAAGGTGTTACTGTAATTGCCATACACAGGCATTATGCAGCACATACAGATATTGCATTGCTAATAATCTCATTCTGATCACTACAAACCCCCATAAGCAGGAGATCTCACCATTTTGAATTTTTAACTTTATCAAAGTTACTATATCTAACACAAAGGTGTTTTATGCCTGTATGATAATAATGCGGACCCCGTTTGAAATTGTGTAAGATAAAGGCCACCATCTAGCGCTCAGAATCTTACATTTCAACAATATCGCAGTAAAATATAAACGAATATATGAAAAAATTTAAAATGTTCAAATTAACATTATTCAAATTTTGTAACTATTCTCAGTATAACAATTTCTGTGCAAAACTTCTATTTTACCCTTCATTTATTTGTCAACGTCACATCTCATGTTTCAAATAAATACTATGATAACATTTTTTTCAACAAAAATTGCTTGGTAGTGAAGGGGTTAACAAAAATATTTTACTGCAAAAAATATGAAATTATGCAATGTAAATCCTGTCCTAGTGTGAAAAGAATTTATTTTTATTGACTATCATGTTTTTGAATTAAAGTTCATTAATAGTAAAATAAATTTAAAAAATGTGTCATTAATGTCTCTTTTTGGGGGAATTTTGTGTAGATTTAGAAAAAGTATTGCTGTTCCATGTTAATCACTTTAGACATACTAATTTTATGCATTACATACTATGAGTCATGACATAGGAAAAGATTAGGATTAATTTTTATGAAAACTATATTTTTGCACAAAAACACTGTGAGGTATTCTTGATTACCCCATTTTTAAAAGGTACTTAATGTATAAACATAACCACAATTTCTAGTCATAAAGTTTAGAAACAACAAATATGCAGTGTTGTTTATTAGAATTTTATCAACTTTACATTTTTTACACTTTTTTTTAATGACATGACTTATACCCATAATTATGATATACTGTATTTTGAATCTGCAGAGTCTGCTGAAAATATACGATATATAATTTGTCTGGGTTTTACAATAACACACGACTTCAAATCACGTTTAAACATGACGAGCACAAAATGGTAAAAATGGAGCTCAGCACACAGAGGTGAAATGGCTCAGCAGCGAAGGGGTTAAAGAATGAAGCTAAAAACATGTACCATCGTTTTAATCAATAACAGCTCACAAATATCCAGTCTTCATTTTTTGTTACAAAGTTTATTGAGTTTTATTCATCAGGTAAGTGCAATGAATTAACAGGATCAGATAACATGGAAAAAGGATACAGGAACCACAAGGATTTTTCTTATAACTAGAAATTATAACAAAGAAGAGGCAGAAGAAGAAACAGAAAGGTAAAAAAAGAGGTGAGGAGGAAAGAGAGAGAATATGAGTAAGGCATATATCTATATGTATTTATAAAAAAAGGGCCATCCTGAAAGCACCCCTTTTCTCAAAAGTCTGTTCACCAATATCCAGGGAAGGTCTGTTAACCCCTTAGTGACCGGGCGGTTTTACACAAATCCGTCCTTTAGTGACCGCTGCTGTTTTTATGTTTCTGTGCTGTTCGTGTTTAGGTCAAATTTTCCTCTTACTCGTTTATGGAACCCACAGATATTATACACCGTTTTTCCCGCCATTAAATGGACTTTCTAAAAATACCATTATTTCCATCATATCCTATAAATTACTATAAAAACCTTCACTGCCGAGCCAGTTCACCTATGTGCGCTGAGCTCATTCTGAACGTTTTATGCTCATTATTTTTAGATGATAGCTTAGGTCCTATTTAACTAAACCCCCCCGACAATTTTTTTTCAAAAAACAACATGACCCTCTAGCTGCCACGGATCGGGAGATAATGCTATCCAAAGGATCCCCCTTTCTCCCCTTGGCAGCTAGGGGGATATCTGGCCCACTGATATCCTCACACATATGGTGGGGATGATAGTGGGTGGGGGGTGACCAGGAGGCCTGGCTGACATCCAAGATGTCAGCCACCTCCATGTTTAAATTGCAACTCTGTGCCGATTTGCGCAGAGTCACGATCTGGCAGCAAAACATTTAATACTCCACTGAAAATAGAAGACTCTCCCATATCCAGCGGTGTAAAAAGTAAGTTTCTAGCTGCCATGGTTGGAGAGATAGAGGGCACCAAACGAGCACCCCTCTACTTCCTGGTTTTCAATGCAGGCGCCGTGGCGACATTATCGAGCTCGCCAGCCCTTCTAAAGCAGAGGGGCAGGCTTCCTCCCTGCCAGAACTCCGTTGGAGCCAGCGAGGAAGGTAAGTGTCGAATGGGAGGGAGGTTAGGAGCCGCTGACGTACTATGTATGTCTGCGGGTCTAAGAGAGACCCGTGGGCAGGACGTACATGGTTTGTCAGCGGTAATTAAGAGGTTAAAGAGCTATGGTCTCCAGCATCTCCATCCTTCAAAAGGGACCACACTCCTCCCCGCATTTTCCCATAAAGCCATGATGGTAGGTTGGCGTGACATGGAAGCTGTATGGGCATCCCAATGGTACGATGACCCTCAAAACTTCCATTTGGTCCTCCGTTTACATCACCACAACATCAATCTTCCTAAGGAGATTCACTTGTGTCACCCATTCCTTCCATGAGAGCAAAGTAGGCTAGTCAAGGGGAGAGAGATCCACATAACGAAATAGCAGCAGAGTCCAACGTGGGCAATGCAGTAACTCAGCCTCCAGATCATCCAACGTCCTGGAAGAATTTGTCTGCATTCAATCCAATAGTTTGAACATTAGGGTCACATTAAAACAAGTCTGAGCATAGGGTAAGGCCAGACCTCCTCCTGAATTGGATTGGCATAAGATTCCGTAACTGACTTTCAGCTTCCCCACATCAGTTTTCACTTTTTGTTTATAATTTGCTCGGTATTAACCCCTTCACTGCCGTGTCATTTTACCGCTGTGTGCTGAGCTAAATTTTTACCGGTTTTGCTCATCATGTTTAAACGTGTTTTGAAGCCACATTTTATTATATGACCCAGACATATTATATATCGTTCTTTCCGGCAGACTCGGCAGATTCATAATATATCATTATTATATGTATATGTCATGTCCTGCCTCTATATTATAACAAAAAATGCAATACAATTTGAATTTTGTAATCATCTACAGCATGTTAAGTGTTTTTTTTCACATTTTTTGCGGTTATATTTTCTATGGGGTGCGCTTGTTAAAAAAAATTAGAAATGGGGACTCCTTACATTTTTTGATGGGGAATTACTTGATTTTTAGCAAACGCACCGCATAGAAAAAAATCATTAGTGCGGCATCATTGTTCACATTATAATTGAAATGTGAACAATATTGCTGCATTAATAAAAACAACACACACAAAAAAAACATGTTTCTGTTTTTTTTTTAATTATTATTTTTTGTATTATTTTATTTTTAACTTTAAGCATGGTCATGTTTGGTATCATTGCTCTGGCCTTTTTTATGATCCCAAATCTGACCCCTCCAGATGCCACAGTTCGGGAGATAGTGAGTTCCTTTGATCCTCCATATCTCCACCGGGGGATTTCCTTAGGAAATCCCTGGGCAGCTAGGGGTTTCCCGGCTAACTGACGTCATTGCGATGACGTCTGGTAGCGAGGGGAGACCTGGAGGTGGAACTGCCATCCAAGATGGCGGCCCCCACCGGAGCTAGATCACGATCTTGCGCCAAATGGCGCCGAGTCGTGATCCGGCATGTAAGGGGTTAAAACAGGCATCGCTTTAAAGGGCAGACACTGCTCTTTAAAGTGGTGCCTGTTTTTTCTTTGCAGACCCTCTCAATCGGGAGGGAGAAGGATCCAAAAGGATCCCCCCTCCCTTTCAGGCAATCTCCCGGCATTGCCGGGGGGGTCGCCTAAAAATGATGTCATCGCACATGGCACGATGACGTCATTGACGTCGGGGAGGGGTATAAATTCGGCGTCTAACTTCAAGGAAGTCAGAATGCTGCTGGACCCTGGACAGAGAGGTAAGTATCTCTCTGGGGGCTCCCGCTTGCAGAGAACGTGTGGGGAACGGCCCCCGCAGGGAGTCAATGAGGACGTTCCCCGCACGTCCTCTGCAGCCAAAGGGTTAAAAATCAAGACTCACAAAAAAAATTACATTTATTCATACTCCTCTGATGTAGTGAATGTTTTTAAATTAGTAGAGAGGACACATGAGGTGCTCAGGGAATGGTCTTGTTTGAAGAACTAGGGTCATCAACATAACAACATTGAAATTTCGGTCAATACCCTGTTAGTACAGTGTCCTTAAAGAGAGTCTGATTCAGACGCTTTACCCAACACAAGCTCCAGCAACATGTGCAAGTTTTTTATTTTACACAAACAACTTTCTTTTAAAGAACTGACAAAGAGGAATTTCACGGACACCTTCATATTGTTTCTTCTTCCTGTAACTTAATGTCTAAACTAAAATGACTTTAACACCTGTTTCTGCAAAGAACATCAGTGAAGCCCAACAGGAAGATTTCTGCCATTTCTTTGGTTATTTCCACTTTTTGGGACCATGAAGTGATTTGTTGCCCATCATTACTGTCTGTGTTAATATCTTGCATTTTACTATTTTGTATTTCTGTAACCACTCAATGTTCTCGAACCCAGGACATACTTGAAAACGAGAGAAATCTCAATGTATCCTTCCTGGTAAAATTCTTTATAAATAAATAAATTACTGCAATCTGACTAAGTGTCTCAAGGCTCCCATCACATCATTATTTCTCAAGCTATAGATCATAGGGTTCACCATGGGGGTGATTATAACACTAAATACTGATATTACTTTGCCTCTGTTATTTGTTCTCATGGAGTTTACCGTGGCAGACACAAAGAACAGGGTCACAACCATGAGGTGTGGAGTACAACTGGAAAATGCCTTGTATCGTCCACCACAGATTCCTTTTATTGAAGAAATAATTTTATAATAAGAGAAAAGAATGAGAATAAGTTGGGCCAGAAGGATGGTGGCACTTCCAACTATTGACATGGAGTTATATCCAGAGATCTCATTGCAGGACAAGATCGTCAGGTATTTAGGAGAGCACATGAAATGGTTAATGACATTTGGACCACAAAATGTCAAGCTACACACAAAGAAAGTGTTAATTGATGACGTAGCAGAACTCACTGTCCATATAACCGTGGCCATCAAGGTACAAACCGACCGATTCATGATCTCATTGTATCGCAAGGGCTTACAGATTGCAACGTATCGATCATATGCCATGAAGACCAGAAGGAGGCATTCACTTCCGATCAGAAAAATATTAAGAAACATTTGTGTGGCACAAGCTGCAAAAAAGATACTTTTATCTCCTCTTAAGAAATCCACAAGCATCCTGGGAACAATGGCCGAAGGACCACAAATATTAATGATGGACAAGATAATGAGAAAGAAATACATTGGGTTGTGTAGCCGGGGATTAAAAGTCACAGCCAGAACAAGAAGGATATTTCCCACCAGTAGGACCAAATAGACAACCAAGAAGATGAAGAATAGTAGAATTTGTGTATTGGGGTCACTGGAAAACCCAAGAAGAATGAAGTGGGTCACAGTACTGTGATTTCTGCTTTCCGTAAATGCCATGGATTATTGGGAGGTAATTCTTATTTCCTGTAGAAAGAACAAGCATACATGAATGTAAAAGAATACCAGTTATCATGTAAACCTCTTAATAAACAATAATTCCTGTAAACCAATCCTGGCAGTGAAACAGATGACCACAAACTGCATTTTCCTTGTCTTTCAATTACCATTTCACTGAATGATCACATCATTTTGTTTCTGTGTGCATGTGTATGGGCTTGTTAACACATAGCTAATTAATTTTTTCATTAAACTATTATCTATTGGCACCAGGTGAGGAGATAATCCGGAGAGTAGGTGGGCTGCCATAAAACCGTCTCTCTCCGGAACTCCATGGCCCACACAGATATGGGCAAATACACACTCATGGCTAGTGGTTGAGGGACTAAATCAAATGAGCCCACCCACTCCAGTTTAACTCCTGACCTGTCAGCCAGGTGTGTGGGGATACAGATGGTCTGCCAAGCATACAAAGCATGAAACAATCAAATAAAGGAAGTAGTTCCCATGTGATTAGTTTCAGATTTGTTGTTGGAGGTGTCCTTTTGGTTGGTTCATGTTTCAAACACATAGACCATTCCTCTAAAATTTCACTAATCTCAGTACATCCAAAAACTTGTCTCCTAGTTTTGCTTTAGCTCTGATACAGTATCCATCCAAACCATGTCCTTTCAACGGAAAGCAAAATATGGTCTTACTGTTTACCAATAATTTGGACAGGTTCTTGAGGTGCTTCTGCACCACGACAATGATCATTATTGACACATAGCAATGAGCTCATTATACTGTAGATGTTACAGGCTAACAAATTGCATGGAATCTATCAAAAGTTTCCATTTTTGTAATGAAGAAAAGATTAATCTCTTGAGGACCGCGACTTTTGAGACTTGATGTGCCTTAAGGACCAGAGCAATTTACCCATTTCTGGAATGTACATGTATTGTTCACCTGCAATTTTCCACTTTCTTGTTTAATGCACCCCGACATATTATATACCTTTCAGTAACAGATACACCTTTTCATTAAGGATCAATATATAATTATATGATGTTCAAGGAAGCAAAAAGCGCTATAAACCTCATGATAAAACGTGTCCCTGCACAGTCACTAAGGTGTTCCCTTTTACAATCATTGCAGAAGATTATGCAGGTAAAATCAAAAATGCATTGTGGCCTAGTGCATGCCCCGGTATGTTATCATACGTACAGAATCTATCTGAAGACTGAACTGCATCTTACCTCTGTGCCCTGAACCAAGCATCAAGCACACACACACACAGACTGAACTACATCTTACCCTCTGTGCCCTGAACCAAGCATCAAGCACAAACACACACACACAGACTGAACTACATCTTACACTCTGTGCCCTGAACCAAGCATCAAGCACACACACACACAGACTGAACTGCATCTTACCCTCTTTGCCCTGAACCAAGCATCAAGCACAAACACACACACACAGACTGAACTACATCTTACACTCTGTGCCCTGAACCAAGCATCGAGCACACACACACACACACACACACACACACACACACACACACACACAGACTGAACTGCATCTTACCCTCTCTGTCCCGAACCAAGCATCAAGGTGTCCAGAATTCATCATGCCATCCAACACTATTTTCCAGACCGCCATATTTTTGTAATTGTATTTAATGTGTTTAATTATTAATCTCTGGCTGCTTTTAAGTCTCCCTCCATTTCTCTTAGAAAAACCCTCTCTGGTCCTTTCTCCTCTCTCCCTCCCCCTATGACGTAAATGGTTAATACTCTGTGCATTTTCACTAAACCTCATTCTGTCTCCACATCACACACACAGACTGAATATTTTTTTTTGAGAAAGGATTTTACCAGGAAGGATACATTGAGATTTCTCTCGTTTTCAAGTATGTCCTGGGTGGCGAGTATGTACAGTTAGGTGTCTTGCCCAAGGACACTTACTGGAGAGGTTGCTCGCTGGAATCAAACCCATGACTCCACAGGCTCTGCATCTTACCCTCTTTTGTCCCACCCGCCCTCCACCCAGGCCGGTCCATAATTTCAGGTTTCCTTTCCAGCTGTCTCCACTTTTCTCTCTAAATACTCTCACTAAGCCTAAGCTTCTGGTCCATCCCATGCAAGCCCTGCTAACCAGCTTCCATCTGCTCCCATTTGTTTCATATACCCCAGTCCCTCTGATTACAAGCTCACGGGATGTCTGGCTGAGCACTTGGTTAAGTGCTATACTACCTGGACAGTTATCCTACCTGCAGGGTCTTCTTCTCATCATGTATCATGTATGTCTCCGGTTAGTGCTCCTCTATTGTAAAGCGCTGTGGAATATGATGGCACTGTATAAATGCCTGTAACTGTATCCAGAGCAAAATAAATGATGTATTCCACTCACACAAATACAGCCCACCAATGGCTCTAATGTAACACGTGGAGTTTTATTCCTTTAAAGAACCTAGAAGGAAACCTCCTCCATTTCTTCTGTCTCCTTCGCAAAGAAGATTCCTCAGTGTAGCAGAAATATCAAATAGCAGATGACCATTAATATGGAAAAGAATCAGAAAAGAAGCACATAGTGCAACTCCGTAGAGAAAGAAAACCTCCAGGTATCATTCATGCACTTGCGTGGATCAGAATCCTTGCTGGATTTGGTTTCACAGCATGTGGATTCCTTTACAGTCCAATCCACAGATTATCACCAAGGATACACAGTACACATTTCTTAAAATAATGCAATATCCTTCATAAAGATCAAATATAAGTAAGTTGCAATAAAAACAATCTTAAAAGAATCCTGTGACGCGTTTTGCTTTAGAGGCTTCCTCGGTTGGTATGTTTCATGTAACTGTGTGCTGTATCTTATAGTCTCTGCAAAGTTCTTCATTAGATCCAATGAACTGTCCCATTTCAATCCGTTTTTCTGTGTGTGACGCATCCCTGTGAGTGCAACTTCCAGAATGTAGGGTCGACCTGACAAGAGATGGCATCACATCCAATTTCTCCTGGGTCCTCATGCGGGTGGTGTCATCTTTCCTTCAATACCAAGCTACCCTGTACAGATCCTCAGGCAATCCACGATACGTCCGCAAAAGAAAAACTGGAGATCAGCAACTAAAGCAAACTATTATTCTATTTACAGAAAGATCTAGATAACACAAAGAATTCATCGAACTATCCGGTGGCATGCTTGTCCTAAAATTAAATCTCTTAACCAAAGAGGTGTATAATAACCTTACACATGGATCTCTTAAAAAAACATAATAATTATTGGGTGTAAATTAAACATTACATTTATTTATTTATCTTTACTATTTTTTTATTTTGGTTTCACAGAGAAAGCTGCCCTCCACAGGTGTGGTGCCTTATTCTGTAAAAGAATAAATGTGCGAAGATTAATAAATTCATTTAATTTTTTTTGGATTTTTTCTTAAAATTATTTTAGTTTTATAGAGGAAAGTGGGCAACACAGATTCTCTTTTCACCAGATTCGCCTTTCTCTGTGGAAAAAAAAATGTAGGTAAAAAATAAATATTAAGAATTATAGTAATACATTTTCTACTTGTGACTTTTACAATCTTTTTTACACAGTTTTATTTTATTTTATATGCATAAAAAATATTTATGTTTTATCACTATTATTATTTATTAATTGTTTTTAACTTTTTTAGAAAAATGCATCCACCACAGGGGGTGTTTTTTTCTGTAAAAACATGAAACACAAATATATATATATATATATATATATATATATATATATATGGGTCATTCAGAAAGCACCAACATTTCAGCAAAATTTTGGTGCTTTCTAGTTAGGCGCACTTCGATGCACTTTGGCGATTCCATTTATCCCACCCCGAGGTGAATATACAATTCACCGCAGGGCTCCTGAAGTGCACTGTACGTGGAGCCACCGAACTGACTGCCGTAGACTGTTAAACTGATTGCCGAACTATAGGAGAAAAAAATGCAACACTGCTATTTTTTAATAGATGTTAAAATGCATGAAAATGGGTCTAAAAAATAAAAAAGCCCTTTAAAAAATAATAAAATGGTCTGTTATAGAATTAAAAAAAAATCCTTTAAAAAAAAATTGGGAATGAAAAAGTTTGTTCAAAAAATACAAAAAGGTGTTCCAAAAAATAAATAAATGGACGGTTTGAATGTAAATGAAAAAAATAAACTGTTTAATAATAAAAAGATAATATTGTTTTACATTGAATCCTATGGGATTCTCCTGTTTAACCTCCCTGGCGGTATTCCCAAGTGTGACTTAAATTTCACTACCGTGAACGGTAACCCTGAGCCACACTCGGGCTGCATACTCACCTCATCCTGCACTCCCCCGCAGTGTGATCGCAGTGATTTTCTTCCTGGTAACGCTCCCTGCGAGTCACTTGGTGCAGGGGGGCGGGACCAGGCAGCAAACTGAAAAAAGAATACAATGTATTCCAATGTAAAATTTCGAGCAGCATGACCTGCTCATGAACGGCCACTAGGTAGCACTAAAGGATCAGAAACAGACCGTACATAGTCTAATATTGCACCCTTGTTTTCAGAAAGATTTCAGTGTTTTTTGTTTGATTAATTTATTGAATATAATTTATTAGCATTATTTTGGATAATTATTTTTGGGATAATAAATTATTATGTCGTGTTTCTAACTTTATTGGGCTCAGTGTATTTACTATTTATTTATTTATTTATAAAGGATTTTACCAGGAAGGACTCTTGCTTGCACGGATTTCAGTGCGTTATTCCTAATTATTACAGGCTTACTACTGTATATACAAAAACACTTTTCCTTTAAAAAAAAATTGAGACACTTTTAGACACAAAATTTTGAAATAATTAGACCGCCAGGGAAGGTAAACCTGTATAGAAACTGAATTACTGAAAATCAGGGCATTTCACTGACACTTCGGTGCAGTTGTTCTGTGAATAGATTAACCATTACTTATCTATGTTACAATTATGCTGTTGCCGATCTGTGGCGAACTGCACCATATTTTTCACTGTCAATTCGCCAGCAATTGGCAAACTGACAGCTTAGTGAATAGACGAACTGCCACGAAATTGCACCGTACGGGGAAATTCAGTGGCAAGTTTGCCCCTTACTGGATAACTCCTATAGTGTAGATTGGGTAAACCGTGTTAATCCAGATGCCAAAATCACCAGAGTATAGCAGTGCACAGCGATACCTTTATCATTGGACTAGCGTTACATTTAAAAGACAAGCTTTCCAGAGTGATACTCTTTTCTTTCAGGTCTCAAAACTTTACTAAGCAAATTCATAAATCTGAGCAATAAATAATATTTACGAAACCCATCCTAAAAGTTCCTCCCCTTTTGGTAGCCAACAGAAGGGGAGGGGGTGCTTAGGATGGGCGTCGTAAATATTATTTATTGCTCAAATCAATTAATTAGCTTTTTACGACGCCCATCCTGAACGCCCCCTTCCCTTCTGTTAGCCAAGGATGGGCGTAGTAAATACTAAAAGTGGAATGAAGGTAAAGGGTAAGTGAAGAAAGGGTAAACAGATCATAGGTCCATTAAACAGAGATAAGCATCATGATGTGTATCTGATGATGGTAAAAAGAAAAAATTGGAAAAAGGGAGAGAAGAACCACATAAACTGATTGTTACATAACATTGTGACAGCGAGTTAAAAAGCCAGAGTCTACATTTAGTCCATATCAAGATATAATACAATATATGTGTTTTAATTGTTGTTGGTGTCTTTAGACACACGCCTTGTTATTTGTATTTTTGTTATCCCAAAATACTATGAAAAACATTACATAAAGAAAAGAATATAACAATAAATAAGTCAGAATAACTCTGTCTTTTCCCGGCAAGAAAAGTAAAAAAGAGATGGAAAATAAACATCAGGGTCTGTGTCTCAGAAAAAGATTATTATTTATCTGTTTCTTAATTAAATGGAATATCTGCACTAATAGTGACCTGAATCACACACACACGCACACACGCACACATACACACAGTGAATATCTGACACAAATTAAAAATCCATTCCGTTATGCCGCGTGGGGTATTAGGCTGGGGTCAGACGACTGCAGTTATCACATCCGTGTTGCCGCACATTTGTACGTCCGCGGCAGCATAGCATTCTGACCAATGGAGCCCCACGCACGAAGTACGTCCGCATGGAAGTGCAGATGCATGGCGGACGCATCAAACGGACGCAGGTTAGCCAAGAACGTAATACTGCTAGAACGGACGTGCGGAGTGCGCCACGTCCGCAACGTCCGTGTAGCTTTGTATGTGAGTGATGAAATGAGGTCAGATGGACTGCATTTATACGTCCAGCACTTTTGACGGACAGAATGTTTTTTCATTGTAATTTATTTTCCCTGCTACGTCAGTCAAAAAATACGTCAGTGAAAAAAAACGGACTGTGTGGCCACTACCTTGTTGTCAGTCAGTAAGTACGTCCGTACTGCATGGACGCACAGTCCGTACAAAATGCGCTCATCTGTCCCTAGCCTTAGAATGTGATCCCACAACAATGAACATTTTTCCCATGATGCATTATATGTGCCGGGCATCAGAGTGTGACACATAATATAATGTCCATTAACCTCTTAGGGACCTTGGACGTACCATGTACGTCATGGCCGCGGGTCTCTTTTAGACCCACTGACGTACATGGTACGTCCTGCGGTGTTTTGAGCGCTGGAAGCGATCGGATCGCTTCCAGCAGCTCAAACGCCATTGCAGGATGCCTGGGAGTCCAGGCATCCATGCAATGGCGGTTGCAAGTGCCGGGGCACCTTGTGATCGCTCCCCGGGAGCGATCAACATCTGGTTTTACCGGAGAGGTGCCCGGCACTTCTAGAGAGCGCTGGAAGCGATCGGATCACTTCCAGCAGCTCCAGGGCCATTGCACGCTGCCTGGGAGTCCAGGCATCCATGTAATGGCGGACAGAAGTGCCGGGGCACCTTGTGATCGCTCCTCGGGAGCGATCAACATCCGGTTTTACCGGAGAGGTGCCCGGCACTTCTAGAGAGCGCTGGAAGCGATCGGTATCTCTTCCAGCTGCTCTGTGTATATTGCAGGGATGCCTCGACATCGAGGCATCCCTGCAATATGCTTACCTGCCACCGGTACGCTCAGTGATCGCTCCCCCCGAGCGATCACTTCCGGTAGCGGCAGGAAGTACTGAGTGCCACGAGGTATCGTGGCACTCAGTACAAAAAAGATCACATGAGTGATCAGGTGCTCTGCTGGGTGCCTCGAGGGATCAAGGCACCCAGCAGAGTAAAAAAAGTGTAAAAAAGTGTAAAAATAAATAAATAAATGAATAGAAACATAGAAACATAGAAAAATGTCGGCAGATAAGAACCTTTCGGCCCATCTAGTCTGCCCAATTACATGGATACTTTACCTGGATTTATCTTTTGTTTAGGATAGCCTTATGCCTATCCCATGCTTGCTTAAATTCAATTACTGTTTTGGCCTCTACCACTTCTACTGGAAGACTGTTCCATGTATCCACCACCCTCTCAGTAAAATAATGCTTCCTGATGTTACTTTTAAACCTTTGCCCCTCTAATCTAAGACTATGTCCTCTTGTTTTGCTATTTTGTTTCCTTTTAAATATACTCCCTTCCTCTACCTTGTGGATTCCCTTTACGTATTTAAATGTTTCTATCATATCTCCTCTGTCTCGTCTTTTTTCCAAGCTGTACATGTTAAGATCATTAAGCCTTTCCTGGTAACTTTTCTCCTTCAAGCCATACACCATTTTAGTAGACCTTCTCTGAACTCTCTCTAAGATGTCTATATCCTTTTGGAGATACGGTCTCCAGTACTGCACACAGTACTCCAAGTGAGGTCTCACCAGAGCTCTGTACAGTGGCATGAGCACTTCCCTTTTCCTACTGCTAATACCTCTCCCTACACAACCAAGCATTCTGCCAGCATTTCCTGCTGCTCTATTACATTGACTACTTACCCTTAGATCCTCTGAAATAATGACCCCTAAATCCCTTTCCTCAGATGTTGAGGTTAGGACTGTATCAAATATTCTATATTCAGCCCTTGGGTTTTTACGTCCCAGGTGCATTATCTTGCACTTATCCACATTAAAACTCAATTGCCACAACTCCGACCATTTTTTTAGTTTACCTAAATCATTTGTCATTTGGCTGATCCCTCCAGGAACGTCAACCCTGTTGCAAATCTTTGTGTCATCAGCAAAAAGACATACTTTTCCATTAATACCTTCTGCAATATCACTAATAAAAATCTTAAAGAGAATGGGTCCAAGTACTGACCCCTGAGGTACCCCACTGGTAACAAGACCTTGCGCCGAATAAACTCCATTTACCACAACCCTCTGTTATCTGTCACTCAGCCACTGCCTAATCCAGTCAACAATATTGGAATCCAAGCTGAAAGATTGCAATTTATTGATAAGCCTTCTATGCGGAACAGTATCAAAAGCCTTACTGAAATCTAAATAAGCAATGTCTACTGCACCACCTGTGTCTATTATTTTTGTTACCCAATCAAAAAAATCAATAAGATTAGTTTGGCATGATCTCCCTGAGGTAAACCCATGTTGTTTCTGATCCTGTAATCTATGTGTTTTTAGATGTGCAACAATCCTTTCCTTTAACATGGTTTCCATTAATTTCGGCACTACTGACGTAAGACTAACTGGCCTATAGTTCCCCGATTCCTCCCTACTACCCTTCTTGTAAATGGGCACAACATTTGCTAATTTCCAGTCTTCTGGGACTACTCCCGTTAACAAGGATTGGTTAAATAATTCTGTTAATGGTTTTGCTATTACATCACTGAGCTCTTTTAATAATTTAGGGTGGATCCCATCAGGCCACATTGACTTATTTGTCTTTACTTTAGACAGCTGCTGTAGAACCTCCTCCTCTGTAAACTCATATGTAAATGTCTCTTTAGTGTTCTCTTCTAACTGAGGTCCCTTTCCTTCCTTTTCTTCTGCAAAGACTGAACAAAAATATTCATTGAGGCAGTCAGCGAGACTTTTATCCTCTTCTACATACCTTCCTTCCTTTGTTTTTAATCTAACTAATCCTTGTTTTATTTTTATTTTCTCGTTTATGTATCTAAAAAATGTTTTGTCCCCCTTTTTTACTGACTGAGCTATTTTCTCTTCTGCGTGTGCTTTGGAAGCTCTTATAAATTGCTTTGCCTCTTTCTGCCTAATTTTATAGGTTTGCCTATCTTCTTCACTCTGAGTTTTTTTATAATTATTGAATGCTATCTTTTTGTTCTTCACTATTTTGGCCACTTCTGCAGAGTACCACAATGGTTTCTTCCCTTTTTTGTTTTTGCTAACAAGCTGAATGCAATTTCCTGTGGCCTTCAATAATGCTTCCTTTAAATAATCCCAGTTTTCCTGGACTCCCTTTAAACTCCTCCAGTCTGATAATGACTCCTTCACACAAAATCCCATTTTAGAAAAATCTGTTTTTTTAAAGTCTAAAACTTTCGTTCTTGTGTGGTGCGGCTCCATCCCTGTTGTTATATTAAACCATACTGACTGGTGATCACTAGATCCCAAATTTTCACCTACAACAACGTCCGATATCAAACCTCCATTTGTGAGTATTAAATCCAATATGGCCTCTTTACGGGTCGGCTCCTCAACTACTTGTGTTAGAGATAATCCCAGTAGGGAGTTTAGAATATTTGTACTCCTGGTGCACCCAGCTGTTTTGGTTTTCCAGTTCACATCAGGAAGATTAAAGTCTCCCATGATAATAACCTCCCCCTTCATTGCCATTTTGACTATTTCCTCAACCAGCAGATTATCTAGTTCTTCTGCTTGTCCAGGGGGTCTATAGATCACACCTGCACGAGCTACTGTATGATTGCCAAATGTTAGCGTAACCCAAACTGACTCTATGTTCACCTCGCTCACTTTTATTTGGTTCGTTTTTATGTTGTTTTTCACATACAGGGCCACTCCTCCTCCTTTCCTACCTTCTCTGTCTTTTCTATATAAAGAGTACCCCGGTATTGTTATGTCCCAGTTATTTTTCTCACTGAACCATGTCTCAGTAACCGCCACTAAATCTACTTTTTCAGCTGCCATCATTGCCTCTAGTTCATTGATTTTATTGACTAAACTGCGAGCATTTGTAGACACGACTCTGAGCTTGTCATTTTTTACCTCGCATGTTGCTTGCACCCTCCGATTTAGTTTTGGGGGACAATCAGGCAGATTGTTTTTTACCCTTTTGTCCCCCCCTCCTAGTTTAAATATTTCTTTGCGAAACCTTTGAACTTCTCACTGAGAACATATGTTCCCCTATGAGTAAGATGCAAACCATCTTTTTTATACAGTTCCTTTCTGCTCCAATTAGAGCTATCATGGGACACAAAGCCAAATCCTTGCTCCCGACACCATTCCCGAAGCCACAAATTGAATTCCCTATTGCGCATCTGCCTATCTTGAATGTTATGCACAGGCAAAACTTCAGAGAATGACACAGTGGACGCAATCTGCTGTATTTCACCTCCAAGAACAGAAAAATCTTCCTTAATCTCAGAAACCTCATTGCTAGCCAAGTCATTTGTCCCTAGATGGACTAGAACGTCCACTTCCCCTTGTTGCTTTGCTTGTTTGACAATATTGAGAATATGTCTCTTGTCTCTATGAGCAGTAGCCCCAGGAAGACATCTCACCAAACCACTACTCTCCAGCTCAACACCTCTTATGATAGAATCACCCAGCAACAATTGCCTTTTATCAAGTCCCACCTTTTCATTTTTGTCCTTGGTTGCAGTGCTGCATACCTTAGGCATAGTGGATGGTGGTTCCTCAACTATGGTGTCTGAGCCTACATCCATCTTACCACTACACTCTGAAAGTGCCTCAAAAGAATTAAGAAGAGCCACAGATTGTGGGAATAAAATAAAATAAATGTGACAGCCAAGATGGGGCTGCCCTTCTAAGGGCAGGGTCATCTTGTTGCTGTGTGGGATGTTAGCAACATCCAATCAGAAGTAAGAAAAAATCAAAATAAAATTTCTAATTTGTCAGGTCAGGTCAATATTTTGTAAATATTGGCTCTGACCTCTGTGATTCTCCCTCCCTCTCCTCACTTGTGTTTTGGTGAGCGAGAGAGAAAGATCAGATTTGACAGGTTAGAGATTTTAGGTAGATTGAGTGAAATTAGAAAAATTGAGGCAGATTTAGAGAGAATTTAGGGAGATTTAGAAGCATTGAGGCAGGTTTAGAGTGATTTAGAGAGATTTAGGTGTTTATTTGTATTTTCTTGTGAAACCCAACGGTTTTTCTAAGAACCAATAATCCGCTTATATATATATAATAATTATAAAATTTTATAATCTATTATATATAATGTCTGAGAGGGTGTACAGCGCCGAGGAGGCATATGCCATCCTGGCGTCAGAATCTGAGGCATCTGCGTCAGACTCAGACCCTGATTTCGACCCCGCTAACTGCTCAGAGACGTCGCTAGATACATCATCTACGCTGGCTGATGTATCTAGTGATGTTTCTGATGCAGATCCTGGGTCACCACCTGCCAGCAGGAGACGCACAGCTCCAGCTGAGGAGTGGGTAGTGCCTTATCGCCAGAGGCCAGATATCCCTCCTTTCACGGCAAATCCTGGCATCAATATTGATGTTGCAGGATTTACCGCCACACAGTTTTTGCAGGTGTTTATGGGGGATGATTTGTTGGGCCACATCGTGGCCCAATTAAATCTGTATGCCCATCAGCATTGTGCTGCGAAGCCAGACTCTTACTTGGCAAGGCAGCAATGGACCCCGCTAGATGTGCCAGAATTTCTGAAATTCTGGGCACTTACTATGCTGATGGGCATCATAAAGAAGCCCTCAATTCGCTCCTACTGGAGCAGTAGCCCATCTGCTCTACCCCCATTTACCCCCAATCAATGTCACGTAGAAGGTATGAAAACATTTTGCGTTTCATGCACTTCAGTGACAACAGCCTGTGCCCTCCTAGAGAGCATCCCCAGTTTGACAGGCTGTATAAAATCCGCCCCCTGTTTACCCACTTCGCCGCCAGGTTTGCAGAGGCTTATACACCTGGAAGGAATATCTGCGTGGATGAATCCCTAATGAAATACAAGGGAAGGCTGGGATTCAAGCAGTATATTCCTTCCAAACGCTCCAGGTATGGAGTGAAGGTGTATAAGCTCTTTGACAGCGAGAGTGGGTATACTCAGGCCTTCCGGGTGTACGAGGGAAAGGATAGTAGCCTTGACCCTCCAGGTTGCCCAAAACACATGGGAACCAGTGGCAAGATTGTGTGGGACCTACTTTTCCCCTGATGAACAAAGGGTACCACTTGTATCTTGATAATTTTTATACGAGTGTCCCTTTGTTCAAGCTGCTGTATTGTTTTGATACAGCAGCATGCGGTACTGTTCGCAAGAACCGCGTAGGTTTCCCAGCACAGCTTGTCCGCACCCGGCTAAAAAGGGGGGAGACCTCAGCTCTGCGCCAAGAGGAGCTGTTGGCGGTCAAGTACAGAGACAAGAAGGATGTATACCTTCTATCCACCATCCACACTGAGAGGTCTGTGGAGGTCTCTGTACGTGGCAGAGCTGAGCGCATCAGGAAGCCAGTGTGCATCAAAGACTATAACCAGCATATGGGTGGGGTTGATCTGGCAGATCACCTGCTCCAGCCCTACCAGATTATGCGGAAGTCAAGGGCCTGGTACAAAAAGGTTGCAATTTACCTGATGCAAATTGCAAACCCCGGAGTGACGCTGTCCTTTTTACAGTTTCAGCTCCAAGTCATTTCGGGGTTTTTGTACCAGGATGCACCTGCTCCCCGGGCGGTGATGGGGGACAGAGTTGGGGCTACACATTTTATTTATAAAATCCCCCCTACTGAGGGCAAACAGAAACCCCAAAAAAGGTGCAGGGTGTGTTTAAAGAGGGGGCAGAGGAGAGACACAATCTTTTACTGCCCAGAATGCCCTGGACAGCCCGGTCTGTGTCTTGGGGACTGTTTCAAGCTATATCACACTGTGCGTGATCTGTGATTTTTTTTTTCCTTTCTATTTTTTCTCACACTCCAGTTAGTTAGTTCAGTTTAGTTTTTTTTTTCTTTTACTGCACCAGACTTTTACATTTTATTCGTACATTTTTATGTTCTACAATTGGTGCTGTATTTTGCCAAAATCTTTGCACACCTATGCATGGGGGGCATGGGTGTACTCAGGAGACCTTGCAGAAAACAACCTGGAGAGTTTTCATGCAGTAACAAACAACAGTGTCTCCTAAATCACAGTCCAAATCTAATGTGGGCGTAAAAATCTGAAAATTGAAAAATTACCGCCACACACCTTCTCAAATGTTTTGGGCTAAAACCGTTGCATCCATGGCATCAAAGCACTCCATATGCAATACCTTGGGGTGTCAACATAACAAATATAAACAATTTTCTGGCAATAATTCAAACTGGGGTATGCGGTAGACCCAAAACCAAAGATAGGCCTAGCTGAAGAAATAATCTCAATTTCAACTCCAATGACAAAGTCATAAAAATTGTATTTGAACCTTCCCAAAATCCTGGCAAACCTATGCATGGGGGGCATGGGTGTACTCAGGAGACCTTGCAGAAAACAACCTGGAGAGTTTTCATGCAGTAAAAAACAACAGTGTCTCCTAAATCACAGTCCAAAACTGATGTGGGTGTGAAAATGAAAAATGACCACCAAACAGTATCCAATTTGTTTAGAGCAAACGGTTACATCCATGGCATAAAAATACTCCATTTACAATACTTTGGGGTGTTAGCTTACCAAATATATGCACTTTAATAAAATTGGGGTATGTAAAAAGGCCCCTAAAAAGAAGATAAGCAAAGAAGATACTGTATGTCAAATTAGAAAATTGACAAGCACATGTCAGAAGATTGGCGTAGCACCCCAAAAACAACAGAACAAATCTATATATGGGTGGTATCACTTTACTCAGATGCTGTTGCTGAACATATTTTGGGGTGTTTTTTGGCAGTAACCCATAACTGGATTTGACAATTCATGCCTAAAGTACAATGTGTGTGAAAAAATAACACAAAAAGTGACTACCTGAAAGTTTGACATTGAGCTAGTGCATGGAAAGTGTTAAAATACAACTCTTTGAAGCACCCTAGGGTGTGCCCTTTCTAAAAATATTTGGTTTGATGGGGGTAAATTACTTTGGCCAGCTTCAAAAATGTCCCAAATAGGACATGGGTGCATGATGACGAAATGTGAAAATTCCAAGTTGGAAAACTGAAATGCGCACCCCCCAAAAAAGGCCTATTAGCCCCCAAATGACCCGACATACCTATACATGGGTGGTATCAATTTACTCAGAAGATGTTGCTGAACATATTTTGGGGTGCTTTTTGGCAGTAAACCTTAAAGTTCACAGTACATGTATTCTTAAATTGCGTTAAAAAAAAATCACCAAAACTTTTTTTTTTCTCAAACTTTGGTATAGATTTGTGGTAAAATGGTTTGCATGGAAAGAGTCAAAATACCCCAAGTTTAATACCTTGATTTGTGTACTTTAAAAAAATATGTATATGTGGAGGGTTATTCAGGAATTAGTGACAGATATCAGTGTTACAATGTCACTAGCACTAGTTTTGAAAATAAACTCTTTGGAAATGGCAAAGTGCTACTTGCACTTATTGTTGCATAAAATAAGGAAAAAAGCGAGGAATATGTAAACATTGGGTATTGCTAAACTCAGAACTAAATTTAGAAACTACTAAGGAATTATATTTTTTGGACGGTTGTTGATACATAAGATATTTTGGGGGTCAAAGTTCGAAAAAGTGGTGTTTTTTCAATTTTTTTGTCATATTTCACAATGTTTTTTATAGTAAATTATATGAAATGATGAAAAAAATGGTATCTTTATAAAGTCCATTTAATGACGAGAAAAACAGTGTAAAATATGTGTAGGTTGCATAAACGAGTAAGAGGAAAATTTGTCCTAAACACTAACAGCGCAGAAACGTAAAAACAGCAGCGGTCACTAAAGGACTGATTTGTGTAAAACCGCCCGGTCACTAAGAGGTTAAATCTCCAAATCCCACAACACAGTTTTATTTCTTCTGAATCATAAGTTTAGATTCATGTTTTTTATCTGTAAAACTTTTTTTAATGTTACTCTTTTTATAGGATTCCGTCAGTTAATACACATAGGGAGTTTTACTTGTTTTCCTTTCTTACCTTGTCACAGGTTGATTTGTGAAAGCAGCGCAGAATCTCGGCGTGACGTGCCCAGCTGTCATTTATTATGCTGCATTAATGTACCTCACCTGTCCTGTTCCCCATCAATCTCTTTAACCTGGATGGGTTTTTACTCTGGAAATATTCCTCTGCTTTTATAAATAAAATAGCACTTGTGTCTTTAATGAATTAAACAGAATAAATGATGAGCTGGAGGATTCCCATTATAACCATCCAATATGTCACCTGAAAGCACGCGTGTGAGAAATTAACCTTTAAATATATTCCATATAAAGCCTCCTCAACTCCCCGATCGGCCAAAGAATCCCCAGTCGGGTTCTACAGATATAGATCAAGGAGCTGCTGTTACTTCAGAGACCTCATTAAATATATCAGGGGATTATTAGCGCAGATAATGTTTTCATTGCACTGATGTGTCCAGGCTTCAACAAGGAAAAAGCAATTAAATAATTAAAAGTCCGATTATTAATATTAGATCTACAATTAATAATATATTTTTTAATCCAGTAATAATTCTATTTCTCCTTATACCTTCATACATGATGGTTCCCATGGAAGGTTGTCATAATGGTATGAGAGGATAAAGAAAGGCATTGTGGGTTTTAAGAAAGGCAAAGGGGGTTAAGGAAAGACATGGGGTTAAAAAGAGGCACAGCAGGGATAGAGAGAGATGTGTGGGTTAAAATGAGGCATTAGGGTTAAATTGAGGCAAATTGGGTTAAATTGAGGCATGAAGGGGTTAAAGAGAGGCATGGGGATAAATATATGCATGAGGGGTTAAATTGAGGCATGGGAGGGATAAAGAGAAGCAAGGGGTTAAGCACAGGCATAAGGTGGTTTAAGGGAGACATGGGGTTAAACAGAGGCATGAGGTGGTTAAAGAGAGGTGTAGAGGTAAAGCTGGAGGGTTTTAAGGGAAGCAATGGGAGATAAAGAATGGCTTGAAGGACAAAAGAGAGACATGAATGAGTTAAATACATTTTCCCCAGATGCTCACAAATAGTAAGACCCTGTCCCCAATCTCCCCATCCAGTCCCCGTGTGTGGGGTTAATAATAATTATTATTTATTTTTATTTCTGTTTATATGGCGCCAAGAGGTTCCGCGGTGCTCTCCAATAAGGTTTGGGGGAATTAAACTATCAAAACATTAAATACCAACTTGGGAAGCAGAGACAAGAGGTGCAGCCGGCCCTGCTCCCAGGAGCTTACAATCTAAAGAAGTTGGGGTGGAAAAAGAACAAGATGAGTTACCAGTTCCTATAAAAGGCTCTGCATGAGCGGAGACGGAGGAGTCTGTGGAGCTGAATAGATGTCAGACAGAATGATTAAAATCCAGAAGGATCCTGTATGGTCTGGAATAGGAGGTGGTTTTTGGGTGGGGTAAGGGCGGTGACACCATGACTTACTGCATCTAATGACACCATACCTAGTGACACCATGACTTACTGCATCTAATGACACCATACCTAGTGACACCATGACTAGTGACACCACTGCCAGATGACATGTGTAGGAGCCAGGTTTGTGCGTCCCCGCGGTAATTAGCGCTAGCACTTAACTTATCGAAACGCTAATGTAGGTTTACGCTCCCCATGTTAAGTATAGGATGTACAAAGCTTGCGCGAAAACTGATATGAAAACAGATTAGTAATGGGGGTAGCATCAGGAATGTACTATGGGGGGACATGCATTAAACACACTTATCCTGGCGCTAACGCTTACATATCGAGGTGCTACATTCGCGCCAATTCGGGAATAGAGCCCTTAAAACTTTGTGACTTCAAAGCGTCTCATATTTCAGCCCTAACATCTTACAGGAATGGCCCCCGGTACACCCATTGGCGGACCTTTTATTGCGGCGATTTCAAGCCACAGTGTGTGTGATGTACCAAAACCAAATACTATTAAAAAAAAATACTAAAGCGGCACATTCGCTCGTCTCTATGGATTTGTAGTTCAAATACCAGCTCAAGGTGGGAAGTGTCTCCTGCTGTGAGAGCCATAAAACCCTCCCCAAGGAAACATGTCATGTGGCATGCCGTAACTCGGGGGGAGTGTTTAATGGAGTGCAGCCATAAATTCCTTCAAAGGGAAACATGTCATGTGGCATGCCACAGCTATAGGGGAGTGTCTCCTGCTGTGCAGCCATAAATTCCACCCCAGGGAAACATGTCATGCCTCAGCTCTAGGGGAGTGTCTCCTGCTGTGCAGCCATAAATCCTTCCCCAAGGAAACACATCATACGGCATGCCGCAGCTCTATGGGAGTGTCTCCTGCTGTGTGCAGCCATAAATCCTTCCCCAAGGAAACACATCATATGGCATGCCGCAGCTCTATGGGAGTGTCTCCTGCTGTGTGCAGCCATAAATCCTTCCCCAAGGAAACACATCATGCGGCATGCTGCAACACTGAAAGCAAACAGGAATCAAAGGGAGATTTTTTGAAAACAATTCTCCGTCTGTCAGCAGTTTGGTAACATGCTGTATAGTCAATACCGTCTCACAGCGCAAAAGGCAAAATGTCATTCTTTTTTTGTTTAAGTGATCACTGTCACTATATGCTCCGCAGAAACGGTGCTCCCCCGTCACCTCAATAAAACCAATAATACATGCACACCAGTGCAGCTCCTCATGTCACTAAAGCATAAATTTTAAAGGTACAGCTGACATAAAAACAGCCGGATGACTTGTGTACAGAGTCATTTGAAAGATCTCCCAAATCTGCCCATACAGTGTGTTACAGAATCTGCTTTTGCACACGAAGCTCAGAACCTTAAAAAATATAAAACATACATAGTATGTATATGCATTTTTTTATATTGTTTGAGGTTCTGCACTTCATATGCAAAACCAGATTCTGTAACACACTGTATAGGCAGACTTGGGAGATCTTTCAAATGAGCCAAAAATATTTTGGGTGCAATTGGAGCACTTTAACCCTCGAATGTATGATGTTACAATTTTCCACACTGGTGGCTTCTTGACAATTCTAACTTTTTAATTGAGGAAAAATTCCACATATTTGTGAGCAGCACAAGAAACCTTCACTTCGTTTAACCTTATTTATTTAAAATTTCTCGTAAAATCATTGGGCAAAATTTTCAGAGAATGTTTTTAAATAATGAAGCTAAAACCATGTACAAAACCATCATTTTAATCAATAACCCGCTCACAAATATCCAATGTTCAGTTTTTTTTCCCATGAAGTTTATTGAGATTTATTAAACAGTTAAGTTCAATGAATTAACCGGATCAGTTAACATGTAAAAAAAGATACAGCCACCACATGGATTTTTCTTATAACTAGAAATTATAGGAAAGAAGAAACAGAAAGGTAAAAGAAGGGAAGAAGAGAATATTTGATACAGTCCTAACCTCAACATCTGAGGAAAGGGATTTAGGGGTTATTATTTCAGAGGATCTAAGGGTAAGTAGTCGATGTAATAGAGCAGCAGGAAATGCTGGCAGAATGCTTGGTTGTGTAGGGAGAGGTATTAGCAGTAGGAAAAGGGAAGTGCTCATGCCACTGTACAGAGCACTGGTGAGACCTCACTTGGAGTACTGTGTGCAGTACTGGAGACCGTATCTCCAGAAGGATGTAGACATCTTAGAGAGAGTTCAGAGAAGGGCTACTAAAATGGTGTACGGCTTGAAGGAGAAAAGTTACCAGGAAAGGCTTAATGATCTTAGCATGTACAGCTTGAAAAAAAGACGAGACAGAGGAGATATGATAGAAACATTTAAATACGTAAAGGGAATCCACAAGGTAGAGGAAGGGAGTATATTTAAAAGGAAACAAAGTAGCAAAACAAGAGGACATAGTCTTAGATTAGAGGGGCAAAGGTTTAAAAGTAACATCAGGAAGCATTATTTTACTGAGAGGGTGGTGGATACATGGAACAGCCTTCCAGTTGAAGTGGTAGAGGCCAAACCAGTAATTGAATTTAAGCAGGCATGGGATAGGCATAAGGCTATCCTAAACAAAAGATAAATCCAGTTAAAGTATCCATGTAATTAGGAAGACTAGATGGCCCGAAAGGTTCTTATCTGCCGACATTTTTCTATGTTTCTAAGAGGAAAGAGAGAGAATATATATAAAAAAAAGGAATGAAAGGGAAGGAGGGAGGTCATGGCAGATAAGCCATCCACAGAACACCCCTTTTCTCAAAAGTTCACTCAACAATATCCAGGGAAAGTCCATTAAAGAGCTATGGCCTCCCGCAGGGACCATACTCTTCTCTGCATTTTCCCCCTGAAGCCGTGATGGTAGATTTGCTAGACATGCTAGTTGTATGGGCATCCCAGTGGTACCATGACCCTCAAAACTTCCATTTTGTCCTTAGCTTATGTGACCAATTCAGCCTGTATGAAAAGAAGAGACATTTTAGGACACGCAGAACAAGCTTAGTGATTTTTTGGCTAAATTATGGTGAAACTTATGCAGGCTTTGGATGAAAGTAACAATAGGTGCTTTAAAATTGGGCCTTTAGTGTCGGCAACAGTGCCGTCACACCGTAACCCCTCTGTGGAATTGTGGAAGAGTGCAGGGTTGGACCCTGCGGTCCAATATTAAAATGATATGAATCTAGCAATATAGACATCAGTGGCAGTGCACCCAAATATTGTGCCTTTGGTGGCAGCAAGTGCCTTCACACCGTAAGTAACCCCTCTGTGGTATTGGGGAAGAGTGCAGTGGTGGAGATTTTGGGACTGCAGAAGAGATCCCTGATCTATTCAGTTACGTCAGCATCAGGGATTGATAGCTGCTGATCCAGGACTGATTCATTTTTATAAATGTCAGCTGGTCTACAGAGTCGGTGGACAGACGCACTCTTTTGTCTGTGACAAAACTTCAGTGGCACTGAACGTCCTTTCAGAAAGCATGCTGGATGAAGGGCAAACTAGTAGCTGCATAGCATATTGGTTAAGTTCTGGCCAGTGATCCAATCTCAACACCCAGTAAGCCAGTGGATCATCTGCTGGAAAGGTATCCAGGTATGCCCTTGCCCCTAGTTAGTCCTGCACCATATGGTGAAGACGCTGGCAATGGGTGCCTACATTTGACGTCCCTGGGCATCATGGACTAAAAAAATTTAAAAAGGCATCAGTCAAGCGGCCCCAGCCTTCACCGCTCTTCCTCTGATCATCCGCAGACTCAGAAGCACATGTGTCATCACTTGGTAATCTACCAGTGCCTGGAAAGGTGTTACACAAATGTCGCTTTAGAGCATCCTCAAATTGTTTCATCCTGTCCTCTTTCTGTGCGGGCAGGATGAGCTCTGCAACTTTACCCTTGTATCGTGGATCAAGACGGCTTGCCAACCAGTAATGATCCCTCTCCTTGATAGCACAAATCCTGGCGTCCTTTAGCAGGCTTTGCAGGATAAGGGAGCCCATGCAGCATAGGTTGGAAGTGGCATTAGCTTCCGAGTCTTCCTGGTCAATGAGGATGACCCCATCGTGCACTTCTTCCTCCCAGACACGTACTAGTCCTTGGGTTTCTGGGCACACAAAACCCTCCCTTGAGGAATCCCCACCTTCAATGCCCCACTACTTAAAATATTCCTCCACCTCCTCATCCTCCTCGTGTCTGATCTGAGGACCCACAGGAATGCTGTTTGCATAAAGACTGGGGCCTTGAGAGTTAGGGAAGGCCTCCTCTTCCTCCCGCTGCTCTGCCTCTAGTGCCACATCTATAATTCCCCGCAGAGTGCGCTCCAGCAGTAACACTAAAGGAATTGTGTCACTGATGCATGCACTGTCCCTGCTCACCATCCTCGTTGGCTCCTCAAATGGTGACAGTACATTGCATGCATCCTTGATCATCAGCCACTGCGGGGGGAAAACCAAGTTGACCTGAACCTGTCCTTGTGCCATACTCACACAGGTACTCATTGATGGCCCTCTGTTGCTTGTGCAGTCACTGCAGCATTGCTAATGTCGAGTTCCACCTGGTGGGCATGTCACAGATCAGACGGTCTGTGGGAAGGTGGAATTCGCTTTGAATTTCTGCCAGGTGAACACTTGCATTAAATGACCGTCTGAAGTGGCTGCAGACTTTTCTGGCCTGGCTGATAAGCTCTGCCAGCCCTGGGTACCTGGTTAGGAAACGCTGTACCACCAGATTTAGGACGTGTGCTAGCATGGTACATGCGTCAACTTACCCAGGCGTATTGCGGAGAGAAGGTTGCTGCCATTATCACAGACGACCATTTTCAGCTGAAGCTGGTGTGGTGTTAACCATCTCTGCACCTGCCCCTGCAGAGCTGACAGAATTTCTGGCCCGGTGTGGCTCCTGTCCCCTAAACAAACTAGCTCAAGCACAGTATGGCATCTTTTTGCTTGAGCCATTGCGTAGCCCCTGCCACGCATCGATTTAACTGCCACTTCACCAGAGACAGAGAAGGTGGTGGAGGAGGAGGAAGAGGTGGTGGAGCAGACAGACCTCATACAAGCAGCTTTCTGGAGGAGGGGTGGATGAACAAGCTCCAGCACAGAACCCGTCTTGGATCCCTCCCAGCTGCAATCAGAGTTACCCAGTGTGCCGTGAAGGAAATGTAATGGCCCTGTCCATGCTTGCTGGACCACGTGTCTAAAGTCATGTGCACCTTGCTGCTGACTGCCTTTTCCAATGACTCAATAACATTGTGTTCCACGTGCTGCTATAGTGCTGGAATGGCCTTCTGTGAAACGAAATGGTGTTTTGGAACCTGCCACTGTGGTACAGCACATTCAGCAAATTCACGGAAGGAAGCAGAGTCCACCAGCTGGAAAGGCAGCAGCTGCAATGCAAGTAATTTTGCTAAGCTGGAATTTAGACGCGGTGCTTGGGGATGGTTGGGACTATATTTTTTCTTATGCTGCAGCAGCTGAGGCAATGTAATCTGACTGCGTAAATCTTCAGCTGATGGGATGCTGTCACATTCTGAGGAAGGACCTGGTACACCCATTACTGTAGCATCATCCCTGTCAGTGGAGGTTGTAGGCAATGAAATGGCAGGACATATAGTGGGGGTAGAGACAGATGAGGAGGGGGAGGACCTATGCAAAGTGTTGTGCCACCGGGATGCTTGGCAGGTGGTCATATGTCGCCTCACACACGTGGTACACAAGCCTGGGATGTCTTTCCCACGCTTGATCCTCATCTGACATAGATTACAAATAGCAACGGTGCGGTCTGCTGCACATTTCTTAAAGAACTCGCAGACAGCAGACTTTCTGTACATGTGGTTTGAGACAACAGCGCTCTGCACCTGAGCAGCTGTGACTTCTGATGCCTTGGACTGGCTACAGTTGGTCATAGAGGACGTTGTGCCTCGTGTTTGTTGTGCCTCCTCTTCACTTGACTCCTCTGTTCGATCAGGCACCCAGGTGGAGTCAGTGACCTCATCATCATCATCACCCCCTATCTCCTCATCACTGGAGCCAACTTGGCAGTATGCTGAAGCTGCTGGGGCAACATGAGTGCAGTTATTTGTGTGTCACTGGCACCCCTTCCTCGAGGTTGATTATACTCCCTTCCTCAACCTCAGAGTTTGAATCAGAGCACTGTAGTTGCTGCGAATCCTCAAGCAGCATGTCACTGTCATTGTAGTCAAACAATTCAGCGGACTCATCTGTGTGTGATAGTGAGGCTACGGCAGGAGTAGCTGTGGACATGGAGGCTGAATTAGATGTATTGGCAGCTGAGATGGACTGTAAACCACTACAAGCCTGGCTGGCAGAGGACTCGGAGGACTCGGATGGCCTAGTTAGCCAATCCTGCAAATCCTCTGTATGTTGGTGCTGCTTAAGATGGCCAGTACCAGTTAGAAAGGACAAGCGTGCCCCTGCAGAGGATGCACCACGTCCACCACGACCAGAGGCACAGTCTCCCAACACAGAGGCTGCTTTCCCTCTTATCTGTGTCTGGGAGCGTCTGCCTGTCCTTTTTGGTCTTTCTGACATGGTGAGTGATATATAGATTAAAGATATACAGAACTCTGATTCAACTCTGTTATAAAAATTGGAGATATGCTGCAGAACTCTGATTCAACTCCGGTATAAAGATTAAAGATTTCCAGAACTCTGGTATAACTCAGTGAGACACCCTGATAGCTGGCAGCCAGTGACAAGACACAGACTACAATGGTAAATTTATTTTTGGACAATGCCAAACACAAAACATATTAACAAATGTGAAATAATCTTAAGTGTTACATTAGAAGTGCATATGAACAGAAGGTATTAACATTGTGGACTGAATTTATGTAGCCATTAATGGCAATAGTTTATAATGATCATATAAACATGGATACTAAGATATAATGATAATAAATCAAAGGCCAAAAATAGTCAGGATACACCAATAGCCAGACATATATGCGAATGTCAGAAAGGCGACACATCTAGGATGCGTTTTTGTGATATCTAATTGGTTAAACCCCAGCAAAGGAAAGGAAATTACGATTTATTTTTACGTCAGAGAGAAAGTTTCTGGATTTACACTCAAGACCCTGTCTCCGAGAGGTCTGAATGAAGGATTTACCTTCACCCCATTTATACATCAATAGCCCTACCAGATATGTCTCTAATTCTGCCTTATGAACATTAGGTTAACAATATCTTTGTCTAATCGACTATTTCAATATCTCATAACTGTCTCACTTCATTTTTTAAATAGTCACTTGTACCCAAGAGTCCCCCCCTCCTCTTTCTATATATATACTTTTTTCTTTATGCAGATACATGGACTTATTTTCCTGTTTTTGTACTCTAAGGATTCCGCCCCCTCCCACTATTTTAGTCATATATATCTCATTATTCTCTAATATTCTACCTGAAGATTCCTATCTCGAACATATACTCTGTGTGTATTGGTCTCAATGTTCGGCTTTGCGGGAGTCACGTGATACGTGTTTACGTTGCCAACCGAATGTATCTTGGAGGATAAATGTAATGGCTTTTTTATTAGAATCTGCAAGGACTTTTTATATACATAATGGCCGTTGCACCAATTGTTTGCTTCCTATTAAATCTACGCTTGTATTACTATGCAGGATGAGACATTCTGGCTGGATATCCATTTGAAAACTAACAGCCCGATATACTCCGTATATGGGTTGCCTAGGAGATGCACACATTGTAATGATTGGATAGAGGGAGACATGTGACACGCGTGATAGTACACGTCTGAGAAATTAATTGACATAGGTACACCTGGAGAGAGTCAACCCATGTTGATTTGGCTCCACCTCGGAGGGTCCCTAGTTTGTATATATTTAGATCGATGGAGGGGACAACTTCACGCTCCTGACGAAGCCTTATGATTTGGGTGGCGAAACCTGCGTTGAGCGCAGTACAATATTGATGGGTGTTTACCCTTTTTTAACTGACACATACTTCTTTTGATTTGTTCCAAAATTTAACATTGTGGTCTGGTGGTTATTGCCTTTTCTTTCTGTTTGGTTTAACTTTGGTGATTTCAAACTGCCCTCCTCTCATTTTCCCAATGTGGATTATTTTTATGTTGAATAGGAGATACGCCAGAATTTTACCAACAGGGATTTTCTAGAAAACTTTCCACTTGGAGTGTGGCTCTATATTTCTTTTATATAAAAGGCTATGCTTTATAAGCACCACTTCACGTATTGTCATAATAAATCCTTATCCTAATGCGTGGTTGTAAATACATACACCACTATTGAGGTTTTCTTGCAATGATCTATTTGTTTGTAATCATTTTTGTTACTAATATATCGTTCTAAATAACTCAATATTTCAATTAACTTGGATACTATCGGCCACATTATATGCAAATTGTCACGAACAACGGTTTATTAACCCTTCTTCTTTAGTAACATGATTGGTCTGCAAATATTCATTACTATATACCTACATTGCGACATAATGTTCTCCTAATAACTAAATCAAAATATAAACCTATTGCATGTTTAGCTATTGACAATAGCGGATAGCACCAATAATTGCCGCATTGTAGCGAATTGTTTGTCTATAGCCAATATACCTGGCTTGTGGATACAAGGCTGCTGGTATTTAACTGAGTAACCTTTTTTGATCTCTAAATTACGTATATATTACTGTGAGGCTGCCCAATCATGGGCTCACAGAGCTAAGTCCCGCAACACACTATATAACGTTTCACACAGCGCTTCAGCACGCGTTTGAGAGGAGATTTGAGAGGAGATTGTTGTTGTGTTAGTGTGTGTCTCACTGCCAGTCTGCCACCAGCTACTGGGGGGTCTCATTTTTACCAAATATCTGGGAATTGTTCTAATCTGTGTGTTCTCACTGACACCCAGTATTTTGGGGGTCAGTAATTTCTAGAAAATATTTTGGAATTCAGGTCATCTGTGTCTTGTCACAGCCAGTCCCACGCAGTATTTTGGGGTCAGTAATTTCTACAAAATATTTGTGAATTGAGGTGATCTGTGTCTTGTCACTGCCACGCAGTATTTTGGGGTCAGTAATTTCTACAAAATATTTGTGAATTGAGGTGATCTGTGTCTTGTCACTGCCACGCAGTATTTTGGGGTCAGTAATTTCTACAAACTATTTGTGAATTGAGGTTATCTGTGTCTTGTCACTGCCAGTGCCACGCAGTATTTTGGGGGTCAGTAATTTCTACAAAATATTTGTAAATTGAGGTGATCTGTGTCTTGTCACTGCCACCCGTCAGGGGGTCTCACTGATTTATAGGAGGTTTCTGAGACTTGTAATCTGTGTCTTGTCACTGCCACCCATCAGGGAGTCTCACTGATTTATAGGAGGTTTCTGAGACTTGTAATCTGTGTCTTCTCAGTGTCAACTCTCAGGGGGTCCCACATACTTCTAGCAGATTTCTGCAAATTGTAATCTGTGTCTTGTCACTGTTGCCAGCTATCTTGGGGTCCTATCAGGGGGTCTCACTGATTTGTAGCAGATGTCTGCTAATTGTAATTTGCGTCTTGTCACTGCCACCCATCAGGGGGTCTCACTAAGTAAGTTGACGCATGTACCATGCCTAGCACATGTCCTAATCTGGTGGTACAGCGTTTCCTAACCAGGTACCCAGGGCTAGCAGAGCTTCTCAGCCAGGCCAGAAAAGTCTGCAGTCACTTCATTCCCAGCAAGTGTTCGCCTGGCAGAAATTCAAAGAGAATTCCACCTTCCCACAAACCGTCTGATCTGTGACATGCCCACCAGGTGGAACTCAACATTAGCAATGCTGCAGCTTCTGTACAAGCAGCAGAGGGCCATCAACGAGTACCTGTGTGAGTATGGCACAAGGACAGGTTCAGGTTAACTTGTTTTTTTTCCCCCCTGCAGTGGCTGATGATCAAGGATGCATGCACTGTACTGTCACCATTTGAGGAGGCAACGAGGATGGTGAGCAGGGACAGATTGGATCACTGGCCAGAACTTAGCCAATATGCTATGCAGCTACTAGGTTGCCCTTCATCCAGCATGCTTTCTGAAAGGACGCTCTGTGCCGCTGGAGGTTTTTTCACAGACAAAAGAGTGCATCTGTCCACCGACTCTGTAGACCGGCTGACATTTATAAAAATGAATCAGTCCTGGATAAGCAGCTATCAATCCCCTGATGCTGACGTAACGGAATAGATCGGGGATGTCTTCTGCATTTACAAAACCTCCACCACTGAACTCTTCCACAATACCACAAAAGGGTTACGGTGTGAAGGCACTTGCTGCCACCAAAGGCACAATATTTGGCTGCACTGACACTGACGCCTATATTACCAGATTTATATAATTTTTATTTTTTGACTGCAGGGTCCAACCCTGCACTCTTCCACAATACCACAAAAGGGTTACGGTATGAAGGCACTTGCTGCCACCAAAGGCACAATATTTGGGTGCACTGACGCCTGTACCAGATTTGTGTCTTGTCACAGCCAGTGCCACGCAGTATTTTGGGGGTCTGTAATTTCTACAAAATATTTGTGAATTGAGGTGATCTGTGTCTTGTCACTGCCAGTGCCACGCAGTATTTTGGGGGTCAGTAATTTCTACAAAATATTTGTGAATTGAGGTGATCTGTTTCTTGTCACTGCCACTCAGTATTTTGGGGGTCAGTAATTTCTACAAAATATTTGTGAATTGAGGTGATCTGTGTCTTGTCATTACCAGTGCCACGCAGTATTTTGGGGATCAGTAATTTCTACAAAATATTTGGTAATCAAGGTGATCTGTGTCTTGTCACTGCCAGTGCCACGCAGTATTTTGGGGGTCAGTAATTTCTACAAAATATTTGTAAATTGAGGTGATCTGTGTCTTGTCACTGCCACCCGTCAGGGGGTCTCACTGATTTATAGGAGGTTTCTGAGACTTGTAATCTGTGTCTTGTCACTGCCACCCATCAGGGAGTCTCACTGATTTATAGGAGGTTTCTGAGACTTTTAATCTGTGTCTTCTCAGTGTCAGCTATCAGGGGGTCCCACATACTTCTAGCAGATTTCTGAGAATTGTAATCTGTGTCTTGTCACTGTTGCCAGCTATTTTGGGGTCCTATCAGGGGGTCTCACTGACTTGTAGCAGATTTCTGCTAAATGTAATTTGCGTCTTGTCACTGCCACCCATCAAGGGGTCTCACTAAGTAAGTTGATGCATGTACCATGCCTAGCACATGTCCTAATCTGGTGGTACAGCATTTCCTAACCAGGTACCCAGGGCTGGCAGAGCTTCTCAGCCAGGCCAGAAAAGTCTGCAGTCACTTCATTCCCAGCAAGTGTTCGCCTGGCAGAAATTCAATGAGAATTCCACCTTCCCACAAACCGTCTGATCTGTGACATGCCCACCAGGTGGAACTCGACATTAGCAATGCTGCAGCTTCTGTACAAGCAGCAGAGGGCCATCAACGAGTACCTGTGTGAGTATGGCACAAGGACAGGTTCAGGTCAACTTGTTTTTTTTTTCCCCCTGCAGTGGCTGATGATCAAGGATGCATGCACTGTACTGTCACCATTTGAGGAGGCAACGAGGATGGTGAGCAGGGACAGATTGGATCACTGGCCAGAATTTAGCCAATATGCTATGCAGCTACTAGGTTGCCCTTCATCCAGCATGCTTTCTGAAAGGACGCTCTGTGCCGCTGGAGGTTTTGTCACAGACAAAAGAGTGCATCTGTCCACCGACTCTGTATACCGGCTGACATTTATAAAAATGAATCAGTCCTGGATAAGCAGCTATCAATCCCCTGATGCTGACGTAACGGAATAGATCGGGGATGTCTTCTGCATTCACAAAACCTCCACCACTGAACTCTTCCACAATACCACAAAAGGGTTACGGTGTGAAGGCACTTGCTGCCACCAAAGGCACAATATTTGGCTGCACTGACACTGACGCCTATATTACCAGATTTATATAATTTTAATTTCTTGACTGCAGGGTCCAACCCTGCACTTTTCCACAATACCACAAAAGGGTTACGGTATGAAGGCACTTGCTGCCACCAAAGGCACAATATTTGGGTGCACTGACGCCTGTACCAGATTTATATCATTTTAATTTTTTGGAACGCAGTGCCAACCCTGCACTCTTCCACAATACCACAGAGGGGTTACGGTGTGACGGCACTGTTGTCGACACTAAAGGCCCAATTTTAATGCACCTATTGTTACTTTCAACCAAAGCCTGCATAAGTTTCACCATAATTTAGCCAAAAAAATCACAAAACTTTTTCTGCGCGTCCTAAAATGTCTTTACATACAGGCTGCCGCCCCAAGCAGTTGTTTATGAATAGATTAAAGGAAAAGCATTTACCGTCATTTGAAACGTCATTTTTTTGTTTTTAAATGTTTCTATACATCCTAGAAATCTGCCACTTCACGGGCAGGTTATGGGGACCTCCTAGGCACGATATTTGAAGGAATTTTTCGTTTTTATTTTTAACCCTTATTTCATGGAAAACTCACTGTCTCTTTAAAAAAGTGTTTTTTTTTACTTTTTGTCCTTGTTTCCTGTCCCCCAGGGCACTACCTGGACCCCCATACACCTTTTATGGCACATATCTTGCATATATGCCCTCTTGGAGGGCACTCTAAAATCCGAACTTTTGACTTGCATTGAGTTCGGTAAATGTTCGCGTTCGAACTCGAACTTTTGAAATTGTTCGAGTTCGAATGCGAACCGCACACGGGGGTGTTCGGCTCATCCCTACTCATCGGTAATTAGCGCTAGCGCTTTGTAATACCTCACATCAAGACGCTAATGTACTGTTGTGCTCCTCATGTTAAGTATAGGATGCGCAAAGTATAGGAAGCTCGCGAAAACTCATTCAAAAACCGATGCGCAATCGGATTACTAATGGGAGTAGCATCAGGAATGTAATATGGGGGCATGCGCTGAACACACTTATCCTGGCGCTAACGCTTCAAGGTGCTAACGTTAGCGTCAACTAGGAAACATAGCCTTTAACCCTTTGTGACTTCAAAGTGTCTCACATTTCAAAAGAAACAAAAAACAGGATCTACCAGCGCTACTTAGCAGAGGTGCACAGGTGTCACCTCATTTATTGAGAGAAAGAGAACACACAGACGTTTCAGGGATACAACCCTTTCCTCAGTGCATAGTGCCCC
This sequence comes from Leptobrachium leishanense, assembly GCA_009667805.1. NCBI lineage: Eukaryota > Metazoa > Chordata > Amphibia > Anura > Megophryidae > Leptobrachium > Leptobrachium leishanense. The sequence goes on along the minus strand of CM019066.1, from coordinate 40,128,901 downwards.
ATGTGTCTCGCATTTCAGCCGTCACATCTGACAGGAATGCCGCGATTTCAGTCCACAGCATGCGTAATGTACCTGGGCCAAATACATGTATGGAAAAAATGATAATAAAAACAATAAAAAAAATACTAAAGCTGCACATCTGCTCATGTCAATGGATGTGTAGTTCAGACAGCAGGACGGGTGGGAAGTGTCTCCTGCTGTGTGCAGTCATAAATCACTCCCTGGGGAAACATGTCATGCAGCAAGTCGCAGCTCTGGGGGAGTGTCTCCTGCTGTGAAGTCATACATCCCTCTCCAGGGAATCATGTTGTGTCTCATGCGGCAGCTCTGGGGGAGTGTCTCCTGCTGTGAAGTCATAAATCCCTCCCAGACAGAGGAAAGCAACGAAAAATTAGCGAACACTGAGGTGATTATTACCATGGTAAGTTCTGAGTATCTGCTTATTTATTTATAATTTCTGTTCACATCTGAAATGCCACATCAGGAATTCCCCACATGTTGCGCCTAAAAATGTGGCATTTCAGATTGTGGGGCTGCAGGCTTTGCCAGGAGTGTCACATATAGTGAATAGGGATGAGCTGTTCGGTTCGATCTGTTCGGAGTTCGCATCGAACATCGGCCGTTAGACAGTTCGCATACTTCAAACTTTTTGGGACGTTCGCCAAAAGTTTGAAAATATCATTTTAATATTAGACCGCAGGGTCCAACCCTGTACTCTTCCACAATACCACAGAGGGGTTACGGTGTGACGGCACTGATGCCGACACTAAAGGCCCAATTTTAAAGCACCTATTGTTACTTTCATCCAAAGCCTGCATAAGTTTCACCATAATTTAGCCAAAAAATCACTAAACTTGTTCTGCTTGTCCTAAAATGTCTCCTCTTTTCATACAGGCTGCTGCCCCAAGCAGTTGTTTATGAATAGATTAAAGGATTTACCGTCATTTGAAATGTCATTTTTTTGTTTTTAAATGTTTCTATACATCCTACAAATCCGCCACTTCACGGACAGGTTATGGGGACCTCCTAGGCACGATATTAGAAGGATTTTTTTGTTTTTATTCTTAACCTTTATTTCATGGAAAACTCACTGTTCCTTTAAAAACGTTTATTTTTTTACTTTCTGTCCTTGTTTCCTGTTACCCAGGGCACTACCCAGACCCCCATACACCTTTTATGGCAAATATCTTGCATATATGCCCTGTTGGAGAGCACTCTAAAATTGAACTTTCAAGTCCAATTGACTTGCATTGAGTTCGGTTCGTGTTCGCGTTCGAACTCGAACTTTTGAAATTGTTCGAGTTCGAATGCAAACAGAACACCGGGGTGTTTGGCTCATCACTAATAGTGAAAGGGTTACATTCCTAAAATTTCACCTGTCTGCATACTGGGTGTGAATGGAGCATTTCTGGACATCTGCCCAGACTCTGTGAATTGGGAATTATTGGGTGTGTGCCCCTAAATTTGGTGGGAATTGGGCAGGCATGTGTCCAGACTGGGTGTGAATCAGGCATTGCTGTGTATGTGCCCAGATTGCATGTGAATTGGCCATTGTAGGGTGTGTGCCTAGACTATGTGTGAATTGTACATTACTGGGTATGTGCCCACAATGAAGGGCAGGGGGCCCAGCAGATATTCTCGTCCTTTAAAATTCCTAGACTAAATCTACCCCATCCCCCTCTACCCCTATCATAGACTTTGTCCATCAAAGATATTTGGGGGTAGAATGAGATCCTCTGACAGTTGTAAGGCTGTGACCTGGACATTTGGAAATTTTGTCCAGCAGGTATAATGAGGAGAATATTAAGGATAATGATGGTGTCTTACTGATTAAATGGAGCATAGTAGGTGGTATAAAAGCAGATTATATAAAATTAGGTTTTTTTCCTCTCATCGTATATACTCAAAGAAAACAAGCAACATACTGTACAATATTTTAACCACCTCACACCAATTTGTGCATTTGACAGGATGTCACCAGAGACATGATTAAGGACTCCTTCTCTAATCATGTTATGAAAATCATTGTATGAGGCAGAACTGCAGGAGAGAAAGATGCCAGCATTTCTGATGTTTTCGTTGTCATTGAGGGAACTGGGGTGTAGGGATGGGCTGCCGGTTCAAATCGGACCAAAGTTCGATTTGAACATCGGCTGTTCGAAAGTTCGCGAACTTCAAACTTTTCGGGACGTTCGCGGAGAGTTCGAGAATTTTTTTCAAAAAGATGCTTAAAAGATCCTTAACAATCTAAAAATAAAGAGACTCTTTACTGCAGAATATAATAATAAACGGTTTATTATATATTGAATTAAAACGGGAATATTTTTACCATTGAAGCCTATGGGACATAAAATTTCCCACCCCTTGTAGCTCAAACATTTCCCACCCCTCGTGGCTCAAACATTTCCCACTCCTTGTGGCTCAAACATTTCCCACCCCATGTGGCTCAAACATTTCCCACTCATTGTGGCTCAAATATTTCCCACTCCTTGTGCTCAAACATTTCCCATTCCTTGTGGCTCAAACATTTCCCACTCATTGTGGCTCAAACATTTCCCATGGCTTCAAATTGCAATTAAACATGAGCTAAAGTGGTAAAATGAGCTCAGCGCACAGTGGTGAAATGGCTCATTACTCAGCAGTGAAAGTGTTAAAAAAATCCATTGTTTCCTGTCCCCCACGGCAGTACTCGGAACCCAATACACCTTTTATGGCCAATATCTTGCATATATGCCCTCTTGGAGGAGACCTTAATTTTTGAACTTTTGAGCCCCGTTGACTTGCATTGTGTTCACATCGTGTTGGAGTTCGCGGTCAAACTTTTTTGGATGTTCGAGTTCGAATGCGAACCGAATACGGGGGTGTTCAGCTCATCACTACTGATGTGCTTCTGGGATGATAAAATCTCACAAATGTCAGTGCCTTTTTCTCATGGGCTGCATTTACTCCCTGAACTTAAGCTATTCCTCCAAAGCTGAGAAACACATTTGAAGTGTTTCAGAAAATCTTTCTTGGGATAGATGCTTTAAAACTTTCTCCAAAAGTTAGCTCTTTGCATGGAAAGCTTCTAATGTAAGTCTGCTAGTTGGGCGTACTTGCACTTTATGCTGGAGAAAAAGGATGTAGAGTTTTAATTTTTTTTAAATTTCCTTTAATTTTTCAAGAGTCTAATTGAAATAAAAGTATTAAAGTAAAATGTCTGTCTGTGGATTTTATTGAACACATCAGTATAAATACATCACAAATAATATCTAGTAATGTTTAAATAATATTTAAAGTAAAGATTACTCAAGAATTTAAGTAAGATAACCAGGATTCTTGTGTCAAAAAAATGTAAAACAATACAACATGTTTATAAGTATTACTAAGGCTAGGGTCAGACGAGCGCAGTATTAACGTGCGTTTAGCCGCACTAAATCACGGCCGTGCTAGCAGCAAATTACATCCAATGCCAGGCAGCATACGAAGAACGCAAGTGGCAAGTGGCAAACGAACGCATTTTTTCGAGAACGTCAAACCGCTAGTACTGACGTACAGAGTGCGCTGCGTCCGCTAGCGGCATGTGTGTGTGATTAGGAGACGTCAGACGCTGCTCATGTCCGGCCAACATCACGTCCAGACACAAAAAGTGTTTTATTGATGATCCGTACAATATCACAACCGAAAATGCGCATCGTATGACCGCTATCGCGTATTCCGTGAAAAAATACGTCCATTCGTTCGAACGCACTTTTTCACGGACAACGCGAAAAATACGTTCGTCTGACCCTAGCCTTAAGTAAAAAATGCAAAGGAAGAGCGAATAACATTTACTGGATATTTCCAAGTAAACTTAACTTTTCTAATTAAAGCTACAGATCATTGTGTTTTAGCCTTGACTTGCCAATGCTTTTAAATTTACTAGCATTTTATGAGTGAAAAAGCTTCTTTAGCTTTTTTAAAGTAAATCCTACTCCAAATTGTTTTCATTGTATTTGGGACCATGATGTGATTTGTTTCTTATCATTTCTGCAATCTGACTAAATTTCTTAAGGCTCCTATCACATCATTATTTCTCAAGCTATAGATCATAGGGTTCACCATGGGTGGGATTATAACACTAAATACTGATATTACTTTGCCTGTGTTATCATCTACAGAAAAGTTTGTTCTCATGGCGTTTGCAATGGCCGACACAAAGAACATGGTCACAACGATGAGGTGAGGAGAACAACTGGAAAACGCCTTGTATCGTCCACCGCGGATTCCTTTTATTGAAGAAATGATCTTATAATAAGAGAAAAGAATGAGAAGAAGTGGGACCAGGAGGATGGTGGCACTTCCAATGATTGAAAGGAAGTTTGAGCTAGAGGTATCACTGCAGGACAAGATCGTCAGGTATTTAGACGAGCACATGAAATGGTTAATGACATTTGGACCACAAAATGTCAACGTATACACATTGAAGATATTAAGTGATGACGTAGCAGGACTCACTGTCCACGGAACCATGGCTATCAATGCACAAACCGATCGATTCATGATCTCATTGTATCGCAAGGGCTTACAGATTGCAACGTATCGATCATATGCCATGAAGACCAGAAGAATACATTCACTTACTATCAGAAGAAAATTGAAAAACATTTGGGCAACACAAGCTGCAAAAACGATACTTTTATCTCCACTTAAGAAATCCACAAGCATCCTGGGAACAATGGCTGAAGGACCACAGATATTAATGATGGACAGGTTAATGAGAAAGAAATACATTGGGTTGTGTAGCCGGGGATCAAAGGTCACAGCCAGAATAAGAAGGATATTTGCCACCAGTAGGACCACATAGACAACCAAGAAGATGAGGAATAATACAATTTGTATGTTGGGGTCACTGGAAAACCCAAGAAGAATGAAGTGGGTCACAGTGCTGTGATTCCTGCTTTCCATGAATGCCATGGTTTATTGGCAGGTAATTCCTATTTCCTGTAGAAAGAACAGAGACACAGAAATGTAAAAGCAGTAAAATGACAGTTATCATGTAAACCTCTTAATACATATTAACTCCTGTAAAGCAATCCTGACAGTGAAACCCAGTAACACAATCTGCCTTTTCCTTGTTTAACAATCACTGTCTCACTGAACCATCACATTATTTTGTTTCATTAAATTCATTATGTTGCTGCTAAATGAGTTTGTGTTTGTGTTCACCCCACACTGAATAACCCCTATATACTTTATGTGGACTATTATAAATCCCTGTTTAGCCTTTTAATTGCAGACATGCCCTACTTTAAAAAAACACCATAAATAGAATTTCTAAATGTATGTTGCTTAAGGTGCACATTAGCGGCTCCAACACTGCCTAAACTCGATCTGCACAAACAAGAGGTATCTATTATTTTATTATATATATATTATATTATATTTAACCCCATTTACACCCAAAATCGAGTTATCTCAATTCTGCATTCTAATGCATTGAAAAGCACTCGGCATATGAAAAGACCATTTTCACAACTTTTTTTTAAAGCAAGTTTAGTGTGTCCCCTGTGGAGAAACAAAATCTTTTGTTTTATGTCTCTTCAAGCACCCTGAAGACATAAAACAATCTGCAAACAAGCAGCCCTAAACCTCAAGGTAACAAAAAGCTCAACAAGTTTTACTGTTGCATCCCAGCAGCCAGGGATTTGGCAGAAAAATGGGAGAGCTGTGGGGTCAGTCGCTGCTGTACAGGGATAACATTCAGGGGGTTATACTGAGTGTAAATCCCTGTACAGTACAAATACAAGGTGTTGCTTTAATTGCCATACACAGGCATTATGCAGCACATACAGATACAAGGTGTTGCTGTAATACCTATACACAGGCACTATGCAGCACATACAGATACAAGGTGTTGCTGTAATTGACATACACAGGCATTATGCAGCACATACAAATACAAGGTGTCACTGTAAATGCCATACACAGGCATTATGCAGCACATACAGATACAAGGTGTAGCTGTAATTGACATACACAGGCATTATGCAGCACATACAAATACAAGGTGTCACTGTAAATGCCATACACAGGCATTATGCAGCACATACAGATACAAGGTGTTGCTGTAATTGCCATACACAGGCATTATGCAGCACATACAGATACAAGGTGTTACTGTAATTGCTATACACAGGCACTATGCAGCACATACAGATACAAGGTGTTGCTGTAATTGACATACACAGGCATTATGCAGCACATACAGATACAAGGTGTTGCTGCAATTGCCATACACAGGCATTGTGCAGCACATACAAATACAAAGTGTCACTGTAAATGCCATACACAGGCATTATGCAGCACATACAGATACAAGGTGTTGCTGTAATTGCCATACACAGGCATTATGCAGCACATACAGATACAAGGTGTTGCTGTAATTGCTATACACAGGCACTATGCAGCACATACAGATACAAGGTGTTGCTGTAATTGACATACACAGGCATTATGCAGCACATACAGATACAAGGTGTTGCTGCCATTGCCATACACAGGCATTATGCAGCACATACAGATACAAGGTGTTGCTGTAATTGACATACACAGGCATTATGCAGCACATACAGGTACAAGGTGTTGCTGTAATTGACATACACAGGCATTATGCAGCACATACAGATACAAGGTGTTGCTGCAATTGCCATACACAGGCATTATGCAGCACATACAGATACAAGGTGTTGCTGCAATTGCCATACACAGGCATTATGCAGCACATACAGATACAAGGTGTTGCTGTAATTGACATACACAGGCATTATGTATGAAAGAAAACATTTTTTTAAATTTATTTTTAGTTCCAAAGCGATGTCCATTTGTCACGTTTAAAATGAGCAATACCACTGACATTACTCACCTTTTCATTTCGCACGCTGGGAGCAAGTTCAGTGTTTTATACATAGTTATATTATTCGTAAAAAAAAAAACATATTCCAAAACACAAGGGAAATATTTCAAATTTTTTGGTTAAAATTGTATATTTTTTTCAGAAAAATGCAGTAAGAATGCCTTATACAATATATAACTACAAAGATTTGGCTGATAAAATGTTAAAAAAATTACACTCTTTACATGACTGAAATCTGAATGAACAATTTATCACACAGTATCTGCCTGGTTAGATATACCCGTATCTGTACTATTGGATAACCTAAAATATGTTTTCATTTCACTAAATTACAAAAAAGCCCACCAAAAAATTCAGCTCCAGGCCCATAGAGATCTTAATCCAGCCCTGCATACACAGGCATTATGCAGCACATACAGATACAAGGTGTTGCTGTAATTGACATACACAGGCATTATGCAGCACATACAGATACAAGGTGTTGCTGCAATTGCCATACACAGGCATTATGCAGCACATACAGATACAAGGTGTTGCTGTAATTGACATACACAGGCATTATGCAGCACATACAGATACAAGGTGTTGCTGTAATTGACATACACAGGCATTATGCAGCACATACAGATACAAGGCGTTGCTGTAATTGACATACACAGGCATTATGCAGCACATACAGATACAAGGTGTTGCTGTAATTGCCATACACAGGCATTATGCAGCACATACAGATACAAGGTGTTGCTGTAATTGCCATACACAGGTACTATGCAGCACATACAGATACAAGGTGTTGCTGTAATTGACATACACAGGCATTATGCAGCACATACAGATACAAGGTGTTGCTGTTATTGTCATACACAGGCATTATGCAGCACATACAGATACAATGTGTTGCTGTAATTGCCATACACAGGCATTATGCAGCACATACAGATATTGCATTGCTAATAATCTCATTATGATCATTACAAATCTCTATAAGCAGGAGATCTCACCAGTTTATTATCTGCCTGCACATTTACTGACACAAAGGCCATTTCTGCCTGTATGCTGATAATGTAGACCCCGTGTAAGCAGGAGATCTCACCATTTTTATTATTTATATTTATCACAGTTACTGTATCTAACACAAAGGTCCTTTCTGCCTGTATGATAATAATGCAGACCCCGTTTGAAATTGTGTAAGATAAAGGACACCAGAGCTCAGAATCTCACATTTCACCATTATTTCTGTAAAGAATAAATAAATACATGAAGAATTAAAAATAAGCAAATCATCATTATTTAACGTTTTAACTATCTCAGAAACTAAAATTTCTGTGTGAAACTTCTATTTATTTTACCCTATTTTTAATTGTTAACGTCACATCTCACGTTTCAAATAAATGTTATGATAACATTGTTGTCAACAAAAATTTCTTGGTAGTGAAGGTGATAACAAAAAATATTTTACTGCAAAAAATATGAAATTGGAGGCGGAGCTAGCAGCCGACAAGAGAGGTCGTGTTTGGAGGAGCTCTCCGGCTCCTATTGTTTTGCTGACCCTTTTTGTCTGACCCTCGGTCGGCTGGAGCAGACTACTCAGTGGAGGACTGTCTTTGAGCCCTAAGGGTGTCTGCCGAGTGCTCGGATTGCGTTTGGGACGGGTGTTGGTGAGATTTACGGATCTGGGCCTCCTCATCTGACCTCCGGCCGCCATCTTGGGCCTCGTGTCTCAGGGCTCCGGGGTCCCCCCCTTTCACAGAGGACATCCCAGCTCTTCAACCTCCTGATGGGGAAGGAAACAGGGAAGAAACAGACCCCAGCGTCGGGGATCTGCCAGTAGGACATACGCATCTCCCTTTGCGGGGTCTCGGGCCGGCGCCATGATGAGGCTCTATCTCAATCCTCGTCCTCTCCTCATTCTACAGAGGGGACGGAGCTGCCATGGACAGAGGAGATGCTGCACGCTCGGACCAACGAGACCACCTTGAGCAGGGAGTTGGAACAGACCTGCCCAGAACTGATGCCGGTGCATCTCTCCCCCGCGCCGCCAGTCTCTTCCGGTGGGGTGTCGGTGAGAGGCAGAGGTGTCACAGACGACCACCTGCCTTCCACTAAGGGTGACATCCGCGCTATGATGGCTGACTTTACGAATATGTGGCGGACCGATTTAGCTGTCTTATGGGTGGAGGTAATTGGAGTCCAGACCCAGGTGGATGCAGTCAGCGACCGTACTGGAGGGTTGGAAGTAACTCATGACCGTATTACTAAGAGAGTTGACTCCCTGCAGACCCAGGTGACACTTCTTTTGCAGACGGTGGAGCGATTGGAGACTCGCCATCGACAATGAAATCTTAGGATCCGGGGGATCCCGGATTAGATGCCGCTTCCGGCGGCTCTGGGGCTGGCAAACTGACTCGCGGCCTCCCTTCTCCTGCAGATGCCAAACAGCCAGGAGATTTTCGGATCCGTGCTGCGTCTTCGGAAATCGCCATTGGCACCTAGTATGGCTTCCCAGGATATACTGGTGGTGGCGAAAGATGTCCCGCTGAAGCATCGACTTATGGCAGTCCCAGCAGCACGCGGCCCTCTTTTCTATGAGTCGTTACGGCTTTCCCTGTTTATGGATCTCCTCTTTGCTACGCTGTTGGCCCGAAGACGCTTCAGGGAGGTGACGACTCGTCTGCGGGCTGAAGGAGTTCGCTACAGGTGGGGAACGGCTGGCTCCCTTATTGTGTCAGTTAATGGCACCATGCAAGTGGCTTCGACACCAGAGGAGGCTTGGCTGCTAGTGGCCCCTCTGGGTAACTTCCCGACGCCCCGACTGAATGATCCAGGTTGAAGCGGCACTCCGATACCAGCAAACTTCCCACCGGACTTCGTACCTAAGTCCTCCCCAACCTCCCCCATGGAATTAGGCTGGATTTCTCTTCCCCTCTGGGCTGCTGGCTCTTCTTGCCACGGCAAACATTTCCCCCCGCCTCATCTCCCACTTACTTTATTTTAAAAAAAATAAATATTTTCCTATGACATTTTGTACCCCCCTCCATGCAGAGCACTTCTGATTTATTTTTGGTTCTAGTTTTTTCCCCCCCATTATTTTAGTTGTTGCTGTGCTTTGTTTTGCTGAGACTAGCGAGTTCCCCCCGCCCCTTCCCTCCCCTTTCTTTGAATCAGAGAAGCTTCGACCACCATTTTATTTTATTTTTTCGCGCTGTCATTCCCCGGCTGGGGATGCGTTTGAGACTTTGCCACGAGGACTTATGTTTCACACCGCTGTCACCTTGCTCCTTATGGGCCTCTGCCATGCCAGTGATAGTGTTTCTTTCTTTCCCCCACCCCCCCTTTATTTATTTTTTGGCACGTGTCGGGATGTCTGGAGGCGCGCCACTGTGGCACCTACCATGGCTCTGGTTGCCATACTTGACCCTCGGGCTCCTGGGCCTCGTGACAATACCCTTCCAAGGCCTCACCCGGGAGTGAGCCGGGAAAGTCACAATACAGGCAGTTGCCATTCTCCCTCCATCAACTTTATTTTGTTTTTCGCTATCCCCCCCCCTTTTTTTTTTTTTTTCTTTTCTTTCTCTCCTTCCTCCTCTCTCCTTACACCATTGCTGGCATGCGGTTGGTGTAGTTCGCGTCCCCTTACCTTCATTCTTTTTATTTATTTTCCTAAGTCGTTGTACTGCTGACCCCATTTTGACTATTAATTTCTATTTAGATGAGACCCCACTATTTGGGGAAGTTTATTGTTTACTGATGTACTTATGCTGATGTTTACTGATGTATACTGATGTACTTATGCTGACTGTTTATATACTGGCTGTCTTATTGCTGATGCTTTTTCAAAATAAAAGGTTTGAATTAGAAAAAAAATAAATATGAAATTATGCAATGTAAATCCTGTCCCAGTGTGAAAATAATTTATTTTTATTGACTATCATGTTTTTTAATTAAAGTTTATTAATAGCAAAACAAATAAAAAAAAGTGTCATTAATGTCTTTTTTTCGGGGAATTTTGTGTAGATAAAGAAAATGTATTGCTGTTCCATGTTAATCATTTTAGACATAATAATTTTATGCATTACATACAATGAGTCATGACATAAAAAAATAAATCAGATATTTTAATTTTTAAGAAAACTGTAAATTTTTGCACAAAAACACTGAGGTATTCTCAATTACCCCATTTTTAAAAGGTACTTAATGTATAAACATAACCACAATTTCTAGTCATAAAGTTTAGATAAAACAATTACTTAATTTGTTATTTATAAGAATTTTATCAACTTTACATGTTTTCACACTTTGTATTAATGACATGACTTATACGCATAATTATTAAATATTTTGAACCTGCAGAGTCTACTGAAAATATACGATATATAATTTGTCTGGGTTTTACAATAACACATGACTTCAAATCACGTTTAAACATGACGAGCACAAAATGGTAAAAATGGAGTCAGCACACATAGGTTAAATGGCTCAGCAGCGAAGGGGTTAAAGAATCAAACTAAAAACATGTACCATCATTTTAATCAGTAACAGCTCACAAATATCAGTCTTCATTTTTTGTTACAAAGTTTTAGTTTTGTTCAACAGTTAAGTGCAATGAATTAACAGGATCAGATAACATGGAAAAAGGATACAGGAACCACAAGGATTTGTTTAATAACTAGAAATTATAACAAAGAGGCAGAAGAAGAAATAGAAAGGTAATTAGAGGGGTGAGGAGGAAAGAGAGAGAATAAGAGTAAGGAATATATAAGAAAGATTAATGGAAGGGAAGGAGGGTGGCCATGGCAGGTAAGCCATCCAGAAAACACCCCTTTTCTCAAAAGTGCAATGAATTAACAGGATCAGATAACATGTAAAAAGGATACAGAAACCACAAGGATTTTTCTTATCACTAGAAATTATAACGAAGAGGCAGAAGAAGAAATAGAAAGGTAAAAAAAGAGGTGAGGAGGAAAAAGAGCGAATAAGAGTAAGTAATATATCTATATGTATATATAAAAAAAGAGGAATGAAAGGGAAGGAGGGCGGTCATGGCAGATGAGCCATCCAGAAAGCACCCCTTTTCTCAAAAGTCTGTTCCCCAATATCATGGGAAGGTCTATTAAAGAGCTATGGTCTTCAGCATCTCCATCCTTCAAAAGGGACCACACTCCTCCCCGCATTTTCCCATAAAGCCATGATGGTAGATTGGCGTGACATGGAAGCTGTATGGACATCCCAGTGGTACCATGTCCCTCAAAACTTCCAATTGGTCCTCAGTTTACATCACCATGCCATCAATCTTCCTAAGGAGATTCACTTGTGTCACCCATTCCTTCCATGAGAGCAAAGTAGGCTAGTCAAGGGGAGAGAGATCCACAGGACGAAACATCGGCAGAGTCCAAGGTGGGCAACCCAGTAACTCAGTCTCCAGATCATCCAACGTCCTGGAAAAATTCATCTGCATCCAATCCAATAGTTTGAACATTTGGGTCAAATTAAAACAAGTCTGAGCAAAGGGTAAGGCCAGACCTCCTCCTGAATTGGATTGGCATAAGATTCAATAACTGACTCTTGGCTTCCCCGCAGCAGGTTTCACTTTTTGTTTATAATTTGCTCGGTATTAACCCCTTCACTGCTGAGCCATTTCACTGCTGTGTGCTGAGCTCATTTTTACCGCTTTTGTTCATCATGTTTAAACGTGATTTGAAGCCACGTTTTATTATATGACCCAGGCATATTATATATCGTTCTTTCCGGCAGACTCAGCAGATTCATAATATATCATTGTTATATGTATAGGTCATGTCCTGCCTGTATATTATAACAAAAAATGCAATGAAATTTGAATTTTTAACCATCTACAGCATGTGAAGTGTTTTTTTTTCACAGTTTTTGCGTTTATATTTTCTATGGGGTGCGCTTGTTAAAAAAAATAGAAATGGGGACTCCTTACATTTTTTGGGGGGGAATTATGTGATTTTTAGCAAACGCGCCCTATAGAAAAAAATCATTAGTGCAGCGTCATTGTTCACATTATAATTGAAATAAAATTAATAAAAAACACACACACTGGAGCTAGATCGCGATCTGCAATCTGATTTAGTGTCTCAAGGCTCTTATCACATCATTATTTCTCAAGCTATAGATCATAGGGTTCACTATGGGTGGGATTATAACACTAAATACTAATATTACTTTGCCTCCATTATCATCTACAGAAACTGTTGTTCTCATGGAGTTTACCGTGGCAGACACAAAGAACAGGGTCACAACCATGAGGTGTGGAGTACAACTGGAAAATGCCTTGTATCGTCCACCACAGATTCCTTTTATTGAAGAAATAATTTTATAATAAGAAAAAAAAATGAGAAGAAGTTGGGCCAGAAGGATGGTGGCACTTCCAAATATTGATATGGAGTTATATCCAGAGATCTCATTGCAGGACAAGATCGTCAGGTATTTAGGAGAGCACATGAAATGGTTAATGACATTTGGACCACAAAATGTCAAGCTACACACAACGAAGGTGTTAATTGATGATGTAGCAGAACTCACTGTCCACATAACCATGGCCATCAAGGTACAAACCGACCGATTCATGATCTCATTGTAACGCAAGGGCTTACAGATTGCAACATATCGATCATATGCCATGAAGACCAGAAGGAGGCATTCACTTCCGATCATAAAAATATTAAGAAACATTTGAGTGGCACAAGCTGCAAAAAAGATACTTTTATCTCCACTTGAGAAATCCACAAGCATCCTGGGAACAATGGCCGAAGGACCACAGATATTAATGATAGACAGGATAATGAGAAAGAAATACATTGGGTTGTGTAGCCGGGGTATCAAAGGTCACAGCCAGGATAAGAAGGATATTTCCCACTCTTCTCAATTACCATTTCACTGAATGATCACATTATTTTGTTTCAATAAAATCAGGATGTTGCTGGTAAATTAGTCTGTGTGCATGTGTATGGGCTTGTTAACACATAAATAATTATTTTTTTCATTAAACTATTATCTATTGGCACCAGGTGAGGAGATAATCCGGAGAGTAGGTGGGCTGCCATCAAGCCGCCTCTCTGCGGAACTCCATGGCCCACACAGATATGGGCAAATACACAGTCATGGCTAGTGGTTGAGGGACTAAATCAAATGAGCCCACCCACTCCAGTTTAACTCCTCACCTGTCAGCCAGGTGTGTGGGGATACAGATGGTCTGTCAAGCATACAAAGCATGAACCAATCAAATAAAGGAAGTAGTCCTTGTGTGATTAGTTTCAGATTTGTTGTTGGAAGTGTCCTTTTGGTTGGCTCATGTTTCAGACACATAGACCATTCCTCTAAAATTTCACTAATCTCAGTACATCCAAAATCGTGTCTCCTAGTTTTGCTTTAGATACTTTGATACAGTATCCATCCAAACTATGTTCTTTCAACGGAAAGCAAAATATGGTCTTACTGTTTACCAATAATTTGGACAGGTTCTTGAGGAGCTTTTGCATCACAACCATGATCATTATTGACACATAGCAAATTAGCAATGAGCTAATTATACTGTAGATGTTACAGGCTAAAGAATTGCATGGAATCTATCAAAAAGTTTCTGTAATTTTTTTAATGAAGAAAAAGGTTAATCTCTTGAGGACCGCGGCTTTTGAGACTTGACGTGCCTTAAGGACTAGAGCAATTTACCCATTTCTGAAATGTACATGTTCACCTGCGATTTTCCACTTTCTTGTTTAATGCACCCCACATATATTATATACCTTTCAGTAACAGATACACCTTTCCATTCAGGATCAATACATAATTATATGACGTTCCAGGAAGCAAAAAGCGCTACGAACCTCATGATGAAACGTGTCCATGCACAGCCACTAAGGTGTTCCCTTTTACAATCATTGCACCAGATTATGCAGGTAAAATCAAAAATACATTGTGGCCTAGTGCATGCCCCGGTATGTTATCATACATACAGAATCTATCTGAAGACTGAACTGCATCTTACCCTCTGTGCCCTGAAACAAGCATCGAGCACACACACACACACACAGACTGAACTGAATCTTACCCTCTGTGTCCCGAACCAATCATCAAGGTATCCAGGATTCATCATGCCATCCAACACTATTTTCCAGACTGCCATATTTTTGCAATTGTATTTAATGTCTGCATTTATTAACCACTTGGCTGCTAAGGACGTGCTCAGCGCGTCCAGCCAAGTGGTTCTCCTGTGCTACGGACGCGCTCAGCGCGTCCGAGCACAGGAGGCAGCAATCCGCCGGATTCCGGCGGATTGCTGCGCCCCCCGGTGCGGGCTGACATCTTGGATGTCAGCCCAGCACTCGGGAGCCCGGCGGGGACATTAGGTGTCATCGCGGCGACGCGATGACACCTAATTCAGGCGCCCCCCCGCATGTGCGGAGGAGGCGCCTGAAAGGGAGGGGGGGGAGGTCCTTCGGACCTCTCTCCCTCCCGATCGCCGCGGAGCAGGGGGTTAAAACAGACACCGCTTGGAAGGGCACAGCCTGCCCTTCCAAACAGTGGCTGTTATTAACCCCTGGGGTGCCGGATCACGAATCGGCGCTGAAAAGCGCCGGTTCGTGATCCTTTCCCGGAGCTGGCCGACATCTTGGATGTCGGCCAAGCCTCCAGGAACTCCCCCTGAGGACTGGCGTCATCGTGCATAGCACGATGACGCCAGTCCTAGAGTTAACCCCTAGCTGCCACCAACGGTGGAGATAGGGGGTTCCAATGAACTCCCTATCTCCCGATCCGTGGCAGCTAGGGGTTAAAGTTTGGTATTGTTGGATCGGCCAGAGCATGGCCGTTCCAACGATACCAAACACTACTGTGAAAAATTTTGTTTAAAAAAAAAAATGAAAAATAAAAATAAAAAAAAATTAAAAACAAAAATTATAAAAAAAAAATAAACAATAAACTTTTTTTTGGTTTGTTAATGCAGCAATATTGTTCCCATTTCAATTATAATGTGAACAATGATGCTGCACTAACGATTTTTGTATGCGGTGCGTTTGTTAAAAATCGTGTGATTTTCCCCAAAAAAAAATGTAACGAGACCCCATCTCTAATTTTTTTAACAAGCGCACCCCATACAAAATATAACCGCAATTGCTCGCATGTTAAAATGTGAAAAAAAAACACTTTACACGTTGTAAATTATTGAAAATTCATATTTTATTGCATTTTTTGTTATAATAAACAGACAGGTCATGACGTATACATATAATAATGACATATTATGAATCTGCCGAGTCTGACGAAAGAACGATATTTAATATGTCTGGGTCATATACTAAAATAAGCCTTCAAAACGCGTTTAAACATGATGAGCGAAACCAGTAAAAATGACCTCAGCACAGAGGCGGGAAAAGCCTCAGCAGCGAAAGGGTTAATCTCTGGCTGCTTTTAAGTCTCCCTCCATTTCTCTTCGAAAAAACCCCTCTGTTCCTTTCTCCTCTCTCCCTCCCCCTATGAAGTAAATTATTAACACTCTGTGCATTTTCACTAAACCTCATTCTCTCTCCACATCACACACACAGACTGAATTTTTTTTGAGAAAGGATTTTACCAGGAAGGATACATTGAGATTTCTCTCGTTTTCAAGTATGTCCTGGGTGGCGAGTATGTACCGTTAGGTGTCTTGCCCAAGGACACTTACTGGAGAGGTTGCTCGCTGGAATCGAACCCATGACTCCACAGGCTCTGCATCTTACCCTCTTTTGTCCCACCCAACTCAACTCAGGCCAGTCCATAATTTCAGGTTTCCTTTCCAGCTGTCTCCACTTCTCTCTCTAATTACTCTCACTAAGCCTAAGATTCTGGTCCATCCCATGCAAGCCCAGCTAATTAGCTTCCCTCTGCTCCCATTTGTTTCATATACCCCAGTCCCACTGATTATAAGCTCACGGGATGTCTGGCTGAGCACTTGGTTAAGTGCTGTACTATCTGGACAGTTATCCTACGTGCAGGGTCTTCTTCTCATCATGTATCATGTATGTCTCCGATTAGTGCTCCTCTATTGTAAAGCGCTGTGGAATATGCTGGCACTGTATAAATGCCTGTAACTGTATCCAGAGCAAAATAAATCATGTAATCCACTCACACAAATACAGCCCACCAATGGCTCTAATGTAGCACCTGTGGAGTTTTATTCCTTTAAAGAACCTAGAAGGAAACCAACTCCATTTCCTCTGTCTCCTTCGCAAAGAAGATTCCACGGTGTAGCAGAAATATCAAATATCAGATGACCATTAATATGGAAAAGAATCAGAAAAGAAGCACATAGTGCAACTCCATAGAGAAATAAAACCTCCAGGTGTCATTCATGCACTTGCGTGGATCAGAACCCTTGCTGGATTTAGTTTCACAGCATGTGGATTCCTTTACAGTCCAATCCACAGATTATCACCAAGGATACACAGTACACATTTCTTAAAATAATGCAATATCCTTCATAAAGATCAAATATAAGTAAGTTGCAATAAAAACAATCTTAAAAGAATCCTGTGACGCGTTTTTGTCACGGTTCCCAGATCCCACCACGCAGTACTTAACGCCCAACACTCCACAGAGCCCAGAAGCTACCAACAGAGTAGCCGTGAAAGATCTCTAACTGTCTGGTCCTTAGAATTGGCCAGGTAAACTAGCTAGACAGAAAGGGTTAACAACACGGGGAGTAGTCAGCCGAGCCAGAATCAGGAATACAGAGTTCAGAATGGTCAAATTGAATAGCCGGGTCGATATCAGACCAGTAGCGTAGTACAAGAAAATGGTCTAGGGCAACAGAAGGCAGAATAGTCAGAAAACAAGCAGAGGTCAATAACGGGTTAATTCAATATAGCAGTCAGCTACAAGGAGCTCAGATATGGATAACCACGATCTGGCAACTGCTGAGAATACACTGAGGGTTTTTAAAGACCTTCACCAGACCACGCCCCCCACTCAAGCCGCGCCTCATGCAACCACCTCCCTGCCTGTCTCCATTTAAACCGGGCATTGGTCAGCGAGCAGCATCAGACATGCTGCCCTCAAGCACACAGGTAGGGCTGGAAGCTCTCAACGTCACAGTACCCCCCTCTCCACGGGAGGCCACCGGACGACCAACAGGACGAGCGGCAGGACGACCACCAGGGCGATCGGGGTGTGAGGCATGGAACGCCCTGACCAACCTAGAAGCAGACATGTCGGAAGCTGGAATCCAGGACCAGTCTTCTGGACCATAACCCACCCAATCGACCAAGTACTGCAGAGCGCCCCTGCACAGCCTAGAATCCAAAACCCTCCTAACCTCATACTCAGATTCACCATCAACCTGAATAGGTGGAGGAGGAGGAACGACCCGTGTGTACCTGTTACACAACAAAGGCTTCAGTAGGGCGGTGTGGAAGACGTTGTGCATGCGAAGATGTTTAGGAAGGGCAAGAGCATAAGCCACAGGATTAATGCGGCGAATGATCTTATATGGACCTATAAACCGAGGTGCCATTTTCATAGAAGGCACCCGCAACTTCACGTTCCTAGTGGACAACCAAACTCTATCCCCCACGTTATAGGAGGGAGCTTGTAACCTATGCCTGTCAGCCTTGCGTTTCTGGACAGCAACATTGCGCTCCATATTTTCTCGAATCTGTCTCCAAATCTCTTGCAGTTGAGTGAGATGGTCATCGAGAGCCGGGATGACCTGTTCAGTAAACTGAAGCGGTAGAGCCGGAGGGAAAAAACCATAGATGGCAGAAAAAGGAGAGTGGCCAGTGGTCTCGTTAACGGCGTTATTACGTGCATACTCAGCCCAGGGCAACAACTCCGACCAATTGTCTTGTTGTTGTGTGGTAAAGCAACGTATGTACTGCTCGAGACCCTGATTTGCCCTCTCTGCTGCCCCATTAGTTTGTGGATGATATGCTGAAGAGAAGGCCAATCGCACCCCCATCTTCGCACATCCAGAAACGAGAGACGAACTGGGCTCCTCTGTCAGAGACTATTTCAGACGGAACCCCATGTATTCGTACAATCTCTCTAGCAAAGACAACGCCAGTTCTTTGGCTGTAGGAAGCTTAGGTAGAGGGACAAAATGAGCCATTTTGGAGAAGCGGTCTACAACTGTCAGAACCACAGTATGACCCTTGGACTTCGGCAAGTCCACAATAAAATCCATAGATAGATGAGACCAAGGCCTCTTAGGCATGGGTAAAGGCTGCAATAGACCGACAGGCAAGGATTTACTGGTTTTGCTTCTGGCACAGACTTGACAAGCCAAACAAACAGACGTACGTCCTGTCGCATGGTGGGCCACCAGAACTGTCTGGAGATACTGGTAAGAGTCTTAGTAATACCAGGATGACCTGCTGGTTAGAATCATGAAACATTATGGTAATTTCTTGTCTTTCCTTTTCAGGTACAAACAACATATCTGGAGGCTTGTCAGGTGGAGCCCCTACTTGAACTGCCTGGAGGCGTTCCAGGAAAGGCGAGGAGACAGACAATAGACTGTGGAAGCCACAATACGTTCAGGAGGAACTATAGGATTGTGGTCTTGTGTATTAGATTCATACGGGTCATATTGACGAGATAAGGCATCAGCCTTTACATTGCGGTCACCTGGTCTGTAAGTCAATACAAAATTAAACCGAGACAGTAGCAATGACTACCTGTCCTGTCTCTCGTTCAAACGTTTAGCATCCCCGATGTACGTAAGGTTCTTATGATCAGTAATTATCAATAAAGGGTCAAGAGTACCTTCCAACAAATGTTGTCTCCACTCTGACAGGGCAGACACAATAGCAAGCAATTCTCTGTTACCGATATCATTATTGAGTTCTGCTGGTGATAATTTTCTTGAAAAGAACCCACAAGGATGTAGAGGTTTCCCTGGAGATTCTCTTTGAGACAGGACAGCCCCAATGCCTATCTCGGAAGCATCAACCTCAAGAACAAACGGAATCCTGGGATCAGGATGCCGTAACACGGGAGCGGAAGTGAAAGCTTGTTTGAGGGCTTCGAATGCTTGTTTGGATTGAGAAGACCAGATCTGGTTCTTCAGACCTTTACGTGTCGTATTAATGATAGGGGAGGCTACAGCGGAATAATTCTTGATAAATCTCCTATAATAGTTGGAAGACCCCAGAAACCTCTGTATGGCTTTGAGACCTTGAGGGAGAGGCCATTCTGAGATGGCCGTGAGTTTAGAAGGATCCATCTCAAAACCTTCTGGAGTGATAATATACCCAAGAAATTTTCACCGTAGTAATGTCGAATAAACACTTCTCTAGTTTGCAATAAAGACCATGGTCCAGTAATTTTGCTAATACCTGTCTAACATGTGCATGGTGGGTTTTCAGATCGGAAGAGTAAATCAATATATCGTCTAGGTATACTATAACAAAGGTTTGTAAGAAATCTCTGAGCACATCATTAATAAAATCCTGGAATACCGCTGGAGCATTACAAAGGCCGAAAGGCATGACCAAGTATTCATATCCCCACTCCTGGTGTTAAAAGCTGTTCTCCACTCATGCACCTCTTTTTATACGTATCAGGTTGTAAGCTCCTCTTAAATCAAGTTTTGTGTATACT
This sequence comes from Leptobrachium leishanense, assembly GCA_009667805.1. NCBI lineage: Eukaryota > Metazoa > Chordata > Amphibia > Anura > Megophryidae > Leptobrachium > Leptobrachium leishanense. The sequence continues at coordinate 40,108,431 of CM019066.1, read as the reverse complement.
GCTGACCCCCTTAACCTGTCGAACAGTTCTGATATGAGAGGGATAGGGTACACGTTCTTAATGGTGATCTTGTTAAGCCCCCTATAATCGATACACGGGCGTAAATCTCCCTCTTTTTTAGACACAAAAAAGAACCCAGCCCCTGCTGGAGAAGAGGAACGTCGGATAAAACCTCTCTCCAAATTCTCCTTTATGTACTTTTCCATAATTTGGTTCTCCTTTATGGAAAGGGATATACTTTGCCTCGAGGAGGCATGGTACCAGGATGAATATCTATGGCACAATCATATGGTCTATGTGGAGGCAGTTTCTCTGCCTCTCTTTTATCAAATACAGCCCTGAGGTCGGCATATTGGTCAGGAACCTCTGTAGACATGGAGGAGCTGTGGGTGTGTTCAGGGCACCGACATGCTGATGGGTATTAAACAAGTCCCAAAACAAGCAGGACTCCAAGACAGTATCTCTCCCTTAGCCTAATCAATAACAGGATTATGTTCCACCAACCAAGGGAAACCAAGTACAACAGGATTGGAAGGTGAATGGATAACTTGAAATATGATTTCTTCTTTATGCAAGAGACCAGTGGTAAGAACCACTGTAACCGTATCGTGAGTAATCCTAAGGCAGGATAACGGTCTGCCGTCTATGGCTTCGACGGCTAAGGGTGTCTCTCTTACAACCAGAGGTAGAGAAATGGAAGAAGCATAGTTAACATCGATAAAGTTGCCAGCAGCCCCAGAATCCAATAAAGCGGTAGTCTGTGTGGTCTTGGTCTCCCAAGCCAAGGATACTGGTAACATAAGTTTAGTGTCTTTGACAGGAGACATGCACGTCACACCCAAGGCCTGTCTCCTCAGCTGCCTTAGGTGCGGTAGTTTTCCGGCTTATCATGCATCTTAGGACGAGTAGGACATTGAAATCGTACATGTCCCCCCAAACCACAATACAGGCACAATCCCTCACGAAAACGCCTTGTTCTTTCTTCCTCTGTAAGCCTAGTACGGCCTAGTTGCATAGGCTCAGAGGGAGGAGATAACTCTCTTGGTGGTGCCTGAAAGACAGGGGCCAACCTAGGTAAAGGTCTCTTGGGTTTCTCTCTTGGAGTCCTTCTGTCCCTTATCTGATTATCCAGATCTATACAATAATCAATGAGTTCACACAATACTTCAGGTAGTTTACGTGGAGCCAATTCATGCATCAATGACTCTGATAACCCCTCTGTAACCACTCAATGTTCTCGAACCCAGGACATACTTGAAAACGAGAGAAATCTCAATGTATCCTTCCTGGTAAAATCCTTTATAAATAAATAAATAAATAAAAGCCAGAACCAGTGTCTCATTTGTCCAGTTCACATCAGAGATCAAGGTTTTAAATTCTATGGCATAATCAGAAACAGTCCTGTTCCCTTAACGTATGCGGAACAAGGATTTGCCAGCTACCATGGCCTTTCTGGTAGGATTAAATGTACGTTGTAACTCGGCTATGAATTCTTTATAATCCCGTATGATAGGCTTCTCTGCCTCCCATAACGGAGTCGCCCATGTCAATGCTCTGCCAGACAGATGATTAATAATGAACCCCACTTTGGCAATGTCAGAGAAAAACATCTGTGGATTTAATTTAAAATGAATATCCACATGGACCAAAAATCCCCGGCACTCTGAGGAAGTACCGTCAAACCTCATAGGAGCGGTCATGTGTACCTGGGATGTCTGAACGACAGGGGACACAGGTATATCAAGCGGGGGTGCAACCCCAGCTGGTTCCAGGTGAGCAGTACGAGTCAGGATAGTTTGTAAGGCAATAGCAAACGAATCCATCCTATGATCCTGCTCATCCTGTCTGGATACAAAGTTAGCCAAGTGCTGTGTTAAGTCTGCGGGATCCATATTGGCCAGATCGTAATGTCACGGTTCCCAGATCCCACCACGCAGTACTTAACGCCCAACACTCCACAGAGCCCAGAAGCTACCAACAGAGTAGCCGTGAAAGATCTCTAACTGTCTGGTCCTTAGAATTGGCCAGGTAAACTAGCTAGACAGAAAGGGTTAACAACACAGGGAGTAGTCAGCCGACCCAGAATCAGGAATACAGAGTTCAGAATGGTCAAATGGAATAGCCGGGTCGATATCAGAGCAATAGCGTAGTACAAGAAAATGGTCTAGGGCAACAGAAGGCAGAATAGTCAGAAAACAAGCAGAGGTCAATAACGGGTTAATTCAATATAGCAGTCAGCTACAAGGAGCTCAGGTATGGATAACCATGATCTGGCAACTGCTGAGAATACACTGAGGGTTTTTAAAGACCTTCACCAGACCACTCAAGCCGCGCCTCATGCAACCACCTCCCTGCCTGTCTCCATTTAAACCGGGCATTGGTCAGCGAGCAGCATCAGACATGCTGCCCTCAAGCACACAGGTAGGGCTGGAAGCTCCCAACGTTACAGTTTTGCTTTCTAGGCTTCCTCGGTTGGTATGTTTCATGTAACTGTGTGCTGTATCTTAAAGTCTCTGCAAAGTTCTTCATTAGATCCAATGAACTGTCCCATTTCAATCCGTTTTTCTGTGTGTGATGCATACCTGTGATTGCAACTTCCGGAATGTAGGGTCGACCTGACAAGAGATGGCATCACATCCGATTTCTCGTGGGTCCTCATGCGGGTGGTGTCATCTTTCCTTCCATACCAAGTTACCCTGTACAGATCCTCAGGCAATCCACGATACGTCCGCAAAAGAAAAACTGGAGATCAGCAACTAAAGCAAACTATTATTCTATTTATAGAAAGATCTAGATAACACAAAGAATTCATTGAACTATCCGGTTACATGCATGTCCTAAACATAAATCTCTTAACTAAAGAGGTGTATAAAAATGGTACAAATGGATCTCTTAAAAAAACATAATAATTATTGGGTGTAAATTAAACAATACATATATATTTTTTTATTTTTTTATTTTGGTTTCACAGAGAAAGCTGCCCTCCACAGGTGTGGTGCCTTGTTCTGTAAAAGAATAAATGTGCAAAGATTAATAAATTCATTTTTTTTTGGGGGATTTTTTCATAAAATAATTTTAGTTTTATAGAGGAAAGTGGCCAACACAGATTCTCTTTTCGCCAGATTCGCCTTTCTCTGTGGAAAAAAAAATTGTATGTAAAAAATAAATATTAAGAATTATAGTAATACATTTTCTACCTGTGACTTTTACAATCTTTTTTACACAACTTTATTTTATTTTATATACATAAAAAATATTTATGTTTTATCACTATTATTATTTATTAATTGGTTTTAACTTTTTTAGAAAAATGCGTCCACCACAGGGGGTGTTTTTTTTTTTCCTGTAAAAACACGAAACACAAATATATATATATGGGGTCATTCAGAAAGTTAAAATGCATGAAAATGGGTCTAAAAAATAAAAAAAAGCCCTTTACAAAATAATAAAATGGTCTGTTGGGAATGAAAGATTTTGTTCAAAAAATACAAAAAAGTGTTCCAAAAAATAAATAAATGGACGGTTTGAATGTAAATGAAAAGAATAAACTGTTTAATAATAAAAAGTTAATATTGTTTTACATTGAATCCTATTTGATTTTCCTGTTTAACCTCCCTGGCGGTATTCCCGAGTGGGACTCGGGTTAAATTTCACTACCTCGAATGGTAACCCCGAGACACCCTTGGGCTGCATACTCACCTCATCCTGTGCTCCCCCGCAGTGTGATAGCAGCGACTTGTTTCCTGGTAACGCTCACTGCGAGTCACTCGATGTAGGGGGTCGGGACCAGGCAGCAAACTGAAAAAATAATACACTGTATTCCAATGTAAAATTTCGAGCAGCATGACCTGCTCATGAACGGCCACTAGGTAGCACTAAAGGATCAGAAACAGACCATACATAGTCTAATATTGCACCCTTGTTTTCAGAAAGATTTCAGTGTTTTTTGCTTGATTATTTTATTGAATATAATTTATTAGCATTATTTTGGATAATTATTTTTGGGATAATAAAGTATTATGTCGTGTTTCAAACTTTATCGGACTCAGTGTATTTACTATTTTTTTTATAAAGGATTTTACCAGGAAGGACTCTTGCTTGCACGGATTTCAGTGCATTATTCCTAATTATTACAGGCTTACTATATACAAAAAGAGTTTTCCTTTCAAAAAAAATTGAGATGCTTTTAGACACAAAATTTTTATAAAATTTGATCGCCAGAGAGATTAAACCTGTTTAAAAACTGAATCACTGAAAATCAGGGCATGTCACTGACACTTCGGTGCAGTTGTTCTGTGAATAGATTAACCATTACTTATCTATGGGACAATTATGCTGTTGCCGATCTGCGGCGAACTGCACCGTATTTCGCCAGCATTTGGCAAACTGACAGCTTAGTGAATAGAAGAACTGCCACGAAATTGCACCGTACGGGGAAATTCAGTGGCAAGTTTGCCCCTTACTGGATAACTCCTATAGTGTAGATTGGGTAAACCGTGTTAACCCAGATGCCAAAATCACCAGAGTATAGCAGTGCACAGCGATACCTTTATTATTGGACTAACGTTACATTTAAAAGACAAGCTTTCCAGAGCGATACTCTCTTTTCTTTCAGGTCTCAAAACTTTACTAAGCAAATTCATAAATCTGAGCAATAAATAATATTTATTAAGCCCATCCTAAAAGTTCCTCCCCTTTTGGTAGCCAACAGAAGGGGAGGGGGCGCCTAGGATGGGCGTCGTAAATATTATTTATTGCTCAAATCTATTAATTTGCTTTTTACGACGCCCATCCTGAACGCCCCCTCCCCTTTTGTTAGCCAATAGAAGGGGAGGGGGTGTTTAGGATGGGCGTAGTAAATACTAAAAGTGGAATGAGGGTAAAGGGTAAGTGAAGAAGGGTAAACAGATCATAGGTCCATAAAACAGAGATAAGCATCATGATGTGTATCTGATGATGGTAAAAAGAAAAAATTGGAAAAAGGGAGAGCAGAACCACATAAACTGATTGTTACATGACATTGTGACAGCGAGTTAAAAAGCCAGAGTCTACATTTAGTCCATATCAATACATAATACAATATATGTGTTTTAGGCTAGGGTCAGACTGAGGCAGTGCGAACGCGCGTGCAGCCGCACTTAATCACGGCCGTGCTAGCAGCAGATGCCGGGCAATGACGGCCAATATACGAAGTACGGTCGCACAAAAGTGCGGCCGCGCAACGCAAGCGGCAAACAAACGCATTTTTTCGAGAACGTGAAACCACTAGTACTGACGTACAGAGTGCGCTGCGTCCGCTAGCGGCGTGTGTGCGTGATTAGGAGACGTCAGACGCTGCTAATGTCCGGCCAACATAACGTCCAGACCCAAAAAGTGTTTTATTGATGATCCGTACAAAATCACGGATGGAACTGCGCATCGTATGACCGCTATTGCGTATTCCGTGAAAAAATACGTCCATTCGTTCGAACGCACTTTTTCACGGACAACGTGAAAAATGCGTTAGTCTGACCCTAGCCTTAAGTGTTGTCGGTGCCTTTAGACACACGCCTTGTTATTTGTATTTTTGTTATCTTGTTATTTGTATTTTTGTTATCTTGTTATTTGTTATCTTGTTATTTGTATTTTTGTTATCTTGTTATTTGCCATCTTGCAGTTAACCCAAAATACTATGAAAAACATTACATAAAAAAAAGAATATAACAACAAATAAGTCAGAATAACTCTGTGTCTTTTCCCGGCAAGAAAAGTAAAAAAGAAATGGAAAATAAACATCAGGGTCTGTGTCTCAGAAAAAGATTATTATTTATCTGTTTCTTAATTAAATGGAATATCTGCACTAATAGTGACCTGAATCACACACACACACACACAACACACACACACACACATCACAGTGAATATCTGACACAAATTAAAAATCCATTTCACTATGCCGCGTGGGGTATTAGTATGTGATCCCACAACAATGGACATTTTTCCCATGATGCATTATATGTGCCGGGTATCAGAGTGTGACACATAATATAATGTCCATTAAATCTCCAAATCCCACAACACAGTTTTATTTCTTCTGAATCATAAATTTAGATTCATGTTTTTTATCTGTAAAACTTTTTTTAATGTTACTCTTTTTATAGGATTCCGTCAGTTAATACATACATTGGGAGTTTTACTTTTTTTCCTTTCTTACCTTGTCATTAATTGATTTGTGAAAGCAGCGCAAGATTCTCGGCGTGACGTGCCCAGCTGTCATTTATTATGCTGCATTAATGTACCTCACCTGTCCTGTTCCCCATCAATCTCTTTAACCTGGATGGGTTTTTACTCTGGAAATATTCCTCTGCTTTTATAAATAAAATAGCACTTGTGTCTTTAATGAATTAAACAGAATAAATGATGAGCTGGAGGATTCCCATTATAACCATCCAATATGTCACCTGAAAGCACGCGTGTGAGAAATTAACCTTTAAATATATTCCATATAAAGCCTCCTCAACTCCCCGATCGGCCAAAGAATCCCCAGTCGGGTTCTACAGATATAGATCAAGGAGCTGCTGTTACTTCAGAGACCTCATTAATTGTATCAGGTGTTTATTAGCGCAGATAATGGTTTCATTGAGCTGATGTTTCAGGCCTCAACAAGGAAATAATGTGATTAAATAATTAAAAGTCCAATTATTAATATTATATCTATAATTAATAATATATTTTTTAATCCAGTAATAATTCTATTTCTCCTTATACCTTCATACATGATGGTTCCCATGGAAGGTTGTCATAATGGTATGAGAGGATAAAGAAAGGCATTGTGGGGTTTAAGAAAGGCATAGGGGGTTAAGGAAAGACATGGGGTTAAAAAGAGGCATAGCAGGGATAGAGAGATATGTGTGGGTTAAAATGAGGCATGGGTTTAAATTAAGGCAAATTGGGTTAAATTGAGGCATTAAGGGGTTAAATTAAGGCAAGGGGATAAATAGATGCATGAGGGGTTAAATTGAGGCATGGGAGGGATAAAGAGAAGCAAGGGGTTAAGCACAGGCATAAGGTGGTTTAAGGGAGACATGGGGTTAAACAGAGGCATGAGGTGGTTAAAGAGAGGTGTAGAGGTAAAGCTTGAGGGATTTAAGGGAAGCAATGGAAGATAAAGAAAGGCTTGAAGGACAAAAGAGAGACATGAATGAGTTAAATACATTTTCGCCAGATGCTCACAAATAGTAAGACCCTGTCCCCAATCTCCCCATCCAGTCCCCGTGTGTGGGGTTAATAATAATTATTTGTGACGGAATGAGTGTTGTCCGCCTGCGGGTGTGCTCCTATCTGCCCCTTCTGGTGCTCTCACCGCGACCCGACTACCGAGTGGCACGGCACTTGGCGTCTCGAGCGGCCTGGAATGACCCTGGGGGAGGGTTGGCGGGATACAGGGAGGGTCCCCTGCAAGAGATCAGCCCGACAACCGAGCGTCACGGCACTCGGCGTCTCGAGCGGCTGATCTACTGACCTTGGGGAGGGATGGGACCGTCTGCTGGGTTAGCTTCGCTGGAGGGAACGTTCGGTTGTGCAGCGTTTCGAGCGGTCGATGCACGGACGAAGCGCCGCTGCTCCGATTCGAGGTGCGGAGTTACAGCGGATCCGGCGGTCTGTTGGGCCGGTGCACGGTCGATGCGTCGCGGCTCCGATTCGGGGAAGCGCCACTGCTCCAATGCGGGGTGCGGAGGTACAGTGGATCCGGCGGTCTGTTGGGCAGGTGCACGGTCAATGCGCCGCGGCTCCGATTCGGGGAAGCGCCGCTGCTCCGATGCGGGGTGCGGAGGTACAGCGGATCCGGCGGTCTGTTGGGCCGGTGCACGGTCAATGCGCCGCGGCTCCGATTCAGGGAAGCGCCGCTGCTCCGATGCGGGGTGCGGAGGTACAGTGGATCCGGCGGTCTGTTGGGCCAGTGCACGGTCGATGCGCCGCGGCTCCGATTCGGGGAAGCGGAGTTCGTGGATACGGCCGTTCGATGGGTCGATGCGCGGCTTAGCCACAGGGTATCGGGATCAGTACCTGGGCAATGGATGTGCAAGAGACTGCGGGGAATCTCATGCAGGGAAGGCTCAAGAAAGACACCAGGCGAAGCTGTATGTACAGGTTGAACTAACTTTTACTGGGCAAAACACATGTATTTATCAACAATCATACAGAATCAGAACAATGGGATCCCTGCCCGCCCGCCATGATGTCATTGGCCCTTTCTCGAGGTGGAGTGCCTTGGTCCCGATTCGTATTGGTTGTTCCCAAATCGGGGTGGTGCCGATTCGTAACCGGATGTTCCGAATCGGCCATCTTTCGATTCGGCCACTCCGACCGGACGTTCCGAATCGGCCATTTTACGATTCGGCCACTCCGACCGGAACCACGAGGCGATGGCAAATGGCGACAGGCAAAACATACAATGGGTGTCTTACATACTCTACACAGTTATACATACAGGGGACACTTTTATTACATCACACAATAACAACCACATCTAATAAAGAAATCAAGGTGTTCCTACGGTGCAACGGCACCTAAGGGTCCATAGTAACCCCAACGTCATTAAAGCTGTCCCTGGCTGAGAGTCCTGGGCTTGGCTGCCGAGCCTCCTGGGTCACCTCCTGGGTCATTCCGTGACACTCCTCCCCCCTCCCCAAGTCCGACGGACCCGGTTGGACCCCAACGGGTTGTACCGGGGAAGTCGGTGCTCTTGGGTCTCCCGGTTCCCGGGCCTATTGCCGCGATAACCCATCAGCATTTCCATTCTGCGACCCGGGCCGGTATTGAATAGTGAAATTGAACGGTTGGAGAGCCAGACTCCACCGCAACAGGCGGCCGTTTTCCCCCGCCACCCGGTTGAGCCACACCAGCGGGTTATGATCGGTCATCACGGTGAAGGACCGCCCATAAACATAGGGCTGGAACTTCCGTAGGGCCCAGACCAAGGCCAGGCACTCCTTTTCCACCGCAGCATACCCCACCTCCCGTGGTAAAAGCTTACGGCTGATGAACACCACCGGATGATCCCCCCGTCGTCCCCCACTTGACTTAGCACGGCTCCCAGTCCGAACATCGAGGCGTCTGTATGGACGACAAAACGTTTATTATAGTTGGGAGCTGCCAGCAGGGGGGCTTGGGTCAGGGCGGCCTTCAGTTGTTGGAAGGCCTGTTCACACTCCGGGGACCACAGGACTTGGCGTGGCAGGGACTTCTTTGTCAAGTCAGTCAGGGGCTTGGCCAGGTCACTGTAATGGGGCACAAACTTCCTATAGTACCCCGCGGTGCCCAGGAAGGCGAGGACCTGGGTCTTGGTCACAGGGGTGGACCAGTCTAGTATGGCTTCACCTTGGCGGGCTCTGGTCGTTGTATCCCACAACCCACCCGGTGGCCCAGGTACTGCACTTCGGCCATCCCCACCTTGCATTTCTCCGGCTTAAGGGTCAGGTTGGCATCCCTAATCCGGTTTAAGACTACCCCTACGTGGTGAAGGTGTTCCTCCCAGGTCTGGCTATAGATGGCTATGTCATCCAGGTATGCGCAAGCGAATCCCTGGAAGCCATCGAGGAGGCGATCGATTAACCGCTGAAAGGTAGCAGGGGCGTTCTTCATCCCGAACGGCATGACTCAAAATTGGTACAGGCCGAATGGGGTGATGAAAGCCGACTTCGGGGTCGCCTCCTCGGCAAGGGGAATCTGCCAGTACCCCTTGCACAGATCGACCGTGGTCAGAAAATGACCCCGGGAGATCTGATCTACTAGCTCATCGACTCGGGGCATGGGGTAAGCGTCTGTAATGGTGCAGTCGTTCAACCGCCGATAGTCGACACAGAACCTGGTGGTACCGTCTTTCTTGGGGACCAAGACTACAGGTGACGCCCATGGACTGGCCGAAGGTTTGATGACCCCCAGCTCCAGCATCTCCCAGATCTCAGCCCGCATGGGTTCGCGGACAGCCTCCGGGAGTCGGTACGCGGGTTGCCGGAGGGGTCTCTGACCGGGGGTTTCTACCTGATGGATGGCCTGGCTGGTGTACCCGGGAAGGGCCGAGAAAATCTCCTGGTGGTCGTGGAGTAATTGCCTCGCCTGCGCCTGCTTATCGGGCCCCAACTCCTCCCCCAGCTGTACCTGATCTACCCCTGAAGGCTGCTTGGCTATCCCGGGGAGTTCTATTAAGGGGAACGGTTCTGTCTCCTCTGTGGCTGGCGCACAGATGGCGTCCACCGTCTCTGGGCGCTCATGGTAGGCCTTCAGCATGTTGACGTGGAACGTCCGCTGGATTCTGGTGTCTGCGCAGCTGACAACCACATAGGTGGTATCCCCCAGTTGGGTTACCACCCTGTAGGGGCCTTGCCAGGCTGCCTGCAGCTTGTTCTGCCGCTGTGGTTTCAACACCAGAACCTTCTGCCCCACTAGGAACGAGCGACTGCAAGCAGAGCGGTCGTACCACGTTTACTGCTAAGCCTGGGCCATTTCCATGTTCCCTTGAACGAACCCCGTGAGTTCCGCCAAGCGCTCCCGGAGCTCCAAGACGTAACTCAGCATGGGGACCCCACCTTCCTCCGGTTCCCCCTCCCACTGAGCCCTAACTAAATCTAGGGGCCCCCTCACCTGGCGCCCATACAGTAATTCGAAGGGAGAATATCCGTTGGAGTCCTGAGGAACCTCCCGGTAGGCGAATAATAAGTGGGGCAAATATTTCTCCCAATCCTTTCCCTCGTGCGCGAAGGCTCAGATGAGCTGCTTCAGGGTCCCATTAAACCGCTCGCACAGCCCATTCGTCTGGGGGTGATATGGGGCGCTGTGAAGTGCCTTGACACCACAGAGACGCCAGAGCTGCTGGGTTAACTCAGCGGTGACCTGGGTACCCTGGTCAGACAGAATCTCCCGAGGGAACCCCACCCTCGTAAACACACGTAAGAGGGCGTCGGCTACGGTGTCTGCCCGGATGTTGGCCAAGGCCACAGCCTCGGGGTACCGGGTGGCATAGTCCACCACGGTGAGAATGTATTTCTTACCGGTGGCACTGGGGCGGGGCAAGGGGCCGATTATGTCGACCGCCACCCGGCTAAAGGGTTCCTGTATGATGGGCATGGGGTGCAGTGGGGCCTTTGGGTGATCTCCAGTCTTCCCTACTTTCTGGAAGTCCGGACAGGTGCGACAGTACTCGCGGGTATCCTCACTGAGGCGGGGCCAAAAGAATGCGCGAGCCAACCGGTGTCGAGTCTTCTTTTGCCCCAGATGACCGGTGAGGGGGATGTCGTGGGCCAGTCTTAAAAGTTCCTGTCTGGGGCCCTGGGGTACTATCATCTGCTTGTGCGGGACCTGCTGTTTTTTGGCCCCTCCCTCGCGATGTACCTGTATAAGAGCCCATCCTCCCACTCTATGCTATCGGTCCTTCCGTCTCCCAGGCCCTGGCCGGCCCGGTCCCGGTAGCGCTCTAGTGTGGGATCGGTCTGGGTCTGGTGTCGGAGCGTATCGGGGGAGCTCCACGGGAGGGAAAGGTCCGGTTGGGTGGGTGGAGTCGGGATTCGTCGGGGTTTGGGGGGTCGGGGGGTTTTTGGTTGGGATCTCACCTGGGTCCCGATCGGAGTGCCGCGGCTGTGGCGTTGACTTTGTTGCCGGGTGGTCACCGGAGCGGCTGCGTCGGTGGTGTAGGCGGAGACCAACCGTCCCAGGTTGTTGCCGAGGAGAATTTCGGCCAGCAATCGGTCCAATAAACCCACCCTCACGACTCCCTCCCCGGAACCCCAATCTAAATGAACGCGTGCCATCTCGAGCCGGAGTACTTTCCCCCCGGCCACCTGGACGGCGACGGTGTGATTCAACCGGTCGTTCCGCTGGATCAGATGGGGTCGTACTAGAGTGATGGTAGCCCCGGAGTCCCGGAGCCCCTCAGCGGCTCGCCCGTTGATCCACACGGCCTGCCGGTGATGGTGGCGATTGTCGGCCGAGGCAGCTTGCACCGGGTCAGCCTCGTGTAACCGTTCCCATTCTTCCTGGGAATCCGGCCACGGAGCTTCGTTGTCATAGCAATGTGCGGCGGGCGATGCTCTGGCGGGGGGGTCGAGGCATGGCCGGTCGGTTGGGACAGTACTGACGGTAGTGCCCCTCCTGGTTGCATCCGTAGCAGCGGACGTTGGTCGCCGCAATGGGCCGGCTCGTTGGTCGTGCTGCAGACCACCGGACTGCCGGCTCTGGAGGGGGAGGAGCGGGGACAGCGGGTCGTGATGGCAGAGATCGCTCACCCCCGGTGACCTTCCTTGTGTCGGTGTACTCATCCGCCCAGGCAGCTGCTTGCTGCACGGTCTGAGGCTTTTTGTCCCGCACCCACTCACGTACTGCCAGGGGGGTGTGCTCAAAGAAATGTTCAAGCAGCAGCAGCTGGGTAACGTCTTCCACCGTCTGCGCTTTACTGCCCAGGAACCAAGTCCGCAGGTCCTGTTGCAGCCGGTGTGCCCACTCGACATGGGTAGCGCCATTGGGCCGGCGAGAGTTCCTGAATTTCACCCGGCTGGCTTCCGGGGTCACAGCAAACCGGCTCAACAACGCTTGTTTGACATAGTCATAGTTGGTGGCCTCCTCGTCCGGTACGGTCTGATAGGCCTCCGCTGCTCGACCGGTCAATTTGCAAGCCAGAATCCCGACCCAGTCTGTGCGGTGTACCTCGTGGACCTGGCACAGACGTTTGAAGTCCTGGAGGAAGCCTTCTATCTCATCCTCTGTCTCGCTGAAGGTCTTGAACGCTTGGAAGGGCACTTTCCGGGCGGTGGATCGGTCCGGGTGGGGGTTGATGACTCGGTGGCTCTGCATCTCAGCCAGCCGTAATTCGTGTTCGCGCCCCTTGTCCTGCTCCTCTTCCTGTCGGATCTCCTGTATCGCGTTGTGGATGGCAGCCTCCGATGGGGCAGCTCCGAAGAGGGCGACCCGCTGCCGTACCTTTTGGTCGAAGGAACTTTCAGAGACCACTGCGGGGACAGGGATGGGGACGGGGGCGCCACGGTCGACGCGTCCACCTGGTCTAATATCTGCAGCTCCTCAATCAAAGTGTCCTTGCTTTTGGAGCCCGGGGTTCCTCCCCGACTCTCCAACATGACCCATAGGGCGTCCCTTTTGTAGATACCGTACCCAGTCATGGTGAGGGTCTTCTTGGGGGGTGCAGAGAGCATATCCCACCGCTGCCACCAGTGTGACGGAATGGGTGTTGTCCGCCTGCGGGTGTGCTCCTATCTGCCCCTTCTGGTGCGCTCACCGCCGACCCGACTACCGAGTGGCACGGCACTCGGCGTCTCGAGCGGCCTGGAATGACCCTGGGGGAGGGTTGGTGGGATACAGGTAGGGTCCCCTGCAAGAGATCAGCCCGACGACCGAGCATCACGGCACTCAGCGTCTCGAGCGGCTGATCTACTGACCTTGGGGAGGGATGGGACCGTCTGCTGGGTTAGCTTCGCTGGAGGGAACGTTCGGTTGTGCAGCGTTTCGAGCGGTCGATGCACGGATGAAGCGCCGCTGCTCCGATTCGAGGTGCGGAGTTACAGCGGATCCGGCGGTCTGTTGGGCCGGTGCACGGTCGATGCGCCGCGGCTCCGATTCAGGGAAGCGCCGCTGCTCCGATGCAGGGTGCGGAGGTACAGCGGATCCGGCGGTCTGTTGGGCTGGTGCACAGTCGATGCACCGCGTTCCGATTCGGGGAAGCGCCGATGCTCCGATGCGGGGTGCGGAGGTACAGCGGATCCGGCGGTCTGTTGGGCCAGTGCACGGTCGATGCGCCGCGGCTCCGATTCGGGGAAGCGCCGCTGCTCCGATGCGGGGTGCAGAGGTACAGCGGATCTGGCGGTCTGTTGGGCCAGTGCACGGTCGATGCGCCGCGGCTCCGATTCGGGGAAGCGGAGTTCGTGGATACGGCCGTTCGATGGGTCGATGCGCGGCTTAGCCACAGGGTATCGGGATCAGTACCTGGGCAATGGATGTGCAAGAGACTGCGGGGAATCTCATGCAGGGAAGGCTCAAGAAAGACACCAGGCGAAGCTGTATGTACAGGTTGAACTAACTTTTACTGGGCAAAACACATGTATTTATTAACAATCATACAGAATCAGAACAATGGGATCCCTGCCCGCCCGCCATGATCTCATTGGGCCTTTCTCGAGGTGGAGTGCCTTGGTCCCGATTCGTATTGGTTGTTCCCGAATCGGGGTGGTGCCGATTCGTAACCGGATGTTCCGAATCGGCCATCTTTCGATTCGGCCACTCCGACCGGACGTTACGAATCGGCCATTTTACGATTCGGCCACTCCGACCGGAACCACGAGGCGATGGCAAATGGCGACGGGCAAAACATACAATGGGTGTCTTACATACTCTACACAGTTATACATACAGGGGACACTTTTATTACATCACACAATAACAACCACATCTAATAAAGAAATCAAGGTGTTCCTACGGTGCAACGGCACCTAAGGGTCCATAGTAACCCCAACGTCATTAAAGCTGTCCCTGGCTGAGAGTCCTGGGCTTGGCTGCCGAGCCTCCTGGGTCATTCCGTGACATTATTATTTATTTTTATTTCTGTTTATATGGCGCCAAGAGGTTCCGCGGTGCTCTCCAATAAGGTTTGGGGGAATTAAACTATCAAAACATTAAATACCAACTTGGGAAGCAGAGACAAAAGGTGTAGCCGGCCCTGCTCACAGGAGCTTACAATCTAAAGAGGTTGTGGTGGAAAAAGAACAAGATGAGTTACCAGTTTCTATAACAGGCTCTGCATGAGCGGAGGAGACTGAGGAGTCTGTGGAGCTGAATAGATGCCAGACAGAATGATTAAAATCAGGAAAGATCCTGTATGGTCTGGAATAGGAGGTGGTTTTTGGTTGGGGGGCGGTGACTCCATGACTTACTGCACCTAATGACACCATACCTAGTGACACCACTGCCAGGTGATAAGATGACATGTGTAGGAGCCAGGTTTGTGCCTCCCCGCAGTAATTAGCGCGAGCACTTAACTTATCGAAACGCTAATGTAGGTTTACGCTCCCCATGTTAAGTATAGGATGTACAAAGCTTGCGCGAAAACCGATATGAAAACAGATTAGTAATGGGGGTAGCATCAGGAATGTACTATGGGGGGGCATGCATTAAACACACTTATCCTGGCGCTAACGCTTACATATCGAGGCGCTACATTAGCGTCAATTCGGGAATAGAGCCCTTAAAACTTTGTGACTTCAAAGCGTCTCATATTTCAGCCCTGACATCTTACAGGAATGGCCCCCGGTACACCCATTGGCGGACCTTTTATTGCGGCGATTTCAAGCCACAGTGTGTGTGATGTACCAAGACCAAATACTATTAAAAAAAATACTAAAGCTGCACATTCGCTCGTCTCTATGGATTTGTAGTTCAAATAGCAGCTCAAGGTGGGAAGTGTCTCCTGCTGTGAGAGCCATAAAACCCTCCCCAGGGAAACATGTCATGTGGCATGCCGTAACTCAGGGGGAGTGTTTAATGGAGTGCAGCCATAAATTCCTCCCCAGGGAAACATGTCATGTGGCATGCCACAGCTATAGGGGAGTGTCTCCTGCTGTGCAGTCATAAATTCCACCCCAGGGAAACATGTCATGCCTCAGCTTTAGGGGAGTGTCTGCTGCTGTGCAGCCATAAAATCCTTCCCCAAGGAAACACATCATGCGGCATGCCGCAGCACTGATAGCAAACAGGAATCAAAGGGAGATTTTTTTAACAAGCGTTTTTTGAAAACAATTCTCCGTCTGTCAGCAGTTTGGTAACACGCTGTATAGTCAATACCGTCTCACAGCGCAAAAGGAAAAATTTCATTCTTTTTTTGTTTAAGTGATCACTGTCACTATATGCTCCGCAGAAACGGTGCTCCCCCGTCACCTCAATAAAACCAATAATACATGCACACCGGTGCAGCTCCTCATGTCACTAAAGCATAAATTTTAAAGGTACAGCTGACATAAAAACAGCCGGATGACTTGTGTACAGAGTCATTTGAAAGATCTCCCAAATCTGCCCATACAGTGTGTTACAGAATCTGCTTTTGCACACGAAGCTCAGAACCTTAAAAAATATAAAACATACATAGTATGTACATACATTTTTTTATATTGTTTGAGGTTCTGCACTTCATATGCAAAACCAGATTCTGTAACACACTGTATAGGCAGACTTGGGAGATCTTTCAAATGAGCCAAAAATATTTTGGGTGCGATTGGTACACTTTAACCCTCGAATGTATGATGTTACAATTTTCCACACTGGTGGCTTCTTGACAATTCTAACTTTTTAATTGAGGAAAAATTCCACATATTTGTGAGCAGCACAAGAAACCTTCACTTCGTTTAACCTTATTTATTTTTAATTTCTCGTAAAATCATTGGGAAACATTTTCAGAGAATGTTTTTAAATAATGAAGCTAAAACCATGTACAAAACCATTATTTTAATCAATAACCCGCTCACAAATATCCAATGTTCAGTTTTTTTCTCATGAAGTTTATTGAGATTTATTAAACAGTTAAGTTCAA